>CM040245.1:5221025-5571112 GCA_022545495.1 Chrysanthemum lavandulifolium
TAACCTATCCGAAAGCAGGGTTATCAAAAATTATTGTAATTAAAACATAATATGAGATTAAACATAAATTATAGCGATAAACATACCATTTGTATCAAAAAATTGAAAGAATTACGGTTTGGATAATGTGTGTGTGATTTTGTGTGTGTAAATTTGATTTACTAATTCACAAATTTGGATTGATAAATTAAAACTAAATTAAAAAACTAAAAAAACAAAAAGGATTTGATTACCTGAAGAAAGATTTTGATAGTTCCCAATGGTACCTTTTTCAGAGATCCACTTTTTCAATCGCACATTAGCCGGAATTCTCACACCGTCGTTCGCACGTTCTCTGCATCGGATATTGTTGTTGGAAGGGTACTTGTTGTCCGGTTAGTGGGAAATAATTATTGGAAGGGTACTTGTTGTCTAACAATTGGGTGGACACGTGTCACTATTTGGGTGGAGTCGCACATTCGCACATTCGCACATGACCAAATTGAGAAGAGGCTTTTTTTTTGTACCTCAAAGTGACTAATGCCCAACTTTTTTTTTGTACCTCAAAGTGACCAATCTTGAATCTGTACAGTAACTCACGTGATGAGGGACCACTCAAAGACAGCCCATAGTAACAACCATATACCTTAACACAATGAATTCTATCTCAAAATAAGTGGGAACACAACATCAAAAGAAATGAATTAATGCTCCACGTGATCAATAGGGAGCCCCACGTTATTTCAGCAGAAACCAAACGTGATCAGTAGAAACAAAATGAAAATATTCACCCATAACAACAATACATGATCACGTGATTCAATTTTGCAACAAGAAGTGCCTCATGAAGATATCAATCTATGAATCAATTGCGTCTCTTAATATCATGTGAAATCACTAGCCCCACAAAGATAAATGAGATAACAAATAAAATTGTATCCTATTCGTGTACACTAATCATGAACCAATCGGATCACTTGCATTTAGAGAATATCTGATTAAAATGGGGAACAAAATATTAATTACCGCATGCCTATGTGATGTCAAAGAGACTCATCATCATCGAACAAACTCTTGTAATTCACTCCGTACCTACCGTCTACGCCTCTTTATTTTTTAATAACTGCTCCAATACACCGATTTGGACATAAACCCTAATTACCCAAAAACCTTATCAACCCTAGATCGAGAGCCACCCTCTCTGATACCACTTGTTGAAACCAATGATTGAATAGATGCACAGCGGATAATAATTAACACAATCAAAGTTACCAACAAGGTTTTTCTTATTAAAAACAATGATCCTCTATGGATCTTTTTCTCCTCTCTAAAGAGTTTTCCTGGAATGTTTTCTCCAGAGGTTTTCTTTTTTTTCAAGTCTCTAATACAAAAGACATCAGTTCCTTTTATACACAAGGAACCCTAAATAAAACAATAATATAAAATAAATGCATATCACTACCTAAAATAGCTCATGCATATCCTAACAAACTAATAGAATATCTGAATAACTATCTCCGCATAAACAAACTATCGCTAATAATACTTATGAAACTCTTCTTGAGAGAATCATGTACTTATTGAATCCTTATTGAGAATCCATGTACTTATTGATTCCTTGACATTATTTTCGTTGAAATTCTTACTTCACGAATTCCCAACAATATTGTAGAAACCAAGATCCGGACTCAACTAGGGTATGAATGATATCGATTGATTGAATGCACAACGGAATAATAATTGACACAATCAACATCACTAATAAGGTTTTCTTTATTAATTGAATATAAAACTACTAACTACTACAACTACTAGGCGCTCTATGCGTTGGGAGATGTCTACTATCAAATGAATGAAAAGGATAAAGGAAAGGGATGGATTGTAACTAGATGCCTATCCTCTTTATATAGGAGAGGGAGGTTACAAAACCCTAATAATAGCTTACTAAGAAAGAAACTAACTATTAAATAATAACCCTCGTTGTTTCTTCTTTCTTCATTCTTGCTTGTAGTTTTGTACTCTGCAATTCCCAACAATCTTCCCCTAAACTGGAATTTGACTAGGTTAAGTTCCAGTTTCTCGATATGACAAAACAACCTGTATGAAGAAACAATACTAAAACAAGTCATCACAAATAATCCGCTGCACATCTACTAATCTTCTTCCCCTTCATCTAATAGGGGTCTTGTGCAGCTCGTAGATGCTTCCCCTCAAGTGATGCATGTAGATGGTGAGTAAATAAACAATAAGCTTCCCCTTAAACTATACTAACCATCTTTGTTTTTTCTTTTTTTTTTCCTCAACTAAACAAAAGAAATAAAACGCAGCAGCAGAAAAATCAAATCAGCAGCAACATCAAAATAGTCTACCAGTAGGAATGGAGAACCAATAGAAACACCAAAGCATGCATCTTATATCTTGTACTATCCATGTGACTCCAAACTTAGATGAGACACTAGCAAATGTGAGCATTAAGCACACAGTAATCAGAGATCACACCTTTCACTAACACCTTTGAGCACTACAACGTAACTCCTTAAAGTGTTAGCAAATGTGCGATTAAGTACATTTAATCTATAGATCTCACCCCTTCACTAGATTCATCAAGTTTTTGTCACACCATTAATACACAAACAAGTTATCTTCAAAGTGCCGGACTAAGCTTCGAGATATGATAAGACACGACCGATCAACGGAAGGAACTCCAAAACAACCAAAGTGACAGATCAACAAAAACCAAATAAGCAACCAAATAGGAACCGACCAAGTGAAACGAATCAAAATATGCGTGATGGGATCAACAAATCAAGCGAAAATATGTTAATTACTAGGGTTCATCTTTGAATAAAAATTCAACTCACCAAGCCTAGTAAAACATTAGAAGACCAATTGTGAAGACCAAAAATAACATATACAACAACCGATCATGAGCAGTATAAACGTTATCCACTGCAATTAAGTTTCCGCCGCCGGTATTATAATATTGAACAGTGCAATACAAACCACAACCAATAAGATAAATGAGGTCCCAGGTGATGAACCAATCAAAAGCCACAAAAGTCATTTGAAAACCCACGTGAATACCACCACATGATCACTTGTATTCGTGGGACCAACACACAATCAGAGGAAGAGTCCCACGTGACCAGCAGTAACACAAAGTTATCATATGAAACGAATTAACCATGTGACCTTCAAATACAATAGCAGTAAGAATAGAAGTTACAAATATCATACCCACATGACCATCAAATCGAGCCCCACATATACTTACACCAAAAATAGTGGAATCCATTACTGCTGTTATCTTAGTACGAGTTAACGTGGGACCAGCCATGTGACAACACAATGTCAGTAGGAATGAGACCGATTTGGTACATCAGTAGGAATGTCATCATGTGAGCATTAAATTAGTAAAAAATACCCAAAAATGATGTGATCAGTAGAAACCAACGCCCAATCAAAGATCGTCCCACGTAATACTCATAGTCCACATCACAATCGAATTAAATTAATATGGGACGGATAAAATATAAACTATGTACAATCATGTATCAAAAGCCCACATAATTTATCAAACCTCATGTGATCTTCCAATTTAAACCGGATTGTATAGCCAATCAAAATAAAGATGCACATGACTCCAATCAAAACAATTATATCACATCCCACACTTTTAATTACCACGAATGATTCAATATATATAAAACGAGGGACCAACAAGAGTACCAATAGTTGAACCGTGAGTACAAAAGCCCCAAGCGTATACCCATTGAATCTGCTATCCCATGAGTATGCCAGTGTGAATCGAATCAGTACAAATCAAATTCCAATATATTTGATCAACCAATGTCTTTAAAATACAAGCCACCAAAAATATTAGCCAATCAGAAATAATTAATACGATACCTTCGTGTAATTAAATGCGAATCACAATAACAAGAATGAGTGGGGACCATTAATAACAATGAAAGACCAACATTAAGAATACGAATTAAAAATAGCACTGACCCACTTTTGTAGAACCCACGTATCAACAGAAACCACCGACCAATTGAATATTAGTACCATGATCCGTGTTGTATATAAATGCGTGTTTCTATCGCCTCCTTATATCTACGCCTCTTTTCTTGTTCGATCTTCTTTGCTATAGAAAACCTTATAAACCCTAGATCGAGAGCCACGAGGCTCTGATACCAATTGTAGAAACCAAGATCTGGACTCAACTAGGGTATGAATGATATCGATTGATTGAATGCACAACGGAATAATAATTGACACAATCAACATCACTAATAAGGTTTTCTTTATTAATTGAATATAAAAACTACTAACTACTACAACTACTAGACGCTCTATGCGTTGGGAGATGTCTACTATCAAATGAATGAAAAGGATAAAGGAAAGGGATGGATTGTAACTAGATGCCTATCCTCTTTATATAGGAGAGGGAGGTTACAAAACCCTAATAATAGCTTACTAAGAAAGAAACTAACTATTAAATAATAACCCCTCGTTGTTTCTTCTTTCTTCATTCTTGCTTGTAGTTTTGTACTCTGCAATTCCCAACATTCCTCTAGTTCCTCAAAGTCAAAAGCCACCACAAAAACAAGCGAAGTGTGATCTGTGCCACTATACCGATCATACCATCGACAATGTTATAGAATCCTTTTTGTATGATCTCGCAAAGGATGATCACGAATCTGGCGATCACTTACAATATGTAAGTTCACTCGATAAAGCAAACTACACCAAAGTTGGTCATCTCAGATGCTTCTACATCCAAGCACGCTCAAAAGTTGAGAGCAAAGCCTTTTCCTCCTTGCCCACACCGTGGCTTTAATGATCATCGCTCGATGATTGTCTTATGAACACATCTTTGTGAAATTTGCGGTAACCACGACTCATAAGACATCCCAAAGATGACATTGTCATCCATGCAAGGAGAAGTTCAAGCAACCCAAAATCACCGAGTCATCCTCGCCTCTAAATCAAAACACTGTGGTAGCACAATGCACTCGACCACCGACCATGAATCGATTGCCCAATTCAAAGATACCATGAGACCGAAGCCCACTAGTAAGTGGGTCACAAAGAGAAACTAATTCGGTTCTTTGCTTGTGCGAGGCATGCCGGGGCCGATCGGCATCTAGGCGGTGGATGCTCAAGAAGCATGGTGGGGTAAAGGAATATATGCACAAGTATGTAAAGGAACCAGACCCAAGGTAGTATTTGGTGATAACTCATCATGTCCCAGCTGAAGGTTATGGTTCAATAAGCCCTGTGGAATAGTTTTCTAGGATAGCTTATATCAATGGTCTCAAATACAATCTCATCGATGTCGATCGGCTATGTGATGATAAGTACATTGTGCAATTCAATGACAAACAAGGTACCATTTTCAATGCCAACAAGGAAGTCGTGTTGATAGCTCCTAGCGGAGATGATGTTTATGTCTTAGACATGTCAACTCTCTCAAAGATGGAACTGTCTCCTTGCAAAGCCAGAAACTATCAACCTGGTTGTGGCACAAGAGACTCTCACACTTAAACTTCAAAACATCAACAACTTGGCAAAACAAAACAAGGTCCTTGGCTTACCATAACTGGTTTTGCAAAAGATAAACCATGCTCACTGTGAAAAGGCAAACATCAAAGAGCATCTTTCAAAACCAAGCAAAATTTCTATCAAAGTTGCCTTCCTCTTGCATATGGATCTTTTGGACGATCAGTCCTAGATCAATCCGACATGAGAAGTATACACTTGTCATTGTTGATGAGTTTTCAAGATACACTTGGGTATACTTTCTTTCTAAAAGGGTCGAGTGGTGATCCTATAATGTCATTCATCGGGAACATTAAAACCGAATGACATTCTGATAAAACAAATCGAGCCGACAATGGTACCGAGTTTAGAAATGTTGAGCTTGAGACTTTCGTGATGAAAAGGAATTTCCCAAAAATTTCATCTTCTTACACCCCGAACAAAATGGGGTGGTTGAAAGGAAAACAGAACTCTCATTGAAATTGCAAGAACCATGTTAAATGGCTCGACCTCTCAAAACATTTCGAATTTGAAGTCATCAAAATAACCTGTTATACTCAAAGCAGGTCAATCATTGTCAAAGACATAACAAAACCCCATATGAGATATTCAAGGTAGACTCACGATATCGACTACTTTCATGTGTTTGGATGTCACATGTTTATCCATAACCATGATAACGCTACACGCGTCCTTGAGGTCAAAGGAACTTCCTTTTCTTGAGCAAGTTTTATAACACCTAGGCGATGAACCTAATCGTTGTAGTGTAGTATTAGGGTAAGCCACGGGTATTGATATCGTTCTCTGGGAATAGGAATGCTAGTGAGAAGTTACTACGCTAAGGTTGGGGTTGAGGAAGATTATTTTTTATCTTTTTATATTTTTTAGGAAAGTGGAAAGGTACGAATCTCGGGTTTGGATTTGGGGGTTGGTATTTCTACCGATTACTCTACTTATCTAATTATCTAATCTAAGGTGTATGTAGTCTATGTCTAATTATTGTGTGCTCGTATGATGGTTTAAAGATGTGTTTACTTAGGTTGTATTATTCTTTAATTATCTCCTATTGATGGTTGAATTGTCACGTCCTTATTCTTAATCGCGTTGTGTGTCTAAAGTCGTAGGGTATGCATTTGTCCCTAACTCTTTGAACTTACCAAAGGGTCTCGTCTACAAAAACCTCTAGAAATTATAAACTCTCACTCTAAGGCACTCTTTGGATGGTTTAGCCTACAACTGCTCTAAATGTTATAGTCCAAGGTTCACAAAGATCAATCAAGCATTAATTACACAACGAATGACCTATTGCATTACTAGATCATTAACTATTAAGATAAGAGACAACCAATCAATATTCAATAATTAAGTTTCATATTCCCTAAGCAAACACACAAGTAAATTAACCGGACATGGAGAACATGCAAGCATACACACAAATAATTGAAGACATAATTGAATTAATGAAGTAAAACACTTATCTTGATGTAAGATAGGGTTTGGAACCCTAAAATCTTGTACAAGACAGCCTTGGTTGGTTTAGGTTTTACTCCAAAAGACTACACACTAAAGCCGAAAAATCCGGATTCTATATATAAGATTACAATCGCGACGGCGCACCTTATGATTTGTGGCGCCGTCGGTCGCCGTCATTAGGGTTTCGTCTTGGCCACGTTAGTCTTCTGACGGCGTCACCTTGTGCTTGTGGACGCCCGTCCGATCTCGGCGCCGACGTCTGGATCAAATCTGGGCCGTGCGGTTGCGACGACCTACTCTTCTAAAGCGACACCGTCACGAAAATAAGCAATTTGGCTCTTGGTAGTCCACAGAAGTGCTCAAGCGGCGTCGCAGTGACGCCGTCCCCTATATTCGGCTTGAGTGTCTCGATTCTTGAATTTGGCCATTTTCTTCGTATATTCGCGCCTTTTCGTCCAAATAAGTGTCATTCCGAGAATTTGCCTTCAAGAGACCTAAAATGTGAAAAGGAACGATATTAAGTAATAACGGATACAAAAGTGATCAAATAAGGGCTTAAACGACCCCTCAAAAGGTACATTTAAAACCTTATCAACCACAAGGATCATCTAGGAAAGTTTGATGCAAAAGGCGATGATGGATACTTTCTAGGTTACTCACCGATCTCCAAAGCCTTGTGGTATTTAACACAAGGAGACAACAAGTTGAAACCTTTCATGTCACCTTTGATGGCTTCGAAAGCATCGGGTTCTCCAACACCTCGGTGGAGGAAATAGGAATTGATAACTCTTCAAGATATCCTCCCGATGAGTATAACATCAAATCAATTCCTCATACCAGGCGATCTTGACATCTCATATTATGTCTTACCTCACAACCTACTATCGGTGAATTCATTGATAACCAATCGGTCCCTATTTGGGATAGGCAACATCAAACAAATGTTCATGACCCTATGGATCATGAACCCCAACGAACAAGACATCTCAACAGATGCTCTTAATGATCATGTGGCTCATGCACTGAACTGCTTTGAATCTCCGGTGACCTCTTGAAGCTCGGATCCTAGACCACAAAGTAAGTGGACAAAATCTCGGGACATTGAACTTGTAAACATCATTAAGCGAACCAGCTGAGGAATTCTCACTAGAAGCATGGCTGCTAGGTTAGCTGCAGACTTCAACCAATGAATGTCTATATGTCGATTACCTATCGGATATAGAACCCAAAAGTGTCATGAAGCTCTAAAACACCCAAGCCGGGTTCGAGCCATGCAAGAAGAACTTCAACAGTTTAATAAAAACAATGTCATGACCTTAATCAAATGTCCTCGAGGATGTCATTGTCATAGGAATGAAGTGGGTTTTAGAAACAAAAGCGGGTGAAAACGACCTTTGTCATTAAAAACAAAGCCGACTTGTAGCCAAAGGGTACAATCAACAAGAAGGCATTGACTATGATGAGACATTTGCTCTGTAGCAAGAATGGAAGCCATCGGGATCTTCCTTGCATATGCTACCTACATGAACTTCAAAGTTTACCAAATGGATGTAAAGCGCATTCTAAATGGTGATCTTAAGGAAGATGTTTATGTTCAAGACCTCAGGGCTTTGAGAGTAGTGAATTCACGACTATGTGCCAAACTTGATAAAGCCCTTTATGGTGAAACAAGCTCTAGGGCATGGTATGAAACTCTCTCACCTTCCTAATTTAAAACAAGTTTGTCGGAGGAAAGATAGACAACACATTTTTATCTATAGGAAAAACAGGATGTGATCTTGGTCCAAGTATATGTTGATGACATCATCTTTGGCTCGACAAACTACACACTTTGCAAGCAGTTTGAAAAACGATGACAAAGAAGTTTGAAATGAGCATGATGGGTGAACTCACTTACTTCCTTGGACTACAAATCGAGTAAACCGATAAAGGAATTTCAATCGATCAAGAGAAATACACCGAAATCTCTTGAAAAATATGAGATATCGATCGTGCCTCGGTGAAGACACCAATGGTCCCTCCTAACAACCTTGGACTGATCTCACCGGCAAGTCGGTCAATCAAACCCATTTTAGAGGATTGTTGGCTCATTGATGTATCTTACGCTTCGGACCGGACATACAATTCTCGATCTGTCTAATAGCAAGATATCGGTCCAATCCTAAAGAATCCCACCTCACTGCGACCAAAAGAATACTCGGTACTTAGAAGGAACCACAAGCCTTGGACTCTATTATCCAAAATGCCTGGGTTTGATCTCGAAGGGTACTCGATTACGATTATCTTTGGGCGCAACATGAATGAAAAAAGCACCTCGGGGTCTGTCAATTCCTTTGAGGAAGCTGGTTTGTTGGAGTGCTAAAAAGCGACAATCGGTGGCTATGTCTTGACCAAGGCTGAATATATGGCTACCGCAGGATGTTAATGCCAATGTTTTATGGATGAAAAGTCAACTCATTGACTATGACATCCATTACAAAATAGTACCCATCTTACGTGACAACACCGGCACCATTGCAATCTCCAACAACCCCGTCCTTCATCAAAGAACCAAACACATTGATATCGATATCACTTCATCGTGGACCATATAATGAAAGGAGACATAGAACTTCACTTCATCCCTACGAATATCAACTTGTTGATATCTTCACAAAACCCTGGATGAACCTACCTTGAGGAGACTAAAAGGTGAATTGGGAATTCTTGACATTGAAAGTCGACTATCCGAAAACTAATCTCGGTGAGTTCTCGAAAGGTTTCTCCTCCTTTGAGCGAAACCCATAAAAACCCTCTCATTTGAATGAGTAAGACTCATTCAGGGACCCTGACTCTTGATTTCAAGCATTGAATGAGTAACTAAATGCATCAAGAATTAGTTACTTAAATGTCCTAGGTTGGAAATCAAACCAATTAAATATAGGAATATATGTCTTTGTTTCTTACGGTCAAGGGTCCCTCATACTCAACACATCCCACTAGGCATTAATTGCCTCCTTATATAAAATATCATGTGGATATTTTATTACTGCAAAAAGTGCACTTTTCATGCCGTGTTTGCAAGCATTTCCTTGAAAACGGATTTTCTCGGGTAATGGAGTGGTGGCATTAAATGTGGAAATTCAAACGTTTTCAAAAACCGACTTTACAAATCCACAAGTATGCACAAATAACCCCTCTCATCACTTTATAAATACCCCTCACAAAATCCTTTTAACACAAACAAAAGATTTCTGCTATCAAAACTCTGTCAAAATTCCTTTCAAACCCAGAAATCTTTGTATTCTTCAAACCCTTTCTGAAAAATCCTCTTTGTAAACCTTTACAAAAGTTTTTCATCACAACTTAAGAGATACCAAAACTTTTGATTGTTCTTGTCGAGTTATTCTTTTCAAAACCCTAAAACCTTTTTAATGGAAATGGCAAGAACACAATCTCTTGATTTGCTTCACGGTGGGTAGGTGATCTTAGCAATGTTGAATTTAAAACAAATAATGTCATAGGAAATTTTGAATATCCTCCTCTTGTCGACCTATAAAGACATTATGAAATTTTGTATAATCGCCACCGAAAACGGCCTTTGTTCGGTGTCCTCTATCTTG
This sequence comes from Chrysanthemum lavandulifolium, assembly GCA_022545495.1. NCBI lineage: Eukaryota > Viridiplantae > Streptophyta > Magnoliopsida > Asterales > Asteraceae > Chrysanthemum > Chrysanthemum lavandulifolium. The sequence goes on from CM040245.1 coordinate 5,231,624, forward strand.
TGCAAAACCTCCTCATGGAGTTTTGGGCAATAGCTAAGGCCTTTGACCCGACACCCTCATCGATGAGAATAACCTTAGACCTCTGGGGAGTATCTCATCGAGTTCGGTCTTAACGGGGCAACAATTCACCTGGATTATAAAACATTTTGCACTTCAACGAGTTAGATTATAACAAAGGTGTTTATGTCGCCATCCCGAACCCTCCACGGTGAGGATGGGTTAAAAATCGTTTTAGATCCAACTTTTTGGACAAGACCCCGATCGCTAAAGTTCATTCCCGTGGCTTGGAGGATCCTGTTCACTTTTGTGATTCGGGTCCTCGGCGGAACCACTCATCCACCGAACAAGTTAACTCTATTCGATTAATGATGGCATCTTGCACGATGAATGGGGTCCTTGTCGACATAGGGAGATCATTCGGTGATCTCGTAACCAAGCTCTGAGCAAAACTAGGACGAAATACGTTTAGTATCCTAGGTTTGTCTCTTGTGCTTGCAAACATTCTTGGGTTCAAATTATCCTCGGGAAGAAAATTTTGGTGCTTTACCCGGCATCCCAGCCAATCAAACTTTCAAAAGACCCATCCCTTGTCACAAATATTGAATTGATGGCCCATATGGTTCTTGTAAACAACGAGAGGAATCGATGTCTCTAACCACTGCTCCTATAAAGAAAGGGAAGTCTCGGGTGGGACTAAGACCAAACCCAAGTCTCGGGCCACGAGGCTTCCTGAGCAGCCAAAAGGCAAAGAAGGCCTAAGGCCCGATTTGACACCGTGAAGGCCAATCATCATCTACCGGTGACAACGAAGGACATTGATAAATCACGATCGATGCCTTTGGTCCCAACTACTACTCCCAAGATCTGAGGAAACAAACAACCCACCGGTGAGGCGCGCTTCCACAATGCTCGGTGATGACATTAGCAAATCCAAGCCTTTGTCCGAGGCACATTGATCGATCCCAAAGACTCGGAGGAACCAAACAACCCGGCTGGTAGGGATATCAGCATCATGACTACGCTAAAGGCATAGGGAAAAACCCATCGATGTCTCGGGGTCTAAGGGGACAAAGACTTGGAGGAAAGGAACAACTCGCCGATATGGAACCCAAAACCAATCGACTCGGAGAAGGCACCGAAACTCCACAGATGTCGAGGGGTCAAGGGGACAAAGACTCGGAGGAAATACTCCACCGATCACGGAACCCGTCCACCCAACTTTGTTAACCATGGTCGATGTTACAGAATATTATTCTCGATGATGACCTTACCGAAAGTAATGATGAACTTTTATCGATGGGAGAAGAAATGGGCGTTGAGGTTCAAGGCGAACAAAAACCTCAACTCGATCGAAAGGAGCATCTTGATCGCCATTTCAACTCGAAGATAATGACTCGAGACTCATCATCGATTCGGTGAATTTAGCCGATATGATAACATTCTTCCACTCACTGAACGGCAACTAGTCATGTGGATCACCAAAGCCTCAAGGAAGTTATACTTTGGGGTCACTGACCAAATGTGGGATCAACAGCCGAGGCTCAGCCGATTATCCGATCTCGAAGTCCGATGTGCTCACCTTCAATGAAAACGTTCATGAGCATAGGGATTTGATGTACCAGCATCTTCATCGACTGGATGACAACTTGGTCAAATTTCTAAAGCATCTTCAGGGCTGTGGGACCAAGATTGGTGAAATCAGGAAATCGGTTAAAGAAGACCCATCACTCAACTCAAAAGTGCTGGAGGCTACTGAGGCTTACCTAAAGAATTCCTCAGCCCTCACTGAACTGATCACAATGCTCAAGTATGCAAATGTTCAGGGTCTTCAGACTTCGGTTCAGTCTCTTCAAGCAACACTGGGCTCTTTGGATGCTCAGGTGAAGCTTCAGACTTTGGTTCAGTCTGAAAACTTGGGAATTGATTTAACGAAGCTTCAGAAGGTTCAGGCAGGTCAAAAGTTTGAGGATGCTCAGGCTGCTAAGATGGCTGAAACGAGAAAACAGTTGGAACAAAAGAACAAGAAATCTGAAGCCCTCAAACAAAGCAGAATTGAGCATTACAACTGGACAATGACAAGCCGAAGGCAACCTGAAAAGATCACTGATGTCAAAATCATCCCCAACTCCAAACCACTGGCAATGAATGTATATAGGGGGGATGATAAGAGACATTTCAAGATTCATGATCCTTTTACCTTTGTTGACTTTGGGATCACTGAAATCGATGAACTTGGCCCAATCATTGAGACAAAAAGGAATGCGGTGGTTAAGGATCTGATGAAGATGCTCAGTAAGAGATATGAAAGACTGAGGGATGCACCAGCACAACTAGGGATTCAGCCTGCCTTAACTGCACCACATGGATCTCAACCTCAATCATCCAAAGGCAAAGAAAGAGGGTTGAGTTCGACTGAGATAAAAGTGCACGGACTCGAATGCAACAGGAGCTTCACGAAGGTGTAAAGTTAGTGAAGTGTCTAGTGATTGAGAAGCACGAAGAGGGCTATTCCACATTGATGTCTATGGAAACCGAAAGATTTCAAAGATGGAGTGATATTGATCGGTGGTGTGGTGCAATCTTGAGCTACATACCGGTGGCCTCTCGGATCAAAGCCCAAAAACATCGCCTCGCCAAGACCGAAAGCCAAGATAAGAGAGCACCACGACAAAGAAACACTCCTCAAAAAGCCTAAGCTTGAAGCCTTTGGGATCCATTTCGGTGACATCATTTTGATTTATCCTTTTGTACTAGTGATAGAAACCATAATGTGATCAATAAAGATGTATGTTTTGTTAAAATACTCGGTGTTCCATATTGTATTCATTAGTACATTCGATGTAAGAAGAAGCAATTTGCTCACTTACAGCGATCAAACACTTAGGCTATTGTATATCAAAATAGGGGAGGCTGTTGGGTTCGGTAAATACCCAAACCCTTTAATCCAAATATTTGAATAGAAAACAACCTAAGTGTTTAATCCAGTTAAACACTATCGAGTTCATTGAGTGCATAGTCTCTCGGTGAGCCATCTTGAGATACTCGATATGAGGCAAAGAAGAAGCTTCTCCACCCGATGAAGCGGAACTTAAAGGGTGAAGACTAAGTTAAGAAGAAGATGGTGGATTGGGTGGTGATGACAATAACTCACTGAATCCTAAAACTCTCTCCAATTATTTACGTGAAGAAAATCGAAGATAAAGGCGAAGGCTATAAAGATCAAGAATAAGCGGGATTAGGCGGAAATGTTTGCAGTTAAAACTAAGTCCCTATCTACTAAAGTCAAACATTTCCTGAATGGCAAGGGTGAGCTAAAGTATCTCTTAAGGAAAGCGGCCTCGCCGCCAACTACAAATAGCAAAGTAAACAGTAATCGAATATTTCAATATTCGTGATTACTGTGATCTCAGTTTTGTCTTCTAGGTTAAAGTTAAAACCATACTTGTATAATAGCATAAGAGAGTGAGTGAAAAGTTTAAGCTTGTGAATTGTAAAAACACACACACACACAAGCCATCTTTTCACTCCTCCAAATACAACTTTATCCTTGAGATAGCTCAGTGGGTTCTAAGAGTTGTGCTCGAGACTTAGCTTTGAGCTTATAGAGGAGTTACCAAAATTTGTCATTTCAATCCCAAGTACTATTCAAGTACTTGGGTAATGTATTCTTTGATTCATTTCTAATAAGAATATAAGCGTTGAAAATTTATAAGTGTGTTTTACTTACGTTAATTTGGTCATTATTCACTATTAGTTTGTTTTATTTACTTAAACTGTTTTATACGATAGTGAATAGGGAACAACAGACATGGACGCTGAGATTCAACCACATGAACAAAAATCTCAACCTCATCCAACAAAGCCTGAGGAGTCACCTTTTCAAGCTGATGATAACTCGTCTGCTTCCTCAGACTCTTCATCCTCTGGTGAATTCAAGAGGTTTGACAATGTTCTTCCACTGGCTGAAAGACAGCTGGTTTAGTGGATCACAAAAGCTTCAAGGAAGCTATATTCTGGGGTCACTGAAACATTGTGGGATCAACACACCGAAGGCTGCGCAAGCTATCGCGATCTAAAGTCCAATGTGCTCACTTTCAATACTAACACCGATGACCACGGGATCTTATGTATCAACATCTTCATAGGCGGATGACATCTTGGTCAAATTTCTAAAGCATCTTGTGGTTGTGGGACAAATATTGATGAAATCAGGGACTCGGTCAAAGAAGACCCAACACTCAACTCAAAAGTGCTGGAGGCTACTAAGGCTTACTTGAAGAATTCCTCATACCTCACTGAACTAATCCACATGCTAAATTATGCCAATGTTAAGGGTCTTCAGTCTTCCGTTCAGTCTCTTCAAGCAATACTAGGTTCCTTAGATGCTCAGGTGACCACTTTGGCTAAGGCATCATCTTCGATGGCTTGGAATCTTGGGCCACAAATGACTGCTTTGGAATTATCTCAGGCTAATCTGGAGAAACAAGTCACGAGTCTTCAGCAGGATACTACTGACATCAAGGCTATGGTCACTGAAATTTATCAAGCCTTTAAAGGTCAAGCCACTCAAACTCCCCATTGTCCCAAAGCAACTCTTGCTCTCACTCGTATGCGACCCAGCAGTTGAGGGAGAAGACCATGAAGAGACTTCCTCTCACACCGAGGGGAGCCAGTTCAACCAGTCCCTGTTGTACCAATTTCATCAGTGCCACCAACATCTTCAACAACAGCAATATTGACAGTGACTACACCAATAACAACAACAACACCACCCTTGGTAGCATCATCTTCCGCATGCCAAGATAAAGGAAAAGGCAAAATGCAAACTCCTGAGCCTGAGAAGATCCCTTACATGATCAACAACACTGAGTACCTGCTCACACCACATCAGCTAAGTGCATATCTTGCAAAGGAAGAAAGGAAAAAGAAACTAGCTGAGGAAGAGAGAAATAGTAAAGAAGCACTGGTACAAGTAGTTGCTGAGGAATCTGAGAATATAGGAATTGATCCAAAGAAGCTTCAAAAGGGTCAGGAATGACAAAAGTTCAAAGATGCTCGAGCAGTTCAAATGGTGAAATGAGAAGCGAGTTGGAAGAAAGGAGCAGAAAGCTGCACCATCGAGCAGGAAGAATTGACCACTACAATCGGTCAATGACAAGCGTAAGGCTGCTGAGAAAATCATCGATGTCGAATCATCCCAGTCAAACCACGGCAATGAATGTTTACGATGGGGATGATAAAGACACTTGAGGTTCATGATCCCTAAAATTCACGACTTTGGGATCACCGAACTCGATGAGTGGAATCCTATAATTGAAAAGCGCGAATCACGGTGGTTAGGAGGCGATGAAAATGCTCGACAAAAGGTATGAAAGGCGGGGGATGCACTAGCACAATTGAGGATTCATCACCTTAATGCACCACAAGGATCTCAACCTCGGTCTTCAGGGGCAAAAGAAGAGGTTGAGTTCCGGCTGAGTTCAAAGTGCTGGACTAGAATGTAATAGGTAGCTACGAAGGGTGAAGTTTGTCAACTGTCTTGTGATAGAAGAGCACGAAGAGGGTCGTTCTTTATTGATGTCAATGAAACCAGTTTCAAAGGTGAAGTGACATTGATCGGCGGTGTGGCTACAATGCTAAGCTACATACCAATGGCCTCTCAAATTCAGACTCCGAAAGCGTCGGGTTACGTGTTGACTTAAGCGCCAAGATAAATGAGCACCTAACAAAGAAACACTCATCACAAAGAAAGTCAAGCTTGAAGCAGGGGATCCATCTTAAATGACATCATTATCCTTTAACTTTTGTACTAGTGATAGGAACCATGTAATTGATCAATAAGCGATGTATGTTTTGTTAAAATATTCAGTGTTCCTTATTATGTTCATTAGTACATTCGATGTAAGAAGAAGCCAATTGATCACTTACGATCAAACACTTAGGCTATTTGTATATCGAAATATGGGAGGCTGTTGGGTTCGATAAATACCCAAACTCCTTAATCTAGGATTTGAATAGAAAATAACCTAATTGTTTAGACCGTTAAACACTAACAGTCATCGAGTGCATAGTCTCTCGTGAGCCATCTTCGAGATACTCGATTATGAGGTGAAGAAGAAGTCTCTCCACTCGATGGCGGAACTTAAAGGTGAAGGCGAGTCAAGAAGAAGATGGTGGATTCGGTGGTGATGACAATAACTCCTTTGAATCCCTAAAACTCCTCTCCAACTACTTACTGAAGACAAACTAAAGTAGAAGATTGAAGGATATGAAGGCGAAGAATGAGCGGGATAAGGCGGGACAAGTTTGAATTAGATAAGGCGAAGTCCTTATCATCCAAAGTCAACTTTCCACGAATGGCAAACTATCGAGCTCGGTGTCATCACGGACCTTTGAAAGCGACCTTGTCTCTTACTTAATATAGTCTTTATGAGAGACAAAATACATCGATATTTTGTCTTACATAAATGTCGGTTGTCACTTAGGAAAGAGTTAAAACTCATACTTGTATAAATAGCATAAGAGATGGAGTGAAAGATTTAAGCTTGTGAATTGTAAAACACACATACACATACATGCCATCTTTCACTCCTCCAAATCTAACTTAATCCCGTGGGTACTTGTGGTTGTGCTCGGACTTAGCCCGAGCTTCGTGAGGAGTTACACCTTTGTCATTTCAATCCCAAGTACTATTCCGCAAGTACTTGGGTAATGTATTCTTGTTTGATTCATTTCTAATAAAGAATATTATGTTGAAAATTATTGATGTGTTTTACTTACATCTTATCGGTCATAGGTTCACTATTAACTTGTTTTAAATACTTAAGCTGTTTTACGATGGTGAATAGGGAACAACAAAACAAATAATTACATATTGGAAGTAATCAGAGTCGGATTTTGAAGCTAACCAACACAACTCAAACAGTTAGAGCTACGCCTATTATTTACCATAAAAAAGACATCGTTTCAAGTAATCGAAAAATAAAAATTTTCTCAAAGACATCATTCCAAACATAGATGAGTTCCAATAGCACCATACATGCCAACACGACGACATAAATGACGCTCCCAGGAATTGCTTTTGAATCTTGCTTAGACAAATAGACCCAAACCACTCCAACTCTTGAGAATAAGCTCGCAAATATGGAAAATTGATTTCCCACCACATGCCTAGCCTGTTGTATACCCGCACAACAAAGGAGCACTCAAAAAATACATGAGTCGTAGATTCTGAACACTCCTCACATATTAGACATAAAACGGGGGTAATATCTAAGCCACGAGCATCAAGGTTAACGCGAGTAGGAAGCCTATCAAAAGCCATTTTCTAAACCGTAATATTGTCCTTATTCGGGACTAACTTACACCATCTTGTTAGAGCACCATTCGTTATTGACATTTCCTTGTCAATTGCAATCCTAGCCGATCTCACAGTGAAGTTCCCCATGCTTTATAACGTCCAAACCCATGTATCCTCCATTGGAGCTAGATTTGTACCTGAGATCAACATTCTCATTGACGTCAATTGCTCACTTTCTACACCACCTCTTGGTTGTCGTCTTAAAGAATCTGTACCAGTTCCTTGTACCTTCTTTGATGCTATGTTAATCAACTTGTTTACTTCCAAAGCATACATTCTTGGAAGTATATCTTTTAAAAGACTATTTCTTTCCTATTTTCTGTTTAGAATTTCGTGTTTCTTTCATCACTAGTATGTTGGGATTTTATAATCATGTTAACCATTTAACACTACGAGTACGCACCAGAATATGGATCTAGTTAATGTAATCAAGTTAACACGTATAATAAACAAAATGAATATAAAAGGAAACAAGAAAACTAACCTTCGTAGTCACCCGCAAGTTATCAAACAAGAAACCTAGTAATCAACGCGATTACCTCTACAAGTGCTCACACAAACACGTAACCCGAATATGCCCGATATGCTAGTCGTGTCACGTTTAACCAAACAACCCTTGTATATGCTCAAACCCTCGAACTAAACTGAAACCAAACAGCCCTTTGTCGTCCGAGAACCAAACAAACCCTAGAACCAAACAAAACCTTTGTTTTCCGAGATCAAATACAACCCGAGAACCAAACAGCCCTTGTATCCAATATCGGATAAAAGGGACTCGATGTGTTCCTCTTTTCTGCCCTCGATCACAGCAGACAAACACCCTTTTCTGGCTTCTATTCGACTTGGAATACGCCTAGAATCAAACAATCCAAACCCTAGAACAACCTTGAATAGATTATGCAAGTTTAGGGTTTCGTTTGAGCAAACCCTAGATCGGTTTATGAACCCGATCAGCTGAGAAAAGAATGGTGATGGACCGGTGTATATAATCTGTAAAAGTGAGAGTATGTGTCGTGTGGATTTGAGCTAGGGTGAGGGGTATATAAAGCCTCAAAACCCTAGCTTACCTTGGGCTCTAAACTTGGTCACCAAGTTATCCACTTTCCATAACCGACTACAACTCTACTAGACCTAAACCCATTCCCACCGCCCCTCCATGATAACCGGCCATTGGGCTAAGTAAAGGTGTAATCGGGTTTAGTTCATAATGGGTCAAAATTGGGCCGAGTTAGAACATAAACGCTTAAACGTATTCTTCGTGTTTAACGTGTGTGCCCCCAATAGGCTCACACACCTTTAGCGTATTCTAGCCTATCCAACTCACATATTCCAACATAGTCTTCCTGCTACAATACCCAACAAATCTACATCATATTGATGTGATTAATAATTAACTTGTTGATCATATAGTTGTGATTACTAATTAATTTGTAATCAGTTTTGACCTAATTTAGTTGACTTCAAATTTTCACAAGATTTTTAACTTTTAGTTGAAGTTCATGGCAACTGCCAATGATCTTTAAGAAATCTTGTCATCAACTATACAACCTTCTTCCAACTTATCTATTGTTACAATGAAGATTTATCGAATTAATATAAACACTGTGTCGCTTTAATGGACACATATTACCCATATTTTTATTGGCAAATTTCATGCTTTGTGTATTCTAGTTAGTTTCAACTTTTTATTGGAAAGGAGATCAAGATGATAAGAAAATCTCTTGGGTTAAATGGAAGAATGTGTTAAAATCTAAAGAAAATGGTGGTCTAGTTTCAAAGCTTTGAACCTAGCTCTAATTAGAAAATGGAAGTGGAGGTCTCATATGGATAGAAAAGGGATATGAAACAAAGTAATAGCAAGTGTATATGGTTATAATGGAGACATTGGTAATCCGGATTGTATGTCGAAAGTCACTGGAGTGTGCAGTGGGTGCCATTCTAAAAGTTATACATCAAATGCATAAGCTAAACATTATTGGCTATTCGACAATGAATAATAACATTGGAAACAGAAATGCTACTAGATTTTGGACGGACATGTGGGTGGGTACTAGGTCGTTAAATGAGCGATTCCCTTGTGTCTATGCTATGGCGAGTGATAAACAATGCATGATGGGTGTTCGATTGGTGGATGAGCAGTGGCAATGGAATTGGCATCGTCGTATGCCAGATGGAGGTCACACCGGTCAGTAATATATAGACATGCATCAATCGTTACAACATTTGGAGCTCTCTGATCGTGGATACATGGGAATGTATGTTGCAACAGGATGGTTCTTTCATAGTTGCTTGCATTCGTAAGCATATTGACGAAAAAATTCTTCATTCAGGAGATACAGAGACAAGATGGAATAATTTAGTGCCTATAAAGGTGAACATCTTGGTATGGAACTCAGACATGACATATTACCAACCCGAAAAAATCTTATGATGCTAGTGATTGATGTTCCTTCAATCATATACCTTTCGTGTAGGTAGTGGAAGATACGGGTCATATTTTTGTGAAGTGTGACATCGCAGTCCGAATGTGGGAGAGGATCTTCCGTTGGATAAACCATGGATCAACCTGTGTTTGAAGTGATAGCCGATGTTTTTAATTGGATTGATGTTGTCAACATTCGTCAAAAAGCAAGAGGTGTTTTGGAAGCTATTTTCATCTCGGCAATGTAGGTAATGTGGCGATATTCAAATAACGTTATATTTGAAGTAGTGAAGATGAAGAAAAGCATCATATATTAATAGGGCTGAGCTTCCGTCCGGAACCCACCCGACCCGAGAATCGATTTCACAAAAAACATGAATCGAAACTGAACTAAATCTGGTCGGTTTGGTTCGATTTTGTGTCAGTTCGGTCCAGTTTACATGTTTTATGCGTGTGTTTGATCAGTTTTGATTCGGACCGAACCGAACCGACCAGAAAACCGACAACTGGTAATACATAGAACCGAAACCAAACTAAAAATAGGCGGTTCATTTCAGTTCGGTCAGGTTCGGCTTGGTTTTCCGATTCAGTCGGTTTTGTGCTCAGCCCTATATTTGATCGTATCGTCGTCTCAATTCATTTGAGTGGCGTTCGAGTAGAGGGAAATATGTGTTTATTCTAATTGGTATATGTTGTTACACAGCCCAAAATGACTAGTGTATTTGTAATTTGTTTTTTTTAGCGTCCTGCTAGTTTTGTTTGTTAAAATTGCCATAAAAAAACAATAAACTATTTTTAAGTTGTAGCATACTCAATTATCAACATTTATCATACCCTTCTTCCAACTTATTTATTTCTACAAAACATCTTAACATGAACATTGTTACAACATCCATATTACCCCAACTTTAAGCACATTACTTATACCAACACTCTTTTTTCGAGTTATCAAAGTTAAGATAGTACGAGTACTACTTAACCGAACTCTCTTGATGACCTTTTAAACCGAGCTTATGCATCATTCGGTCCAACGAGTTCGCACCTATCGGATGCTTATTAGTCACATACATATACAACCAAACCAACATCGTCACACCCGCAACTCCTAGCACTCCCGAAATAGAAAACCCGGTTGCCAATGTGAACACGACAATCAACGCCGAAGCAAGCACGGGACTAAATATTACAAATAGTGGCGTAACCAATATCAATCCAAATACTGTCCCTACAAATGTAAAACCCGAGAGCACAATAAGTGAGCTACCGATTATTGTCATAGTAGCTTTTTTCATCACTTCTTTACTACTCAAGTCTTGTGTCATATGGTCACCCTTGTCCCTTATTTCTCGAGCTTTGGAAGCTAGCTTATGACTCACTTGGTCCAACGTGTCTGCCCCTCTTGGTTGTTCACCAGTCACATACTTATACAACCACATTAAAACCGATGTTGTCACACCACCCAACATTTGTGACATAAAAAACTTAGCAACCTTTTTCAAAACCTCTTGTTGTTGATGATCATCTCCTGTTTTCGTATGTTCTTTAAGTGCGTTGCTAGTCATCAAAGCTGACTGCTCCACACCTTTGTCCATTATTGTCAAACCCTTTGAGTCATTTGTTTGATCTCCATATTTTATGTACTTGTATAACCATGCTAAAACTATAGTACCCCCGATACTAGATAGTACAGATGTCAAAAACCCGATCGCTAATATAAAAAGTGCTACCACTGCTGGAACTAGCACTGGACTAAATATCACAAGTAATGGAGTAACAACAGCTAGCTCAACTAGAGTGCCTGTAAACGTTAATCCTGAGAGGACAATGAGGGAGCTGCTGGCGGCTGCTGAGGTGGCTGCTTTCACCACGTTGTGTGACCGAGGATTATTCGTATGTTGTTGGTGGTACTGTTGCATTGTTCCATGTTCTTCTTGGCGACTGACAAATTCGGTCATGTTGCAAAGGTTGATGACACGTGTGTTTGTGATTTGCTTTTTGAAGCGATGAGGAGAACTGTAGTGTAGTGGTTTTATTGAAGAGGTGGATTTGGTTCTTGAGTGACACGTGTTGTCAGCGTGTACGTGTGTACATGCATGAGAGTAGAATGTGATTTGACGTGTGCATGCTGAACATGAAGCCACGTGGAAATTTCGGTAACTCGAACCTTATTTTTAACCATAGAAATGGGCCTTTACAGGCTTTGGTGTAGATATAGAATTATCACATCGATCTGAACATATATAGATCTTGATCCTAAGTATTTTGGGCCTACCTTAATTGGTTAAGAAAAAACTTATTTCACATTCAAAACAAAGAATTGATTCTTCTTTAACCGGCATAGTAAAGTCTGTCAACCACGCCTAAACAATTTTAAATACTGTCATGCACCAATAATATCATTCCATACTCATCATCATACCAATCTCATACCTAACCCAGATTTGTGGTGTGTGTCCTAACCCATCATCATCTAATTTTTTTTATCCCAAAGCGATAAGCAGACATATTTCAACTCCTTCTGCTTCGGATCTACTTCATTTCCACCTTTATATATATATATATATATATATATATATATATATATATATATATATATATATATATATATATATATATATATATATATATGTTCTTTCTCATTTGGTCATCATAAAAGAAGAAAAAGAGAAGAATAGCTCTCTTCTCTCCCTCTCCTATATCACCAAATGACATCATCACGCCCTCCTCCGCCGCCTATTATGCCATCGCCACCACCTCTTTAACGCAAGAAAAACAAGGCTCGAAGGTAGATCGGGTTTAGATCATGATGGTAGGGTCACGATAGGGTGGTTGAACAAGAACCTGAGGGATTTAACGCAAGAAAAAAAGGGATTTAAAATTTTTTTAAATGCTACAAACGGCTCTTTTTCACCCATTAAATGCAATATAACGTCTATATTTGGCCATGTAGAATCGGGGATGTTTGCCGATTTGGTTTGCCCTCCTTCCATGCCGCATGATATCGAATTCGAGGCAATGATCACCCCGCTCGGCATGATGCAAACCGAAGGCCACCCCGCATGGGTTGCCAGTACCCTAATGGGTGTTCGTCCGAACCTTTTTTTTGTTAAAAGGGTTACCTCTGACAAAAGTTATATCATGCGTTTATGAGTTTATTAGCTTATGTGTGTTTTGGTGATTATTAGATTTATGAGCTTATATAAAAGGTTTTTTTCATAAGCACTTTAGGGTTTAGCTCATATAACATGCTTCATTACCAAATCATAATTTTAGCATTAATTATATCTAATCTAATATTTATATTTTTTTATCTCGTATCCTTCTTAATTGGTTATTGAACAATCTAATCTAAACTGATTACGTACCATCCGATCAGGTCGAAGGACTTTCTTTCGGTCTCAGTCGAATCTTCATGACAAAGGACTAAGTAAATCTTCTTAAGTCATCGATGGCGTAAAACCATTCATCGTTGATATGGTTACCAGTTGGGAAGTCTCCAATCAAAGGCATAAGCCCTTCGGGGTATGGCCTTGGAAACACTAAGACGAAGAAGATCTTGACTTGGTCCAACCCACGTTCCCACTCTCTCCTTAGCTTTCTCGCCAAGATAGAGAGAGTAGGGATGAAGCACTAGCGGTTATCATAAATCATGGGACGCTCCCATGATCTCCGAAACATGTGCAAACACTCTCCAAGCTTATTTTTCTACCTATAAATAGATTGGATGAGTCATTACTGATGGTATCTTCATTCAACACTACATTTCACACTCTTAACATTACCTACATTACTTAACACATACTTACTCGCACGCTAGAGGTGGTTCGCAGGGTCCAACTCCTGCGCAATCACTTAACGAAGTGTTTCCCATTTCTTATTGCAGATTGGCTACAAGTTTGGCGCAAGCACAACATCCTCATACCCTTCGATCACCATCGGAAGGCCTGATCGTACAATTTATTGTACAATCATAAACTAAACCAAATACTTAAGTTTATTAGCTTATGTTTAATAAGTCAATTTAAACACTTAACATGAACTTATGAGTTTAAGATATATATATATATATATATATATATATATATATATATATATATATATATATATATATATATATATATATATATATATATATATATATATAAGCCAAAATCTCTATATAAAATAAGCATAAGCCCAAATCATGAGGTCTAACCAAACACCCTTAAATCACTTCATCCGGTGAACAATTATATTTTGGTTTTCAACAATCATCATTCTTAGAATTAAGCTACCAGTTAAATCCAGCACAAGGGAGAGCTTAACAAATTGACATGTTAATCTCTATGAGTAATCGATAAAACACCACTTTGGACACACTTAATTTAGTTATCATAGGTATTTGTTTAGCTTGTTATTAACAAAGTAAAACCTATATTGACCATTTAATAAGTAACATGTTGCAATGTATAAATGCACTTGGTAGTTAATCACTGATTAGATAGCAAGTTGCCACCAAGTTTAACATTTCTGTGGCAAGTTTATGAGGTCGAAATAGATCATACACCAACTTGTCTATATATTTACCCATATATTAAATAAAACTTTTGTTGAACAATTAATATTTATTGAAAGAAAAGTAGTACATTATATTACATCTTATGTGAACGTGAACAATTGATATTTATTCGATCAAAACAACCTTTTGACTAAAAACTTGTGCGAGTCCTAAACAAAGAAAAAACCCTCAAGACTTAATAAACATCAATCTATGTCGACAAGAGAAAGATTGAAAAAATAAAAAGATCGACAAGATAATAACTAGATTTATTAAATTGAAAAATAAATAATGTTGCTTTCTGCAGTTAGAAAATTCTGAACATATTAACCGATGATTGTTTTAATTATTGAAAATTGAGTCTAAGATGTTAAATTAATAATTAAGTTGGGTACAAATCTAATAAAAAAATAATTTAACTTTGTAAATTAAATATGCTTGGTGTATAAATGTTCGATCAAAATTCTCCAAAACAAGTATGTCAAGAAATTTATATTATATTAAAATGTCAAACATGATGATTGCTTTAGAAGAATACAAAGTAAAGACAAATTAATAAGAAAGATTAACGGGGCACTTTATTGAAACTGGAAACATTATCGTGTGAAATTTATGTAATTCTAAAATTCTTTTTGAACATCTTTATTTTTCTATAAGAAAAAGAGGACCTCGTGGCAGAATTTTAGATATGAGACAAGTCAAATCACGAGTTGGTGGATTTTTTACCATGTTAAAGATAACCTTAAAAAACTTTTACGGAAATGATTGTTTGTTTCAGTGAATTTACTCACATTTCTCTTTTTGGATGTATTTACAATTTTGGCCAACGGTCACACGATTTTTTTTAGCAAAACGATTGTATTTTTTAGTACTCGACTAAGTTATCTAAAAGTATAGTAAATCAATTTATGAGTTCGGCACCAGAATCATATAGACATCATAAAAATATTTTGCGACCAACGTTGCTCGGTTTTTACGCCAAATATTCAAAAGCTGAAAACTTGTCACAAGTTCTTCAAGACACTGAAAGAGAGACAAATTGTTAAAAAAATGTTTGACAAATTCTAGCTTATATATTGCAGATTTATACACAGCAATATTATATTTATATATATATATATAAAAGCATTTAATCCGCAAAGGGCATCTTGTATAATGCATATTACTAAAATTGATGTCGCTATGAAATAGTCGGCCAAAAAGAATTAAAGAGACGGTTAATTGGAAGTATAAAATTGAAGAGGCCAGTTAGTGGAAACGTGATTAATGATCGTGAATTGAGGCGAAGGAGGTGACGGGAAACAAACATAAACGATGGGTTTCCTGCAAGTTTTGAGAGGGTGGTTAAATTGTTATTCTCTGTAAGTTATAAACTAATCAGTCAATTCACAAATGTTTTTATGTGTACATAGCAATTCTCATTTACTCATGTCTTTTTCGGTTGTCTTTACAATTTTGGCCAACAGTCACATGTTATTTTGTGCCAGCATGCACAAATAATCTTGTGACTCCCTCACACGTCAGGTTTTTAACAATTTATTTTATAGTGTAATCGTTTCAGCTTTGTTTTTTTAAATGTGGGTGTTGCATGTTAGTGACTCCCCCACACGTCAGGCTTTAAACAATTTTCTATAGTGTAGTCGTTTCGGCCTTATTTTTGAAAAATGTGGGTGTCGCATGTTAGCAGAAAAATCATAGAGACTGTTGTTCCCGTTCACTATCGTTTAAAACGACTTAAGTTTATAAAACAAGTTAATAGTGAACTATGGTGAAATTAATATAAGAAAACACACTAAGTAATTTTCAACATAATATTCTTATTAGATATAAATCAACAAAGAATCGTTACCCAAGTACTTGCGGAATAGTACTTGGGATTGAAATAACAAAGTTGGGTGACTCTCTCTAGCTCGGGCTAAGTCCGAGCACAACTCTTAGAGCTCATTGAGCTATCTCGGGAACTAAGTTGTATTTGGAGGTGAAAAGATGGCTTGCGTGTATGTGTGTTTTACAATTCACAAGCTTAACCTTTTCACTCCATCTCTTATCTATTTATACATGTATGATTTTGACTCTTTCCTAAGTGACAAGCGACATCATCGAAGACAAAATCTTGATGTATTTTGTCTCATTCTAAAGACTATTCTAGGTAAGAGACAAGACTACTTTCCTAAGTTCGGTGATGACAGGAGCACGATCTTTGCCATTCGGGGAAAGTTGACTTTGGTTGATAAGGACTTCGTCTTATCGATTCAAACTTTTCCGCCTTGTCCGCTCTTTCTTGATCTTTACATCCTTGATCTTCTACTTGGTTTGTCTTGATGTAAGAGTTGGAGAGTAGTCTTAGGGATTCGGTGAGTTATTGTCATCACTCACTGAATCCATCATCTTCTTCTTGACTCGGTCTTCACCCTTTAAGTTCCGCGCTTGGTGGAGACTTCTTCTTTGCCTCGTCTTGAGTATCCGAAGATGACTCACTTTGAGAGGCTATGCACTCGATGACACGATTAGTGTTTAACGGACTAAACACTTGGGCTATTTTCTATTCAAATCCTAGATTAAGGGGTTTGGGTATTTATTGAACCAACGGTCTCCCCTATTTGGATATACAAATAGCCTAAGTGATTGATCGATGTAAGTGAGCAAATGGCTTCTTCTACCTTGAATGTACTAATGAATACAATAAGGAACAGAGTATTTTAACAAAGCATACATCGTTTATTGATCAAATTACAAAAGGTTCCTATCACTAGTACAAAGATAAATCAAAATGATGTCGGTTGAGATGGATCCCGAGTGCTTCAAGCTTAGGCTTCTTTTTAGGAGTGTTTCTTTGTCGGGGTGCTCTCTTATCTTGGCATTGGTCTTGGCGAACACGATGTTTCTTGGGGTTTGGATTTGAGAGGCCACGGTATGTAGCTCGACATTGCGGCTACACCGACTGATCAATGTCACTCCATCTTTGAAAAGGGGTTTCCATAGACATCAATGTGGAATAGCCCTCTTCGAGCTTCTCAATCACTAGGCAGTTCACAAATTTCACACCTTGAGCTGACTCCTGTTGCATTCTAATCCGAGCACTTTGATTTGAGGTTGGAACTCAACTCTCTTTCTTTTGCCGATCGATGATTGTGGTTGAGATCCTTGAGGTGCGATTAAAGCGGCTGAATTCCAGTTAAATGGACAATCTCTCGATCTTTCATATCTTTTCTTGAGCATTTTCATCGGTCCTTAACCACGCATTTTCTTCTTTTCAATAATAGGACCAAGTTCATCAAGTTCGGTGATCCGAAGTCGGTGAATTTTAGAGGATCATGAACTTGAAGTGCCTTTTATCATCCCTACGTAGAGCGTTCATGGCGGAGGTTTGGTATTAGGGATGATTCGACATCGTGATCTTTTAGGAAGCCTTGACTTGTCATTGTCGATTGTACTCCTCAATTACGCTTTGCACGAGAGCTTGATTTTCTTCTTCTTTTCTTCCAATTGTTTTCTCATGCGATCATCGGAGCGACTGAGCTTCCTTGAACTTTTGTCTGCTGACCCTTTTGAAGCTTGCTTGGATTTAGTCCCATGTTTTCGACTTCTTGGCGACAACCTTTGCGGTGCTTCTCTGTTCTTTTCTCTTCTTGACTAGTTTCAATCTTCTTTCTTCTTTAGCAAGATGTTTACTCATTTGTTGTGGTGTTAGCAGTACTCAGTGTCGCCGATTTTATAGGGAATCTTCTCAGGCTCAGAAGTTGCCATTTTACCTTTTCCTTTGTCTGGCCTGAGGAAGATGAGGTTGCAACCAGGGGTGGTGGTATTGTTGTGATTCTTGATCAGTGTTGTTGTTGATGATGTTGTTGGTGGGATTGATGAGATAGGAGTTCTTGAGGCGGGTGGGGATGATGAGATTTGGGCCAGCGATCTTTGTTGGTGTTGGCTCCCCTCGGTGTGAGAAGGAGTTTCTTGACAATATTCTCCCCTCAGCTGTTGCTTAGGAACTTGGTGAGGCAAGAGTTGGAGTTAATCTTGAGGGGACGGGCGCTTGACCATGAAGGCTGATATATTTCGATGATCATAGCCTTTATCTCTGAAGTATCTGCTTGAAGACCGGTGACCTTGGTATCAAGTTAGCTTGAGAAAGCTCCAAGCGATCATCAGGGACCAAGATTCCGAGCCATGGAAGGCGAGGCTGAGCCATAGCGACTACACAGTGTTCAAAGAGTCCACTGAGGTGCGAAGAGTGCAGGCGAAGATTGGAGACCACGAACATTGGCGAGTTGAGCATTTCAATTAGTTCGATCGGTTGAGATGAGTTTTCACATACACCTCGGTGGCCTCCGGCACTTTGGTATTGAGTGTTGGGTCTTCTTTAACGTCCCAGATTTCATCAATTGTAACCCCACAAGTGCGAAGATGCTTGAGGAACTTAACGAGGTTTTCATCCGGTCGATCGGTGTTGGTACATAAGATCTCGGTGCTCATGAACATTTTCGTTGAAGGTGAGCACATCGGATCGAAGATCGGCGTGGTGGCGGCGGCTTCGATGTGTTGATCCCAAAATTGTTCGATAACCCGATGTCTGATTTCCTTGAGGCTTTAGTGATCCATGAACCGGTTGTCTTTCGATGTTGGAAGAATATTGTCAAACCGGTTGAATTCCCAGCTGGATGAAGAGGAGTCGAGTCATTATCTTGAGGTGAAATGGTGACTCGGTATGCTCCTTTGGATCGGTGAGGCTCTTGTTCGACTTGAACCTCGGCGTCCATTTCTTCTCGGTGATAAGATTTCATCATCGATCTCGACAAGCTCATCTTGAAAATAATATCGGTGACATCGACCTTGATTAACGAGGGATTGTTGATGGGTTCCATATCGTGGTGGTATGTTTCCTACGAGTCTTTGTCCCCGTTGACCCTCGAGACAACGGTGGGAGTTTCCAGTGCCTTCTCGGTCGAGGATTGGTTTTGGGTTCCGTATCGGCGGGTTGTTTCTTTCCTCGAGTCTTTGTCCCCAGTGACCCCGAGACAACGGTGGGTGTTTCCAGTGCCTTTGGCGGTCGGTGATTGTTGTATCCCTATCGGTGGGTTGTTTGTTTCCCCAGAGTCTTTGGGATCGATCGGTGTGCCCTCGGACAAAGGCTTGGATTCTAATGTCATCACTGGGCGTTGTGGAAGGCTCCCCTACCGGTGGTTGTATGTTTCCTACGGATCTTGGGGAGTAGTAGGTGTGACCAAGAGCCTTGGCTGTGATGTATCGGTGTCCTTCGTTGTCACTAGGGTGGTTGTTGCACAGTCGGTGGGTGTCTTTTTGGTCTCGGGCTTTTGTGCCTCTTGGGTTGTGCTCCTGAAGCCTCGGGGCCACGAGACTTTGGTTTAGTCTTAGTCGATCGAGACTTCCCTTTTCTTTTTAGAGCGGGGTTTGGAGACAGATCCACTTTGATTGTTCTGACAATCATGTGGGCCGTCAATTCAATGGGAGTGACGAGGATGGGTCCTTTGAAAATTTGAAGGGCTCGGGATGCGGTAAATTTCCAAATTTTTCATCCACAGTATAATTTGAACCCGATAACGATTGCGAGCACAAGAGACAAACCTAGGATACGAAGCGTGCCGTCCTAGTTTTGCTCTGTAGCCGTTCGAGATCACTGTAAATGATCTCCCTATGTCGACAGTGACCCCATTCATCAAGCGGTATGCCATCATCAAGCGAATAGAGTTAACTTGTTCGGTGGATGAGTGGTTCCATAGGGACACGAATCACAAAAGTGAAGAGGATCCTCCAAGCCACGGGGATGAGCTTTTAGTGGTTGGGGTCTTGTCCAAAAAGTTGGATCTAAAGCGATTTGTTTTAACCCATCCTTCAACATGGAGGGTTCGGGATGGGCGACATAAACACCTTTGTTATAATCTAACCTGTTGTAGTGCAAAGCGTTTTGTAATCCGGGTGTATTGTTTCCCCATTTAGGCGAACACGATGAGATACTCCACGAGAGGTCTAAGGTTATTCTCATCGATGAAGGTGTCGGGTCAAAGGCTCTAGCGGTGGCCCAAAACTCCCGAGGTAGTTTGGGTACACTCTTGAGGGCATTTACAAAGGCCGTTTTAAGTGGGCGGTTGAATAAAAATTTTATAATGTCTTTATAGGTTGGGACATTTTCGGGATATTCAAAATTTCCTATGACATTATTTGTTTTAAATTCAACATTAGTAAGATCCCTACCAGCTGAGAAGCAAGCGGAGAGATTGTGTTCTAGCCATTTCCATTAACAAAGATTTAAGGATTTAAAAGATGTTTTGACTAGAACAATCAAAGTATTTAGATCTCTTCAAGTTTGTGATGAAAAACTTTTGTAAATGTTTACAAGAAGGGTTTTCAAAAGAGGTTTTAAGAGTTTTGAGCACACACAAATGTTTTGAAATGATTTTGTGAGTTTTGTTGCATAAAAGATTTGTGTGTGTTTGTTTGTGTTGGAAGAGGGTATATATAGAGTGATAAGAGGGTGTTTTGTGCACAAATGGGAATATTAAGAGTCGGTTTTGAAAGCCGTTTGAATTTCCACATTTAATGCTACCACTCCATTACCCGATAAAATCCGTTTTCAAGGAGCGATTGCGATGCTGCGATAAAAGTGCCCTTTGCGAGAGATAAAATATCAATTTGATATTTTGTGAGAGGCATTAAATGCCAAGTGGGATGACGATAAGACAAAGAGACATATATTCCTTTATTAAATTGGCATAGTTACCAACCTAGGACATTAAAGTAGCGATACTTGGATCATTTAGTTACTTATTCAATGCTCTTTGTCAAGTGTCGGGGACCACGAATGAGTCTTACTCATTCGGTGAGAGGTTATTTTGGGTGTTCGGGGAGGATGAACCAATTGAGAGAACTTCTTGAGATTGGTTTCGGATACTTGACTTTCAATGTCAAGCATTCCCAATTCGACTTCGGTCTCACGAAGGTAGGTTCATCAAGGGTTTGGTGAAGATATCGGCCGATTGATATTGATGGGGATGAAATGAAGTTCAATATCTCCTTTCATTATGTGATCCCTAATGAAGTGATATCGATATCAATGTGTTTGGTTCTTTGGTGGAGGGCGGGGTTGTTGGAGATTGCAATTGCACTAGTGTTATCACGGAAGATGGGCACCATTTTGTAATGGATGTCATAGTCATTGAGTTGACTTTTCATCCATAATACATTGGCACAACATCCTGCTGCTGACTACATATTGACTTCGGTGAGGACATAACCATGATTGTTGCTTCTTTGCACTCCAACAAACCGGTTTTCCTCGAAATTGTGCGGGACCACGAGGTACTTTTTACATCCATGTTGCGGCCGGCATAATCGAATCGAGTAACCCTTGAGATCAAACCACGAGCATTTTGGATAATAGAGTCCAAGGCTTGGGGTTCCTTGATACTGAGTATTCTTTTGGCTGCGGTGAGGTGAGATTCTTTGGGATTGGGTGATATCTTGCTATTAAGCAGTGAAAATTGTATATACGGTCTAGTAGCGGTTAGATACATCGGTGAGCCAACAATCCCTACGAAATGAGTTTGATTGGTGATTTGCGGTGAGATCGGGTCCAAGGTTGTTAGGTGGGACCATTGGTGTCTTCATTTGAGGCATAGTCAAATATCTCATATTTCTTCAAGAGATTTACGGTGTATTTCTCTTGGTGATGGATATTCCTTTATCGGTTTGCACGATTTGCGGTCCAAGAAAGTATGTAAGTTCCCCATCATGCTCATTTCAAACTTCTTTGTCATTAGTTTTTCAAGCTGTTTGCAAAGTTTGTAGTTTGTTGAGCCAAAGATGATATCATCAACATACACTTGGACTAGTATCACATCTGTTGGGTTCTATAGACAAGCGATGTGTTGTCTATCTTTCCTCGACAAACTTGTTTTGTATCGGGAAGGTGAGAGAGTTTCATACCATGCCACAGGAGCTTGTTTAAGTCCATAAAGGGCTTTGTCAAGCTTCAGACATAGTCGAAATTCACTACTCTCAAAGCACGGAGGTTCTTGAACATACACATCTTCCTTGAGATCACCATTTAAGAATGCACTTTTAACATCCATTTGGTAGACCACGAGTTCATGTATGTTGCATATGCAAGGAAGATTCGATGGCTTCCATTCTTGCAACAGAGCAAATGTCTCATCATAGTCGATGCCTTCTTGTTGGTGTAACCTTTGGCTACAAGTCGGCTTTGTTTTTAATGACGATGCCGTTTTCATCGGTTTTGTTTACGAAAACCCACTTCATTCCTATGACTACTACATCACGAGGACATTTGATCAAGGTCATGACCTTGTTTTATCAAGCTGTTGCAGTTCTTCTTGCATAGCTTTGAACCCGGCTTGGGTATTTTAGAGCCTCGGTGACACTTTTGGGTTCTATATCGATAGGTAATCGGCATAGAGACATTCATTGGTGAAGCTGCGGTTAGACTAGCGACCATGCTTCAGTGAGCATGCCTCGGTGGGTTCACCAATGATGTTTACAAGCTCAATATCACGAGTTCTTGTCCACTTACTTTGTGGTGCGGGATGCGAGCTTGATGATGTCCTTGGGTGTTGAAGTGAGTTCGGTGCAAGAGTCACGAGAATCATTTAGATCATCTATAGAGATGTCTAGTTCGAGTTGGGATTCATGAGTTACAGGATCACGATTATTTGAATCGGTGTTTCCTAACCCAGTGATTGATTGATTATCAATGAACTCACCGATGGTTGGTTGGGGTAGATTGTGAGGTAAGACATAATATGAGATGTCGACATCGACTTGATATGAGGAATTGAATTGATGTTGTACTCATCGGGAGGATATCTTGATGAGTCATCAATTCCTATTTCCTCCAGAGGTGTTGGTGAACTGATACTTTCAATACTTTCATCAAAGGTGACATGAAAGGTTTCCTCGACTTGTTGTCTCCTTGTGTTAAAAACCACGAAGGCTTTGGAGATCGGTGAGTAGCCTAGGAAGTATCCATCATCGACTTTTGCATCAAACTTGCCTAGATGATCCTTGTGGTTATGAATGAACACAGGACATCCAAACACATGAAAATAGGCGATGTTAGGAAGTCTACCTTTGAAGATCTCATATGGGGTTTTATTGTGTCTTTTGACAATGATTGACTGTTTTGAGTGTAACAGGCGGTTTGGTACTTGATCCGAAATGTTTTGAGAGGGTGAGCCATTTAACATAGTTCTAGCGACCTCAATGAGAGTTCTGTTTTCCTTCAATGACCCCATTTTGTTCGGGGTATAAGGAGATGAGAAATTTTGAGAAATTCCTTTTCATCACGAAACTCTCAAGTTCTTGATTTACGAACTCAATGCCATTGTCGATTCGATTTGTTTAAGCTGTAATGTCATTACGGTTTTCAATCTTCACGATGAATGACATTATTGTATCATTGCTGACTCTTTTGGAAAGAAAGTATACCCAGTGTATCTTGAGAATTCATCAACAATGACAAGTGTATACTTCTCATCTTTGGATTGATCTGGGATGACGGTCCAAAGAGATCCATGTCGCGGGAGGTGAAGGCGACTTTGATGGAGAAATTTTGTTTGGTTTTGAATGATGCTCGTGGTGTTTACCCTTTTCACAGGCGAGCATGGTTTGTCTTTGCAAAAACCGGTGATGGTAAGCGAGGACCTTGTTTTGTTTTGCCAAGTTGTTGAGGTTTTGAAGTTTAAGTGTGAGAGTCTCTTATGCCACGACCAATTGATAGTTTCGGTGGCTTTAGCAAAGAGACACGTTCCATCTTGGGAGAGTGTTGACATGTCTAGCACATAAACATCATCTCTCCTAGGAGCTATCAACACAACTTCCTTGTTGGCATTGAAAATGGTACCTTGTTTATCATTGAATTGTACAATGTATTTAGCATCACATAGTTGGTGACATGATGAGATTGTATTTGAGACCATTGACATAGGCTATTCTAGAAAACTATTCCATTGCGGTTCTTGAACCATAACCTTGATGGGACATGATGAGTTATCACCAAATACTACCTTGGGTCTGGTTCCTTTACATACTTGTGCGAGATATTCCTTCACACGGTCATGCTTCTTGAGCATCCTTGTCTAGATGCCAAATAGGCTCCACGGCATGTCTCTGCACAAGTAGTAAAGCGAATTAGTTTCTCTTCGTGACCCACTTACTAGTGGGCTTGGATCTCAAGGTCTCTTTGAAATTTGCAATTGACTCATGGTCGATGGTTGTGTGCATAGTGCTACCACGGGTTTTGCATTTAGAGGTGAGGATGACTCGGTGACTACGGGTTGTTTGGAATTTCTCCTTGCATGAATGACCTTTGTCATGTTGGGATGTCTCATGAGTGGATTACGCATATATCACGGCATGTATTCATGAGACAATCATCGATGATGATCATTAAACCAGCGGTGAGGACACGAGAGGAAAAGGTTTTGCTCTATTCTTTGGAGCGACTTTGGAGGATGAAGCATCTTGATGACCAACTTTGGTATAGTTTGCTTGGTGACATCTTGTAGATGATCTGCGATCTGTGATCATCCTTTTGCGAATCATGCAAAAAGGATTCTATAGCGATTGTCGATGGTATGGGTGGTATAATGACACATGACTCACACTTTTGTTTGTTTTGGAGGTTGACTTAGACTTTGAGGCTGGAGGAAGCGACTTTGTCTCCTTGATTGGTTCGAGGACCTTTTCAATGGATTCCATTTTTCGATAAGCTTCCTCACAAGTTCGATCGATTCTTGAATTTGGTCGACTTGATGGGGACGAGAGGATGTTGAAGTCTCGGTGGGAGTAGACTCTTGTTGGATTAGTTTTGCTTGTCTTTGAAGGATGGTTCTACCAGTCGGACCTTTCCTTTGGTGAGTGAGGATTGAATTTTAGAGGAGTAAGCTCGAGCTTGGATCGGCACCACGAAGAGGTTTCGGGGGTGGGCGGTGTTTGATTACGCTTGAGACTCGGAGATGTGTTCGGTACCCTTTGGTCATCTCGAGAAAGTCCTAGCATGCTCTTAAGAGCTTGGCTCTCGAGCTCAGAATCCTTCGGAATCGAAGTTTGGAAGCTTACTCTCGGGATTAACCCGTTCAATCCAATCACTTGGAATTTGGAGTTGTCAACATGTTGGTAATCATACCACCGACACAAATGGTTTTGAACTTTGGTCTTTGTTGCGAGTCGGGAGATGATCTTCACCTATGACTCTCTTTTTGCTCTTGGGGCACCCACAACATCAAAGACCTTGGGATTCTTAGCGATCCAACTATCAAGAATATCTTGTTCCTTTTTAAGTTCGTCTTGAAGAGCGATTTCTCTTAACTAGTTCGGTGTTTTGAATTTGCAAGGTGTGACCTCAAGCTTGGCTTGTTTTAAAATAAGCGGTTCATCTCTACACTTGTTTAATTCAAAACTTAGCTTGTTGTATTTTGAAAAGAGATTTAATCTTTGCTCTTCTACGAACTTAAGGTCAACATTAAGATAATTCATATAAGGCGCCAATCGAGTCATCATCCATAGATAGTAAGATGTTTACCTTCTTCGTAGTGATGTTGACCCATTCCCGTTTACGGCATGATTCTTTCCAAGCTGCTAGCTTGTCCTCTTACGAGAGGGCCATCGATTACTGTGACATGCACCATTTCATCATCGATGACATCGGCTCTTCATCGATCGAAGGTCTCGACAACAAGGCCTTTGTTTTACCACCGCAGATTGAACACTTTTGTTGTTTACGAGGGGTGGCCTCGAGCAATGCAAGCTTAGCTTTGACTTTCTTATACTTAGCTTCAAAGTCAACAGTTTTGTTTTGATCAGTTGTTTTGAAAATTTTGATGAGGCGATAGATTTTTGGTTGAAATTTGCTAAAGCACGAGGGCGGATTTGACCACGATGGTTTATAAGAGGTTGAAATTGTTTTGAAAAGCAGTCTTTTGCAAAATGACCTCTTTTGTGACACTTAAAGCATTCGGTGTCCTCATTTGCTTTGGCATTGAAAAACTTTTGTTTCTTTTATAAACCTTGAGAGTTAGCAAGGTGCCCTTTCACGAAATTCGGTGTTCGGTCATTTAGGTACTCCTCACTTGATCTCTCATCAAGCTCATCATCTGAATTTTCACGAAAATCTTGAACAACATTGTTAGAATAAGCGGTTGATATTGGTGATGAGGTGGTGGTGGGGACTTCTTGACTTCACGAGACTTCTTTAAGTCGGGGTATCGTGCATTGATGAGATTTTCCTCATAGACAAATTTCCCATAAATTCGGGAAGCTCAAGATTTTGGATATGATTAGCATTCACTAAGTCCACGAGAGAAATTCAACCACTTCTCGGGAGGCTGATGACAAAACCAACATTGATTTCATGTTTGGACAACTTAACACCATCGTTTGACAATTCATTTAAAGAGTTTTGTACACGGTGTAAGTTTGAGAGAGTTTACGAGTCCTTAGCCACGAAGGTGTTATACTCAAGTTTGGTCCATTATCCTGTTTTCCTTGGTATCGGATGGTCCTTCATGACTATGAACTAGGTCATCCCAGGTTTGCTTAGGCGTACTACTGACTTATAACGAACTCCATAATATCGTCGGGAAGACAAGATATTATGATACTTTTGAGTCTTTGGTCTGGTTGACCACTCTCCTTTCATCACAGGTCCACCGAGCTTGAGGTTTGGGCAACCCTTGATCTTTGGGACAAATGGACCTTCATTTATACACTTGATATAATAAGGTTCCATCCCAATCAAATAGCAAAGCATTCGCTTTTCCATTTGTTGAATTTGCCAACTTCAAGTCTAGGGCAGCATTGAATAAGCTCCACCCTTTTATCGACTAGTTGGGGTACATCAATTTCGACCATTTAGGATCCTAATTTAAAAACTTTTAGGCGGCCTAAAAAAGCGAGTTTTATAATTAGCCTTGCTCGATACCACTTGTTGTTCCCGTTCACTATCGTTTAAAACGACTTAAGTTTATAAAACAAGTTAATAGTGAACTATGGTGAAATTAATATAAGAAAACACACTAAGTAATTTTCAACATAATATTCTTATTAGATATAAATCAACAAAGAATCGTTACCCAGTACTTGCGGAATAGTACTTGGGATTGAAATGACAAAGTTGGGTGACTCTCTCTAAGCTCGGGCTAAGTCGAGCACAACTCTTAGAGCTCATTGAGCTATCTCGGAACTAAGTTGTATTTGGAGGAGTGAAAAGATGGCTTGCGTGTATGTGTGTTTTACAATTCACAAGCTTAACCTTTTCACTCCATCTCTTATCTATTTATACATGTATGATTTTGACTCTTTCCTAAGTGACAAACGACATCATCACGAAGACAAAATCTTGATGTATTTTGTCTCATTTCTAAAGACTATTCTAGGTAAGAGACAAGACTACTTTCCTAAGTTCGGTGATGACAGAGCACGATCTTTGCCATTCGGGAAAGTTGACTTTGGTTGATAAGGACTTCGTCTTATCGATTCAAACTTTTCCCGCTTGTCCACATCCTTGATAAGGTTTTAAAGGTACCATTTTGAGGGGTCGTTTTAGTCCTTATTTGATCACTTTTGTATCCGTTATTGCTTAATATCGTTCCTTTTCACTTTTAGGTCTCTTGAAGGCAAAATCCTAGAATGGCACTTATTTGGACGAAAAGGCGAGAATATATGAAGAAAATGGCCAAAGTCAAAATCGAGACACTCACTATTACATGAAAAGTATGCTAAGGCGACGAGCGTCGGTGCTAATTGCGGCGCAATGTAACGTCCTCCCTTGAGGATTTTAGTGACGGTCACCCCAACGTAACCCAAAACTCTTATTTTCAAGTGGACGACGTCCGGTTGTAAAAGAGTAGGCCGTCGCTACTCGGAATGGCCTAGATGCAATCCGACGACGCCGAAAGTCAAGAGAGACACTCGCGGCGTCACGGACATAAGGTGGCCGTCGCAAGGTTAACGATGGCCAAGACGAAACCCTAATGACGGCGACACGACGGCGTCACGAAACATAAGGTGGCGCCGTCCGATCAAGACTATCACAAAGATGCTTGAAGTAGTTGATATTGTTTTGGCCATAACTTTTGCATACGAACTCGGTTTAGGTGGTTCAAAAGCCCACGCGACCGAACGAGAAAATCTACAATTTGGTGAAAAAATGGTCGTGACGCGTCACTCTATAAGTGTGACGTCGTCACTCTTTACCGACGAAAATCGCCTATAAATATAACATTATAACTTCACTTTTGTAAGCCCTAAACCCTAAGTCCGATTCTAGGGTTTAGGTGGTGTTTTTCGACAACTTAAAGGGTTTCAACCACTCCATAAACATCTTGTAATGGTTTGTTTGTTTATCCAATCCTATGGTATGTCTTCAATTATCAAAATTGTTGCTTGCTCTTCATTAATTATGCTTGGCTAATTCACCTTGTGTTTGCTTATGATTGTGTGAAACTTGTATATAATTAATTAGATCTTATTGATTTCTTAGTGATGCTTGTGTCTATCTTCATCATTAGGGTGTGACAACTTCAATGAATCTAATTGGTTTAGTTTATAATTCTTGCATCCCTCATCTCTTGTTTGATTGGTTGTTTCTTATCTTAATTGTAATTAGCTTAGAGTGCGACTAGGCTATCGTTGTGTTTAATACTTGATAAATCTTTGATAGTTTATGAATGACTTGGTGGATTTCGTTTACTAAACCAAAGATAACCTTAAAGTTAGTTTATGAATGATTTAGTGGATTTTGTTTACTACACTTAAAGGTGAATTCAAAGAGTTAGGGAAAACCGCATACCCTACAACCTTAGACACACAACGCAACTAGGAATAAGGACGTGACAATTCAACCATCAATAGGACGTGACAATTCAGTAGGTAGAATTGGATAGCTAGCAAGGAGTAATACATCATAAGTAGATACGCTTCACGTTCTTGGTAGATCCCTTAGTTAGTTAGTATCTTTTGGAATAGTTGGCTAGCAACTAATTCCACCCTCCCTTCAAACCCCGAGATTCGTACCTTTCCATTTTCATAAAATATAAAAATACAAAATAATCATCCTCACCTTTAGACTTAAATCGATATACACTTGACTTCTTAACGACACTATTCCCTAGAGAACGATATCAATACCGTGGCTTACCCTAATTACTACACTACAACGATTAGGTTCACTGCCTAGGGTGTTATAAAACTTGCTCGAAGAAAAGGAAGTTTCCTTGACCCCGAACGACGCGTGTAGCGTTATCAAGTTTTTGGCGCCGTTGCTGGGGAATAGTTATTGTTTAGGCTTGATTTCTATCTCGTTTAGGTCTACTCACAAGATTCCTATCAAGTGAGATTTTTTTTTTATTAGCTTCCTTGTAGTCTATCCCCCTTCTTTGTGCCTTTGTTCGTAAAACTTTTCCATTGACTCTTCCGTTCACCATTATGGAGAACGCGAATCCACTATATCCGCGATTAGGTTTTTCATAAGAAATTATGATATTACCAAAGCGGATTATTCAAGATGGTGGGAAGAAAGTAACCAACTCCATAAACCTTTTGAGGGTTTCACCATTCCATCAAGCCCACAAAATACCTCATCTAGTGAAACCTATGCTTCGTTTGAGCCTTCACCTAGGATAGACTTTCGTGAACAACCTCCATGTTTAGAAACTATTGTTAGTAAGGCCCTTAGGAGAACCGACCAAATTTGTGAAAACATTATGGTAAGCAACCAAGCATTAAACCATAAGTTGGATCAATTACTAGAGTTGGTTTCATCACGACCTAAGGAAATAGCACATGATGAGCATATAGATGATGTAGATGTGATTGAGGATAAGGTGAAAAGTCTAGACCCACAAGGTATCCCACAAGTTCCACCATCATTTAAGGCATACACACCGCACGTGACTTACCCGGAAGTAGTAGAAGAGACTTTAGGAATCCCAATGGAGGTAGAACATTTGAACCAAACGCAACTAGAGAATATAGGTTTGAATACTTGTAGTCTCGGTCTTACTCTTAGTTCTAGGAATTTCATAGTGTTGATGAACCGAACCTCAATCTTTACTTCCATCCTTAAATAAGCGAGGAACCACCCACCCATCAACCAATTTAGTCCGGGTAGTTTTAGGATGAAGGAAGCCATTCACACCCCTTCACCTCACGTGGCATATTTCCACCCTAAGGGTGTGTATCGCTACTATCACCCGCACTTAAACTTAAGTGTAGGAAAACTTCCCTTTATCTCATTAAATAAGGGTAGAGTCGGGGCTCGTGACTCGAACAAAAACAAGCGCTTCTTGGGAGGCAACCCATGTGTATTTGTTTTATTTTTATTTGTGTGTCGTATATCTTTTATTGATTGTTTATTCTCATGTTTGAATTTGTAAAATGCTTTATTTTGTTTTTAACCTCGTCTTAATTGCATATAAAGGTATTTTACATAAGGGATAAGTGTAGGGAGGATTACACACGTTTTCAAAATAAACGTAAACATGAGAATAACAATTAAATAAAAGATATATATGTTTGTTTGTTCGAGTCAAATGCTTGTATCGAGTCATAATGGATTTTTTGCGAAATTTTCCGATTCTAAAGATGTAAATTTTCCGAATTTTTTCCGAAAATCGCAGACCGCTTTTGTCGGGATAACTGACGTCGAGATCGCAACCGACGACGTCGGAAGGAGCGTAAACAATCGATTACTTTTTCTCGTTTTCGTACTACTTATAAATTTTTTGGAATTTTCCGGTCTTAATTTTCTAGAAAATCGCAAACATCCATTCCACAAGCATTATATCTTATTTAAGTGCGGAATTACATCTTGTTGTGATTTTTCTTTGTTCGGTTTGATGCGTTGGGTTGTTTGTTTTCTTCAAGTGTGCGGTTTAATTTATCAAGAAGAAGTTACATAAGATTGAGGAGCTTTTCACGCATAAATTCTTCTTGGAAAGGATTTAACCACTACTTCACACACGGATCCTACCGAGCTAATCGGGGAGTATTAGTTTCTTTCGTTTTAATTACCTTCCAATTATCATAACTTTGATACTTCGGGGAACATTGGGGACAATGTTCGGTTTAAGTGTAGGGAGGAAAATAAAGCGGAACTTTGAAACTATGCTTATCCTTGATTATTTGCTTTGTCCAATTGTATTTGTGTAATAAACCATGAGAAAATGTCGGTTAGGGTAATTTTGGCACCAAATTTAAAATTTTTCATGACATATAGGAGTGGGCCATTAGTCTTAACAAAAGCGTCTCATGGATAGGAAGTTGCATGACTAGCACAAAACCCTTACCACCCAAATTCCACCCAAAATGTGAGGATCGCCTTAGATTAGTAGGAATTAAAGCATTCATCTTTAATGCTTAGAGTGTGAACCGGTAGTATATTAGATTCTAGAACTTGTTTTGTGATGCATTCCGAGATCGCAAGTGAGGCTACACTTGTGTAGTTAGGAATAACTAAATGATAAGAGGCATTAGGATAACCCTTGTTTGATACCGTAATATAATTACTTCTTCCACATCGGTTGAGTAATTCCCCACACCCTTTGCGTTGTACTCATCTTTAGTACACGATACCCTAGTTAACCCTCGAGCCTATCCTTTTCGCGGTTCTCGTGATATTTCGGTTTTCCGGAATATCAATGAAGAGCATTGTTTACACCCCACCCCAAATATACACCCAAATCGCCTTAGCCTACCCCTTATGCACTCACTTTTAGTGCAAATGTTTGTTATCACCCCAAACC
The DNA here is from genome assembly GCA_022545495.1 of Chrysanthemum lavandulifolium. Classification (NCBI taxonomy): domain Eukaryota; kingdom Viridiplantae; phylum Streptophyta; class Magnoliopsida; order Asterales; family Asteraceae; genus Chrysanthemum; species Chrysanthemum lavandulifolium. The sequence continues at coordinate 5,263,714 of CM040245.1, forward strand.
CTTAGTTCAATTATCTAGTTGCTTGCATAAGTTGCTAAGTCGAGTCATATCCTTTGTATACTGCTTTTGGGATGATTGGGATTCATGGGAAAAGTTAAAGTTTATGAAATGACGGAAGGAACGTTAAATTCAAATTCCCTTTGTTTGCGTAATAATGTACCCCAAGTGTTTTGATCTTTTCAATTCGGGTCAAATTAGTGTTAGAGTAATAAAAACTCAAGTGTAGGATATGCATGTAAATCCTTAGTATTTTGATGTTATCTTAGAGGATGGTAGAGTAAAAGTGTATGAAAAAAAAAAAAAAAATCGATAGAAAAAAATAGAAAAGAAAAAAGTGAAAAAAATAGAGTGAAAAAAAAATAAAAAATAAAAAATAAAAATAAAACATACGGCTACCATCCTACATCTATCTTTTAAATTTATGTTTGTTTATTTCGCTTATCTAGAGTTTAGAGTGTCGAGTCTTGGCTTAGCAACGCCATTCTTCATATGCATTTAACATAGAGATTTTTGACTTACCACCACTAAATAGCCTATCCCACCAAACCCTTATTTCCTACCGTAAGCCTAACGTTACAACCCTTTAAAGACCTCTTTGATAGTCTTTCCTAGGTGCTTACGCCAAAGCGATGGAGGTTTGATCTATTCTCAAGCCTATGGTAATCTATGTACTAGGACCGGTTAATGAGTGTTTATCTTCCATTTCCTATATTGTTATATTTCATTTATACACCGAGAGAGATGTGAGTATCCAAACACCCCATGTGAGGTGCTAGTATGTAATTCCGTGCTTGTTATGACTTTTCGGGCTTATATGTGTTGTGGACCGTTTTGAATTAATGCTTCATGACCCCTAACTTATAAATTAATTGGTTAAAAGCACATTTGCTTGAGGACAAGCAAATAACAAGTGTAGGGATATTTGATAAGGTTTTAAAAGGTACCATTTTGAGGGGTCGTTTTAGTCCTTATTTGATCACTTTTGTATCCGTTATTGCTTAATATCGTTCCTTTTCACTTTTAGGTCTCTTGAAGGCAAAATCTTTGGAATGGCACTTATTTGGACGAAAAGGCGCGAATATATGAAGAAAATGGCCAAAGTCAAAATCGAGACACTCACAATTCATTGAAAATAGAAGGCGGCGGGCGTCAAAAGCTAATGCGACGCCGTCCAGAGGATTTTGTGACGGTTCGAACCCAAAACTCTTATTTTCAAGTGACGGCGTCCGGTTGTAAAAGAGTAGGCCGTCGCTACTCGGGCGGCCTAGATGCAATCCGCACGACGTCGAAGTCGAAGAGGACGGCGCCACGGACATAAGGTGACGCCGTCGCAAGGTTAACGTGGCCAAGACGAAACCCTAATGACGGCGACACGGCGTCCACGAAACATAAGGTGACGCCACAAGTCGATCAAGACTATCACAACATGCTTGTAGTAGTTGATATTGTTTTGGCCATAACTTTTGCATACGAACTCGGTTTAGGTGGTTCAAAAGCCCACGCGACCGAACGAGAAAATCTACAATTTGGTGAAAAAATGGTCGTGACGCCATCACTCTATAAGTGTGACGCCGTCACTCTTTGCCGACGAAAAATCGCCTATAAATATAACATTATAACTTCACTTTTGTAAGCCCTAAACCCTAAGTCCGATTCCGTGGTTTAGGTGGGTGTTTCCGGCAACTTAAAGGGTTTCAACCACTCCATAAACATCTTGTAATGGTTTGTTTGTTTATCCAATCCTATGGTATGTCTTCAATTATCACAATTGTTGCTTGCTCTTCATTAATTATGCTTGGCTAATTCACCTTGTGTTTGCTTATGATTGTGTGAAACTTGTATATAATTAATTAGATCTTATTGATTTCTTAGTGATGCTTGTGTCTATCTTCATCATTAGGGTGTGACAACTTCAATGAATCTAATTGGTTTAGTTTATAATTCTTGCATCCTCACTGCTCTTGTTTGATTGGTTGTTTCTTATCTTAATTGTAATTAGCTTAGAGTGCGACTAGGCTATCGTTGTGTTTAATACTTGATAAATCTTTGATAGTTTATGAATGACTTGGTGGATTTCGCTTACTAAACCAAAGATAACCTTAAAGTTAGTTTATGAATGATTTAGTGGATTTTGTTTACTACACTTAAAGGTGAATTCAAAGAGTTAGGGAAAACCGCATACCCTACAACCTTAGACACACAACGCAACTAGGAATAAGGACGTGACAATTCAACCATCAATAGGACGTGACAATTCGGAGGGTAGAATTGGATAGCTAGCAAGGAGTAATACATCATAAGTAGATACGCTTCACGTTACTGGTAGATCCCTTAGTTAGTTAGTATCTTTTGGAATAGTTGGCTAGCAACTAATTCCACCCTCCCCTTCAAACCCCGAGATTCGTACCTTTCCATTTTCATAAAATATAAAAATACAAAATAATCATCCTCACCTTTAGACTTAAATCGATATACACTTCACCTAACGACACTATTCCCTAGAGAACGATATCAATACCCGTGGCTTACCCTAATTACTACACTACAACGATTAGGTTCATTTGCCTAGGGTGTTATAAAACTTGCTCGAAGAAAAGGAAGTTTCTTTGACCCCGAACGACGCGTGTAGCGTTATCACCCGCTCTTTCTTCGCTTTACATCCTTCGCCTTTTACTTGATTTGTCTTGATGTAAGAGTTGGAAAGTAGTCTTAGGGATTGATGAGTTATTGTCATCACCACCGAATCCATCATCTTCTTCTTGACTCGCCTTCACCCTTAAGTTCCGCCTCATCGAGTGGAGACTTCTTCTTTGCCTCGTCTCGAGTATCACGAAGATGACTCATCGAGAGGCTATGCACTCAATGACACGATTAGTGTTTAACGGACTAAACACTCGGGCTATTTTCTATTCAAATCCTATATTAAGGGGTTTGGGTATTTATTGAACCCAATGAAAGGATCGGGAAGAGTGACGAGTAAATCTTGGGCTAATACCTATACTTTTAGGTCAAAGAAACTTGCTCTCACGAAATAACTTGAACATAGAAAGCTTGAATTGCTTACCCTTCAAAGGTGGGTGTTTAGGATTGCTTATTTTTCCGCTTGTGTTTATGCATAAAATAAGTATTTAGAACAAAAGTACTTTTGAAAACAATGTTTGGATTTTCTTATATTAATAAATAACACAATAAATTTGTAAAAATTATAAATTGAATATATATTTTCAACAAAGTTTATTTATCAAAGGTTTAGGTTAAATATGAAATTAAATAGTCATTTTAATCTAATATAAAAAAGTTAACATGAAAAGGAGCTCCCAACTTGCTTATGAAAAACCGATTTACGCTTTTTTTATGGAACGCATAAATTCTTTTTTATATAACCGTAGCTTCTACGCCATGAGAAAAACATGTATATACGCCTAGAGACTAAAGTCTCTACGCCTTAGCGCCTCAAACTCTACAAACCCGCACTTTAAAAAGGACTTACGCGACACGGAAATATGTCAAACCTTTAAAAAGCATTTCTTATACTTTAAATATCAATTATGTACATAAGTTTCACAATAACGACGCGCGAAAGTTTTGCTATACAAAGTATGGGACTTAACCCAAACACTCTCTTTTTAACCCATAACTAAATAACTTGTCTATAAACATACATAAGCTAATCACTACAATTTGACATGTAACCGTTTAGACCCAAAATATATATTTTTACTGCTACTAAATGATTTGGAGCATTATCAAGTTAACTATCGAGAGTCATGAATGAGATGCTCGGCAATCCAACCCATGAGCATTACCGCTAACCCTCAAAATTCCCTTTCTATATACAAGCCCCATCTCCACTTCAAATACCTACAAAAGGGTAAACATAGCAACTCAGAAGTCTTAAAGACTTAGTTTGAGAGTTAACCCAAACACTCTCTTTTAGCCCATAACTAAATAACTTGTTTATAAACATACATAAGCTAATCACTACAATTTTACTTGAAACCGTTAGACTCAAAAGACATTTTTACTGCTACTAAAGGATTTGTAGCATTATCAAGTTGACTATCAAGATGCATGAATGAGATGCTAGCCAATCCAGCCCTCGAGCATTACCACTAACCCTCAAAATTCTCCTCTTCTATTTACAATCCCCAGTTCCACTTCAATACCTACAAAAGGGTAAACATAGCAACGGTAACTCTTAGTGAGTAAAACGAAACTATTACTAACATGCCATAAACACAATCCAATCTCTCTATTTCGATATCTAAACGGACTTTTTACTATCGACCCATTAACTACATTGGGCCACTTCTTTGCTAAGAACTATTTTTCTACTACTATGGAGTGATACTACTATCATTTTCTATAAGTTAGTTATTACTATATTGATATTAATCACGATGTCTAACCGGCTTTTCTACTAAAATAATCTATTAATTATCCGATATCTAATCGGTACTATAATCATGTCCAATATGTAATTAGAATGTATTATCATATCCGATATCTAATTGGATACTATAATCATATCCAATATCTAATTGGAATGCTACTGAATTAATATTATACTACGTATCTTATTCTAACTATTTTGCCTCATTGGCATATACTTAATTAATATTCTACTAATTAATATACTTTGTTTGTGGGAAGGAATTTCGCAGGCCTGATAATAGACAAACCAAGCATGAGTAGACACATCCGGACAAAGGCCAGACTGAAATCTTATCCCCAAAGACCGTCATACAGACAATACGTGTCACTACCTTATTGACATAAAGGTAGTGCTACGAACATTGCGTTAGTACATCCCAAAATCAGTGAATACCTACACGTAAACACCTACTAATTCCTTTATACCAATGAACTTGCATAAATCATCTAATAACATCAATAATCATACCCAATTCATCCATACCACCTAAATCATTCAAAACCTCAATTCATCTTCATAACCCATAACCTTAAATAAACTAATCAACTTTAAACCATAGAAACTATGAAAAAACACACATTAAACATAATCCATAAAAATACCCAATTTACATCCTATAATTAATCAAGAAAACTAACAATTTCATAGACTTACCTTGAAGAATAACTAAATGAAGAGGAATATGTAACTCCTTTCTACTTCACATAAATTCACCATGTTTTTCTTGCGATTAACCTCTTGTGATTTTATTGATAATGCGACTAAGCCTCCAAAATACTCCCATAAAACATGTATGGGATACGTGTGGTTATGAGGGATTACTCCTTGCAAATTTGAGGTTGTAAGTCCATAAGGGTATTTTTGTCTTTTCGCACCTTTTTTCTTATTTTACACAATTAGAACTTATTGTGAACTTATGTTACATTTTAGTTAAAACCACTTAAATACTATTAAAATATCCGCAACTAGAACTCTAAATTTGAGGTGTTAAATTTTAAGCAGAAAAGTAGATATTGTTTGATTGGAAAAAAGTGATTTTCTGCTTTAAAAAAAGGGGGGGGGGAAGTAAGCAATCCCAGACACCGTCTTAATGTACTAAGGGTCTGTTTGGTTTGTAGATGGGTTTAGGATTTGGATTTGGATTTGGATTTGGATTTGGATTTTATATAGGTTTGAATTAAATGAGTAGAGAGAAAAATAAATGATTTATATATTATTTTATATATAAAATAAAGATTTTTTTTTATTGTTTTTTAATTAAAATTAAGAATAATAAATGTGTGGTTAGGAACAAGCAAGAGAAAAAAATTTCAGTGATTCCTTCCATACCTCTCAATTTAATATGGTATGAAGTTTGATTTTTGAAGTTGAGGATAGGGGGAAACATGAATCGAATAAGTAGCTGGGATTTTTTGATTGATATATTTAAGAAAAGGTTGTCTAATTGGAAAGCTTCGTGTCTTTCGATGGGGGAGAACCACCACGATTAAGTCGGTTATGGAGAGCCTCCCGACTTATTATTTTTCCCTTTTATCGCTACGGCTAAAGTGATCAATGTCCTAGAAGGTATTATCGAAGATTCTTATGGGCGTGACAATGAAAAGTCAAAGATTCATTGGGTTGCTTGGGATAAAGTGTCGCCTCCCATCCGTGACGGTGGGCTTGGTCTGTCGAAACTCAAGGAAACTAACAAGCTCTAATCGCTAAATGGTTATGGAGATACAGAACGAAACTTCAAACCCATGGAGAAGTGTGGTTAACTCGGTTCATGATACCGTAAGATGTTGGTCCCTATTCCTTTTCGGCTGCATTACTCCAGTGTTTGGGTTAACATTGCTAAGGCGATCAATAAAATTAAGGTGGGAGAAGTGGGATTGAATCGATGCTTAAAGGAGTATGTGGTAATGGTAGAGATATCCGCTTTGGTCGGACCTTGGGCTAGCAATATAGCTTTCAAGGATAAGTTCCTGTCTCTTCAAAATGAAAAGACAAGAAGTGTAGGGTTCTTGATAGGTTCACCACAACAGAAGATTTTGATTTCAAGATTTGGGGCCCGATTCTAGTGAAGTCGACATCGAGATTGCGGTGCCTTCAACGTGACCGGAAGGGATTTCTCAAGGAGGTCGTGACGATGATGGGAATGGAAGGTAGGAAGCATAAAGCTTTCGGCGTTAAAGGGTAAAGACTTTATCCAAAGCCATTACGACTACGATGGCAGATTCGTGTTCAAGTGGTCGAAATGGATTCGAAAAATGTAATATTTTCATGTGGAGAGTTGGGATGGATAGAATCCCCACTGATATGGCTCTTAGTTACAGAAACTGTTTTTTTGGATCCGTGTCGTGTGTCCTTTGTGGCATGGCGGATGAATCTGTTGAACACATGTTTTGCTCCTGCGAAGTGGCTATGGAAGTGTGGTATAGAATTGGCTGTTGGATCAAATATCCCCCTCTTTTCTTGTTCTCGGTTCTTGATATCTTCGACATGCACAGGTGGGGTCAAATGGATAAGAAAAAAATGAAGATTGTTAAAGGGATCATCTTCATTACGTGTTGGTTTATTTGGAAAGCTAGGAACTCGAAGAAGTTCGATAATGTATCTATTGATGTCAAAAGGATTGTTTTAGATATTATGGGTTCGGTTTTTGTGTTTCAAAACCGTGGAAGTCTAGTTTAGATTGGGGTAAATGGTGTAAGTTTGATCCATTGTAATCGGTTGTTTCTTGTTGCCCGCTCGCTAGTTGGCGTTGGATGGGCGTGGTGTGAATAATAATAAGAACTTTCAAAAAAAAAAAAACAAACCTTAATCGTAGAAGGATATGAAACATTGATTGTAATGAGTTATTTTGATAGTTAATTGGTTTGTCTTTAAGCTGGCCTTTAATAAAGTTATTTTCATATTTTATTCCTGTAATCCAGTACATTAGAGTTGAAAAAATAATGCCACAAAAGTAGGTTAAAAAACTTCTAGTATTAAATTATTTTAATATATGACACTAGTGGTCTTGATAATACTTATTATCCCCTTTTACTTAAAAATTACTCTTGTTTCTTAACTATTTGTGTACATGTCGATAATCATAATTTAATATAAAAAGATATGGAAAATCAAATTTTGATTTGCCCCACACTCCCACACTTGCCTTTGTGCCCTTCTTGATGAACCAATAAATGATTCAGTTTTTAATCTTCTGCATATTCTTTTATTAATGTGTTTTTAGCATCTCAATGGTTGTCCTTTATTTTAACTCAACTCGTGGTTATTAGTATATTCAAAATCCTGTTTAAGAGTATTTTTATTTAACAGTTGGGAGTACTTGTTTTGTTTTATAAAATGGCAACTTATTTAAAAGAAGGATTAAGTTATATTAATATCATCAATGCACGTTTTAATTCAGAAATCACCATGTGTTTTAATATAGAAGAAACATCATCAAGCTTTGCTAGTGGACATGTACAATAAAATTTTTACGCGAGGTCTCACGTTCAAACATTATTGTGTACACATTTTGGTAGCTGATCGAAATAAAGTTTGTTAATTTTAGTCGAGATACATAGGTTAGGTCGTATACGTATGGGTCAAAGACTTTCGCACTCACACCGGATTGTTTCAAGACATGGGTTGAACCTGTCGATCAACCAGTAGGGTCACTGAAAGTCAACTTTTAACGAAGAGCCTCGTTGAATCGTAAGTGTCAAGCTCCGCTAGGTTCGATTACACTGCTCCACGTGTAATCTCAACCATGAAAGACTTATACATTTAATCAGGACCTTTTAAGCTAACAAATCAGTGAAAAATTAGTTACTCACATACATTCAAGTGATTGTCAATACGTAGAAATCTCAGCTGAAAACATGCAAAATAGTTGTCAATCCAAATCTGAGCTAATGCAAAAGCAAGGTTGCACCTCAAATATGGGTTGCATCGTGAGAATGATCCCGTACGATTGTAGAAAATATGTTAGAACTTATTAATGAAATAAACATTAAGAAAACACATCTAAATCTTAAAGTCGATTTAGTGAAACACATTTGGCATCGAACAAATCAAGAAGCATTTTCTATTTTATTTGAATTATTATTATAATGTTTATTTAATTATAAATGAAATTTTAAGTTTAAGAAAATAGTTACTGATCAAATGTTGCAAAAATCGCGAACCCAGACCCGGTCGATCATCCCGCAATGAAAGTAATCGGTTAAGTCGGGATTAATCTGACGCAGATTTCGTAATTTTTAGATTTCCTAGGGCTCAAACTATAAATCTTAACCGATTCCAAGTCTCACATGCTTCCAAACCTCAATAAAAGCGCCCAAATTCGATTACGACGCCCATTATACGTTATAAACGAAATATACGATCTCCAAATTAAGATAACGCCTAAATTATTACTATTTTTAAAATGACCGATTCTCTCGATTCTACCGATTTTTACCGATTCAATGATTAATCTACCGATTCTACCGAGTTTTACTCGCTAGTGTCGATTTTTTCCTAGTACGATTTTAGACCGATTAAAATCGACATGACTTCACCGATTAACGATTAATCTACCGAATTGAACCGATTTTACAAACATCGACGGTCGTTATCATGGTCATCATCGATATTGTACGATCAGTGTATAGTTTTGAAGAAAGAAAGTTGAGCTATCACTAATATGACAAAAGTGATTACAAAAAATTATGATCACCGTTACCATTAGTCTAAACTTCAATCGTTACATAAGTGGATGAGGGCTTTGATTATGATAATGTTTTTATGTTCACGAAATAATAATGTTGAGAATATAAGAATTTAAAAACTCTTTGGTCCACCCAAAGGTCACACATTGCATTAAAAATATACCAAAAAATGCACCAGATTACATGGTAGCAAATTTACATTTCTAACCTCACATCTTTTTCACATAACTCATACTAGGAACATGACATTTTTGGTATTCATTCAAATCAAGACCCGATACCATCGGGTCGGACCCGGAGCTTATCATTTTCAGGCCCCATACAGTTGCATTTTAGCAACAGACACAAATCCTATCAAGTATCAACCACTACACTCGGCTCAGCTCGGCTATACATATATGCACTTAACCACTAACGGCTTCACTCATATTTGATGATCGGCTTTGCACTTCTGGCTCAACTACCTCAGCCAATGATACTCTAGTACTTCTTCTCTTAGACGACGAAGCCGATGAAACCGAGCTAGACGGCTCAGGCGACCTCCTTTTAGACGTCACTCTAACCGGCTCCGGCTCATTCAAGCCGATTCTATGTGGGAAGTTCAACAAAGCCTTTGAGCCACGCATCCTATAAGCCGCTATATCATAAGCCGTTGCAGCTTCTTCAGCCGTTTCATATGTCCCAAGCCATACTCTCGCGCCGTTTTTAGCCGGGTCTCTTATTTCAGCCGCAAACTTTCCCCATGGCCTTTGGCGCACACCCCGATAATGCTTCCCTTTTGGCGGCGCCGCCACTGATGTCGAAGCCGAAGACAAAACAACTTTTTCTACTTTAGGCTCTACTAAAGTTGAGGTGACAGTACTTTTTGCTAAAATATCCGTTATATCAACGGGCTCCGTTTTTATCTCAGTTGGCTCAGACTTAACTGAGAAATTAAACGGAGTCCATCCAACACTAACGGCATCACGTAAAATACCATAAATAACCATATCTTCAGAGTCATCAACTTTTAAAGGCAAGTCACCCCATTTTTCAGTTAAACAAGGGACAAGGCTACTAAAGCTAGCACTTCGACAGAACACCGGAACATCACCGGAGTTACTCACCGGGAAAGGCTCCAAACCAAACGAAGTCATTTGCATCATTTTTAAAATATGGGTTTTTTATGTTTTTGTAAAGGGTACTAGAATTGAAAGAAAAAAATTTTGGAATAAAGGAAGATAATGGTGTGTTTATATATGGAAATTTTGGAGGGGTGAAAGTGTAAATATGTAATAGTGGAAGGAAGGGTGGAGTGAAAGTTCGTATCGTGGGCAAGTGGGCAAGTTGATACAATGACAAAAACAACAAAAAGATTTATTTTTTAAATCACGTGGTGAATGTACGAGCCATTTAGGGTTAGTTGTGACGTCATGGATTGACGCATCATTCTATTATTTTATTACGAGATTAGAAATGTTTTAAGAAGAAATTTTATTCGAGAATTGCTACTTTTATAAAATAATCTCTTCTAAAATAAATAATTTGTTTGGATACGTTTGGACGATTAACTTCAAGCTTTTATTTCAAACAAATAAACCTAAACGAAAAGTGATTCATGTTTTTAAACATTTTAAACGTGTTAAAACTTTAAATTACCGATATACCTCTAAACATTTGTTTATAATTATGTATATGTCCTTTTACGTCATTTTACATCTTATAATTACATTTAACAATTAACTTACTCAAACACTTTTATCAAAAAAGATAAAATTTGAAATTTCGTATTATGATATAGCTAATAACCATACTACAATTTCTGATTCTGTTAAAGATACAAATTTACAATACCATTACAAAACATACCCATTCAAACAGAAAATAAAATATAGTATCGCTTTTTCTATATAGATTTATAGAATGGTATACAAAAGACCAATGTTAGGATAGAATTAGTCGAGTGGGAACAAGTTATGTTTGAACAACAAAGTCGAAACACTAAAATATATAACGCTAAACTAGCATGTCAACTCAAAACTATATAATATCCTCAGGTGATTGTAAATGGCGGCAAAGGTTAGTGAAGTTGGTAAATAAAACCATGTGTACACAACATGTTTTCCAATGATGATGAAATATATAGTTGAATTTAGGAAAGGCCTTACATTCTCTAATGTGAACTGTGGTATAATATTGGGTGATTTGGTGATGCTATGTGTGTTTTGAAAAAAAGGTATTGGTGAATATATCATGTTGAATATCGAATTAGTTGGTTGAGATTTTCTTTGTGGTGGAAGGATATTCAAGCTTTAGACTTATCATGATAGTAGTTAATTATTTATATATTATGATTCGGATTGCATATTCTCATAAGATAGATAATTAAGAGCATTAGATATTTTTGATGATTGGGCAAGAGAACTAAAAGCATCAATTTAGGTGCGGAACTAGGGGGTTTTCGGGGTTTAAGAGCGCCCGATGAATATTTGCCGCCTATTATAAATTTTCATTAAACTTTTGATTTCTTTAAAATGAATATGGTCTTAAAAAATTGTATCACACAAACAGATATCGTTTTTTTCTTCTTTTTTTAGCAGCAATCTTTTCACACCTTATACCACCTATCTCACAGTATATTTTATAAATGTCTCAAGTGAAACTTGAACCCACAACTTGTAAAGTGTTGGGCAACTCACATGTCGTGTTTAGTTAGTCGACGAATATATCAAAATAAATATATGTCTTTTTAGACTGTTTTGGTTTTAATAAAATCATATATTTTAGTTTATTTTTCTTCACTTTATTCTCGAAAAAATAATTATGCAGCAGAAATCAATTTTTACTCTTTTTCGTCTAATTTGACATGTGTTACTAATTCTATGCTTAAAAAACTATTCAGATATATTAAAAAATTTATTATATCTTTGTTAATTCTGTATTTTTTTTATTAAATAACCAATATCATAAAAATATCAAGGGTTTTTCTAACGTGTAATGCCAAAGCAAGACATCAGTGACGACGGCGACGTGAAAAGCGACTTGGGACCACATATTTTATTTGAAAAGTGTATGTTTTGTAGGTCCGGACGTCCTTTTCGTAGGCTCCGCCATCTTTGGTGTCTTACGCGCTTTTACATGTGTAAAAACCCAAATATCAAATTGCATTTACTTGGCATTGCATGGCCGTGTAACGCGATTCCAACTCATGCACGTGTGACAACAAACGAGAAATTATTATTTTTACTTTTTATTTTTGAAATATAACAAACTATAAATTATTTAAGATTTCGTTTGGTTTATAAGTGGGCTTAGAATAAGATTTAGATTTTGGTTTAGAATATAGATTTGTTGTGATTTCAAAGGAGAGAAATTTTGCGGCTCACCATTCGCGACCCAAATTTCAAAGATTCATTCTAAAATCTTGTAGTTAAATGAAACCGGAGACTTTCGACTTCTAAGCAAATTCGCCAGTAGGCGACCAGTATGTCGTCTGCTGACTCTATCTATTCATTAAATTTGCTTGATTCCATTTTTTATATAGGCTCGCTCCCTCTTTTTCCAAGAAGTCATGCACTTCCCTTTACTCCATAGGGCCTTCTTTAATAAGTTCATGGTCCAAAGCCTTCCATTTCCGTCAAATGACCCGACCTCCCTTGGCTCTTTCACCGTCCGGGCTCCCTTTCCTCCCTATGCTCCCCCGGCGCAGGCCTACCACTCCCGTTCCTTGGTTGTTGGTGGATTGGCTCTTTGGTTTGGTTCCCAGTCAAAACCGTGAAAGCAAGATAGGGTGAACACATATATTTAGATATAATTTATAATAAAATTTAAATGAAATATTCTATTTAAATATTTAATTAATAAAGTATATGAGGGAAGAGATAAATGACCTCTCAACTTAAAAAAATATGAGCAATAGGTAGGAGATTCTGAAAACATTTATAAGTGTGTCTGAAGAAAAGAACCCATCAACTAAACGTCTACTTTTTGGAATCAACCTAAACCCCTTATTATAGACGTTCAAACCAAACGAGTCGTTAGTAGTTTTAGTTTAGGAAATAAACTAAACAATGATACTATAGGTTTTCCGAATGAGAGTCGACCGACACTTTTAGTTTTTATTCGCACACTTTAACGTATAATTTGTCAAGTAGATATAATAAACTAGTTATAACGCCCACAAGACGCATGGCTTTTTCTAAAATTTTCAATAATATACTTTTTATTTATTAAAAATAAATGCTTTATTTTTTTTAATTATGATTCTTAATTTTGATTTATAATTATATTTGACGACGTGGTGAAATGTAATTTTCCATAAAAAAGATGTATCTACTTTCTGAACAAAGTAGCTGAAATTGAACTATATAATCAGAATAAGTCAGTTAAGTACCTAGAAGAGCTTGACACAACCATGATTTGGCCTACCGATAAAATAGGTATGTACATGAAAATGAAATTTTTATAATTTTTTTTCAAATATAGATTTTTTTTTATAATTTAAAAACTTTCTAATAAATCAAATTAAAAAATTATTACTAAATAAGGAATGAATTGATTTTTTTGAAATGAAAAATTCTTACTAAGATTTTTGTTTTATTATATAAAAGATGTACAACTGTATATAACACAAGTTGGAGTGTGCAAATCAAAAGTGAGAGTATACAAATCACATCTCTTTCTGAATACTACAAGTTTTAAAAGGCGCGTCATGACGCTGCTAAGACATGTGACGTGGCTTGCACTTACGAAATATGCTTAAACGTCAGCTATAAACGTGGCGTGAGATGAGGCGTAGAAAGACGTGATAGGACACTAGATGTGCCGCCTTTTTAGGCGTTTTTAAGAAATCAAGTTAAAATGTTATGTAGACCACGTATATGAGCCGAGTAATCCCGATTTGAGCCGAGTAATCGCGATTTGAGCATGGTATTTGTACTTTAAAAAATGTCGTGACTTTTCTATGGTTCCTACGACGTGAGGCTTAGTCATATCGCAACGGCACGCCTCACGCTATTTATAATACTGGAATACTTATGCATTTTTAAGATATTTAATTCTAGCCAAAAGTTTGATTACAAGTTTCAGTTTGTATACGTTGATGGCTATTTAGTTACAAAAATTAAGCATTATATAACACGAAGTGTGCCAAACACTACTCTTTCCTAACATGAAATGATTAATAATATGTCTATTGATTAATCAAATCATTTTGACGTTTCTGAACATTATCTACGTACCAATAATTCTCATTTTGCTTTTGCAAGTTAATTAAACGTGCTATTTTTCGAAACTACTCATTCATTTCTCAGATCATTTAGACATTCGGTCACATAGGTAGGAATAAAATAAGATTAAAATACACCGCATTGGTCCCTAAACTCAGACGGAGGATCGCGATGACGAAACCGGGCATAATCATCGTCACGGGTCCAAATAAGATTAATTAAACGCCGATTGGTCCTCGACCAATATCGCCGTTGTCAACGTTATTTCTTTGAAAAAACCGCTTTCACCAGTAGCGTCTTAAATAAAACCGTTCTACAATGTATGTAGCTAGTATATGTGTGTAACAAGGTTTGATCTACATTTATGAGTTTATGACTCATCCCTAAACTATCCTTCAAAACCCGTCCTCTTCAAAACGATAATTGTTTCAAGATGGTACGTTCTTTGGTGTGGTAAGCAGTTATTATTCGTATTGTGGACCTCCGCCAACCTGGCGCCGATTCTTTGGTTGTCCTGCTCAAGTAAGTGCGTCTTAATATTTCTTGTGTAAGTTTGTAACAATGGTGGTTGTTTAATGACTTGTGATAACCATCAATAGGGGTCTTCGTCGATGGATAAGATGGATGATCCCGAAACACGTGCTCGCTCAAGAATGATCATACTGGGACTTTTGAGGGGAGAAATGAGCTTGAGGCAAGATTAGTAGTCCGCCAAGGTGATGTGTGAAGTGGAAGATTTACATGGTGCTAAGTTGGATGTTGTTCTTCATTGTTTATGCATTAGGATAACGTTTTAACCTTTATGTAATGAGGCTAGTTGGTTAATGTTGTGTATCTTGAATTGTAGTAACCTTGTTATGAAGTATTCGCTTTTGTTTGTTTCGATTTTCTATGCCTCATGGCTATGCAGATGGTTTGTAATGTGTTTAGGGTTGACTTTTAAATGTCAACATTCTTATGATGTTATATTTTAGCTTTGGTTACTTATGACGCAAACTATTCACACATCAAGCTTAGTCAATTTCAAAAATACACAATAATGACATGGTTCCATAGTTAATGCAAATGGATATAATTCCAAATGCATAAAATTGCATACTTTTCAAAGCATGAGCGCTACATATTACACACCCACACAGATATGTTTTAGATTACATAACTTGTCCATAGAAAATAAATAGTAAACTAGATGAAACATTGTCTAGATAATTAGCATAACAGATTTGACCTACGGTGAGGCCATCATTCTTTCAAGTCGAGCACGCTTCCTAGTCATTCTTCATGTAGCAGTCAGTTGAAGCGTAAACCGCTTGAACATCACTTGATGAATCAAAATCGATCGATTGCTCATGCATGATGGGATCGTGAAATGCTTCACTTGAAGTTCTTTGGGATTGTGACGTGATGCATCATGTATGATGGGATCTTCGCCTCGGCTCTTGATTTGTCGATTGAACACCACTTCCTTGAACCGCACTAACTTGGCTTTCTAGAACAACACCCGCACCTTCACTTCTTTATCCGCCGCTACCTTTTACATTTAGGATGTCTTTTTTTCCCGCAGCCTTTAGTAGGCACCTTTTGACATTTACCTTATTGCGCTCCACTATGTTGAGCTCCACCATACCCTAGGCATGTTACCGGTTGTGTCCAAAGAATGCCACAAATACTACACCGACACTCTTCCAAGCCCTCGACGGCCACCATCCTTCACAATCTCTTTAGTTTCGTGTGCTATCCTAACTCTTTTTCTACCTTTTGCGGCAGTGTTTGTTTGGATTTCGTGGAACAATTGTTGTTGGCATAGTTGATTTTTCCCAATGTACACCGCTAGTTATAGTCGGATATGGTGTTTGTAGGTAGCCTCCCAGTGAGAAGATAGTAACAAGGATGAGCCCATGTTTCTACAGACCCGACTTGTTGGCCATTTAAAGCCGTATTCCAATTGGTAAAGAACAAAGATGCTTACGTGGTAAACCTGTTATCTCCCACCTTCGCAAGTACAAGTCTTGTGTACAACATTAACTACACATTGGTCACCCCATGGTCCACTAACTCGAAACTTAGATCCCCATTCCATAACACATTATACTTAATGAAATTCTTTCTTAATAGCCTCTAGCATGTGTTGTGCAGGTTGGTGTTAATGGCCCATCACTCTTCTCAATCACCATAAGAACATGCATTATCCTCTTCATACAATATTCCACGATGTATTCTAAGGTCGTAATAATAGGTTTGCTTAACCCCTTGATAAGGTTTAAAAGGTACCATTTCGAGGGGTCGCTTAAGTCCTTATTTGATCACTTTGTATCCGTTATTGCTTAATATCGCTCATTTTCACTTTTAGGTCTCGTGAAGGCAAAATGTCAAATGGCACTTATTTGGACAAAAAGGCGCTAATATATGAAGAAAATGGCCAAATCGAAATCGAGACACTCACGCTTTCGAAAGTATAAAGCGACGCGTCAGTACTTTTATGACGCCGTCCCAAAATTATTGTGACGGACGTAACCCAAAACTCGTGTTTTCAAGAGACGGCGCCTAGTTGTGAAAGAGTAGGCCGTCGCTACTCGGACGCCCAGATGCGATCCGACGAGGTCGGTCAAGAGGACGGCGTCACGGACATAAGGTGACGCCGTCGCAAGGTTAACGCAAGCAAGACGAAACCCTAATGGCGGCGACACGACGGCCACTAAACATAAGGTGGCGCGTCACGCAATTGTAATCTTATATATAGAATCCGAATTTTCGGTCTTTGTGTGGAGAGTCTTTGGAGTAAAACCTAAAATCGAACCTAAGGTGTCTTGTACAAGATTTTAGGTTTTAAACCCCATCTTACACCAAGATAAGTCTTTACTTCATTAATTCAATTATGCCTTTGATTATTTGTGTATGCTTGCATGTTCTCCATGTCCGCTAATTTATTTGTGTGTTTGCTTAGGAAGTATGAAACTTAATTATTAAATATTGATTGGTTGTTTCTTATCTTAGTTGATTAATGATCTAGTAATGCGACAGGTCATTCGCTGTGTACTTAATGCTTGATTCATCTTTGTGAACCTTAGTAGTATGATTACACGAGTGATTGTAGGCTAAACCATCCAAGAGCGCCTTAGAGTAGGAGTCTATAATCTCTAAGTGGATTTGTAGACAAGACCTTTGGTAAGTTCAAAGAGTTGGGGAGAAACGACACCCTACAACTTTATACACACAACGCAACTAGGAATAAGACGTGACACTCAACCATCAATGGAGATAATTAAGGAGTAATACAAACTAAGTAAACACATCTTTAAACTATCATACGAGCACACATTAATTAGACATAGACTCCCACAACCTTAGTTTAGATAATTAGATAATAGTAGAGTAATCGATAGAAATACCAACCCCCAAATCCAATACCCGAGATTCAGACCTTTCCATTTTCATAAAATATAAAAAGATAAAAATAATCTTCCTCAACATTAACCTTAGCGTAGTAACTCCGTATTAGCATTCCTATTCCCTAGATAACGATATCAATACCCGTGGCTTACCCTAATTACTACACTACAACGATTAGGTTCATCGCTTAGGTGTTATAAAACTTGCTCAAGAAAAGGAAGTTTCGACTTTAACGACGCAGCGTGTAGCGTTATCACCCTTCTTTAATTTTCTCATGAAACACTTGACACATGTTATTAAGTAACACATCGTAAGTAGCTCTCCTAAAGATGACAAGTAATAAACATGTATTAATTGTAATCATGTTTATCGTGCATTTACGAATACAAAGTAAGTGAAATAAATAGATCACTTACATGAAAAATGCGACCTTGACCAATGGATCGGTGGTATCTTACTTAACCAATCATGGGTCGGTTGATTAAGTTTCTTGAGATCACCATAGCTTTCGTAAACCTGACAACGCTGAGGTCATGCACATTTCCACGTATGGTCTTTATAGGCCCTACCTTTCCATTGCAATTTCATTTTCTCATGTATGCTTTGTAATACGTAACTGTGGTTCGCACTTTCAAAACTTCGCTCTGACTCTACTTATATCCCGCACAAAATCAAATATCTTTACCGTCTGCTTTCAAACAAGGAGACTTAAATTCATGAACAGTAAAGAGAGTACCTTATTCATGTCGGTAATAAAAGTGATGCTTGAAATTGGCCCAAGTGCTAAATCATCTGATAAACAATGAAGAAACCAAGTCCATGATCCTATGTTATCCGAATCAACAAAAGCATAAGCGAAAGTGGTATATACCATTGTTGCATCAATTCCCACAACCGCTATCAACACCATTGAAAGGACCACGAATTGAAAAGCAACCAATTCAACAACGATCTCCCACAATCTTTAAATCCTTGCTTCAAAGGCACCTAAACAAACATACACTCTCTTGAATTCTCTCGGTTGGAAGAGACTCATCCGGAGGTCGCTCCACATTCATCTCCACCGTAGTATTAGGTTTGTCTTCCGCAACTCTTGAACATAATCTCTCAACATGGTAAATCAAGCTTGAATTGACCCCACGATGGCTTTTATAGCTAGGTTTTGGCCCTTAATACCTTCCGCAGGACACTCAAGGTCGATTGGTTGGTAAGTTGATTATGCACCGACCGACAGAAGCTCGGATTTGTTTCAACTTGTGTAATTTTTCATGAGATATAGCGAAGGTCAAAAGCTCGACTTCCGATTGCAAACAAGTGTGTTGCTCATTATATGTTCCGCCGACCAGACACTGCCTCACCATTCCCGCCGACAAACAATAGCCATGGGCGTAGTATTTCAAGGGTCCTTTTGGCGTAGCAATGCTCTTATACCCTTCGCTTAATGGACTTCTAGATGGGCCAATATTCACCCAGACCTTCACTGGGCCCTGGCGGAACACAACCCCTACACCGACCCTTATTCTTGTTTTGTCATTCTTCAAAAACAACTCCTCCTAGTTTCTATCAATGCACTCTTACTAGCTTTTTACTTCCCTGCGCAGAGCAAACTCCCCGACCAAAGATAGAAAAAGTGGTATAAACGCCATTAGCAAAGCGTGCGTGTTGGAAACTAACATGGTCACCGCAAAATACTTCATCAACCATCACGGGTAAATCATTTACCAACCGCTCATCATCACTTATATAACATGTTGTTCCTTCTTCACCGAATCAAGAGTCCGACCTACTTGTAGCATACCAAGTCGCAAGATCATTCTCTGACAAGTGTTATCTTGATTTGGTTCAACCGCATTGCCAAATTCACTAGTGTCACTCGCTTGTAATGTATCAAGATCAACAATGTGATCCTCTTCCATGTTATCCTCGAGTCGCTTGAAATGACTTACATCCACATCGTGCTCCTCAAAGTCGTTATTCACATCAAGTAGTGGTCCGCCGCTTTGTGTAAATGCTTGTCATGTGTCAATTGAAACAGATTAACCTCAAAATTTTCGTGCTCCTCAAAGGTGTTATTGACATCAACTAGTGCTATTCCACCGTTGTCAAAGTCCTTCCCCGAATCACTCTAAACAGATTAACCTCAACATTATCGTGCCCTTTGAGCATTGTCCTCATCAACAACTACTAAAGCACGCCACCGCTTTGAACAGTCATTAGCAAACGAAAGCGCCTAAGGTGGAAAAGAGTGGCTCAATGTTTGGCAAATTGCTAGCTTCACCAATATCATTGACGTCCACAGTGCAATTGTGTAAGTTGGATAAACCGATCTAGTAGGCAGTGTTCATTATCTATATCATCTAACACCAACCGCCTACAACATGATCAATACCGCAGAGTAAATTTTCTCCTATCTTCATCCATCTCCCAAAACACGCCTTAATTGATTGTGGGGACATTTCACAAAATTCTAATCTAGTCTTCCCTATTTCAACATACACGCTCATCGCCTTATGTCAGATGACAACATCTTTCAACAAGTCTAGATTAGCGTGTTCACGGAAAGAAAACAAAACGCCGTCTAATGTACAACCATGCTTAAGAAAGTAGAAATAATTGGTTTGTCTGCACTCATAACCGATTTGGGTCATGAGAGCATCCATTTCATCAACATACCTCTTTTATTTCCACAAGATCGCAAGGCATTTCTTGCCTCCTTGATATATCCTACATGGAAAGTATTTGAATGTACCTTCATAATGGAACATCATGCTAAACGATCCGTGTTCACCACAGTATAAAAAATTTACAAAACTTTGTTAAGCTAAACTTACCTAAAAGGGAATAACTTAATCACTGTGCTTAACATATGATTGTAATAGCTCTAACCAAAAAGACTTACAATATCTCCCGATCGCAATTTCTTCCTCCGCTTCACGATCATCATATAAAGGATATTCCTTACTCGCCACAGAGTAAATCCAAGGTGGTTGTTTGTTATTTTCTTACTCGATTATTTGATTTTACGATGACATCATTTTTGGGCTTTCGGTAGGCGTCCAAAACAAGTTCGGGGACGAGCAATGGCACCCGATTTTGTTATATTGTACAATATGGCGGAAATTGACAAGACAGTTCTACAAACAGTATACCACATAACGACTATTCTACCCTCGCAGCACTACGATTACGGTTTATTTTGTGATAATCTGAACGCCGACAACGCCGTTATTGGTCGAGGGACCAATCTGGATTTAATTAGACTTGCTTGGACCCGCACGACGATTATGCCCGATTTCCCCATCGCGGTCCTCCGATCATGAGCTTTAGTGACCAACAGTGTATTTTAGTCTAAAATAATTACATGAATAAAATTAAGGAATAATACGAAGGATGTGATAAACTCATAAACAAGACAATTTGGTATTTTCAGCCAAAAATATATATATATCTTAGATGCCTTGCAGCCTTTCATGGTTTTGTCGTGCTAGCTGATTAACTAATGAATAAATCTTCATAAATTCAATAAAAAGATCTGGGAGATTAGTTAATTGGATATTCTCAACTTGGTTGCAGTAATTATTCATAAACTTTTTGTCGTGTTAGAGATTAAAAGTACGCTATAAGCAACAACGTTAGCTTTAGGGAAGTTAGCTGGAACCACTCCAAAATTATTTCGAGTAAAACAATTTCCCTACATGCGTGACCAATTTGTCTTTCTCTTAGTCGTTATCTTAATATGTTCGTCAAATTAGTAATTATTTATGTCTTATTTTCTTCAAGACTTGAATGTTGCAATTACAACAGTTCATCTGCTTCGATTCACATCAACACCAAACTCACAGCTATCACTATTTCCATGGTATTTTTCAACGTTGTTATTGAAACATCTAGCCCTTTGATCGTTCACATCAGAACCAAACTTGTATTTAGAATCATGTTAATGTAATGATATTTAAGCAAACAAACATTAAACTGATATAAGATGCAAGGACGGAACTACGATCAAATACGACTACGCAAAAAAAAAAATTGTAAGTAATAACTAAATAACACTAGTAACATTTCGATGAACCGATTGCATTAAAGAAAAAATCGATGTTTTTTTCAAAAATTAACACTATATAAAAAAAAATTCATGGGTGTCCCGTCCCTGATTAGATACGATGCTCAAATCTTTGCTTAATATTTATCCCATGAAGACATTAGACATGCAATGCCATTCGACAGAGTTGGTCATTTTCAACTCCAATTCTAAGCATTCGAGACCAGCTAAAAAAGACATGCAATCGTAATAAGCATTTATAGAACTTACAAATACAGAATAATTATAAGTTATCGACTACGCTTTTAAAAACAACTGGTAGTTTAAATCGATCAGTTCTTTCTTTTGTAATCTATGTGTGCAACTAATTAGTAACAACTGGTAGTTCTAACAACTAGTCGTTGCTTTTCTAGTTTTATATATGTGTCTTACCTATTGGGCTTATTTTACTGTTGATGTTTCAAGTACATGAATCGTTCTTCATTTGAGTTTCATCACATTTGGATACCTTTAGGATTCACGGTTTTTATTAGTTGTCTTGTTTAAGAATTAAGATACATCAAATATTCTCAACTAGCGGGTTAACCCGCTGTTACGACAGAAAGGCCGCCTCGATCATTTTATTCACGGAATGAATTTGTTTGTTTGTTTTTTTTTTTTTTTTTTTTAAGACCGCTCATGCAAGATCGTTTCATGCCATGACTGCTCATCCCCAACGAGCTTTTAGATATATATAATATGGGTTGCATATGCATAATCTTTATTCATTACTGTTAAATACTTGGATTTTATTTCGTTATTAGTATATTACTCTCCGCTTTTAGATTTCAACGAATATGAAACCCGCTGACGCGATGGACGGGATTCAGCGACTTACTTGCTAAATGACACTTAAACCTTAGTGACTATTTTGTCAAGTTGTGAAACTTTACATTTAATGTTTGGACTTATTTTGCAAATGGCTTTAAAAGCTCGCGGATCGTTTTGCCAAGTTATGAAACTTTCAGATTTAATGTTTGACTTACTTTCAGTCACCACTGAACTTCGCATGCTTCTGCCAATTTTGGAACGTTTGATTTAACGTGGTTTGTTCAGTAAAAGCTTCAGACGCTTTTTAGTATTATATATAATATAATAAGTTTATCATCATCAAAGAAACTCGAGACCGTTGTGATCATTAAATATTGACGCTAAGAAAGTGGACAAAAACCATCGCTAAATTTCCACATTTTGGAATGCTTTTGAACATGTGGAATTTGATTTGTCGTCGAGTAAATAAATTATGAAACTTAGAATCATGAAATATTAAAAATAGAGTAAAAGCAAAATCGTCTTGTCTTTGTGATGAGGCTAAATTGCGGGTTCAATTCTTGTCATTTCGAAATTGCATTCATCATCTTTGTGAAAAATGTACAATTGCATTATCGGTGTTTGACTAAAATTAAATGACTAAATTATCCTTATAAGGACCAAAGTGAAAAGGAAAATGAGTATAATAATTTTACTTTAGTCAGAGACCTAATGTGCATTTGTAATTAAGTTCCTAACATAAACGATGAGATTTTCCAAGTTTTGCAGGAATATTAATTGTAAGGTGCACTTTTGTATTGATAAGGACTGGACCTGCAATTTGGCTGAACCATAGGGACGAATTATACAATTTACTCTCAAAAATAAATCTTGTGGATTACGTACCCTAGATCAAGGTTGCAAAAGTCCCGAATCGGTAGTCGGTCGGTCAACCTTTTTATAGCTTGCAATCGGTCAATGCGGGATTAATAAGTGACTAATCAGATTGACAATTCCAGTAAGTTTTGTGTATTTTCGGCGAATTTTGTGTTTTTCCAGCAATATTTTTCATTAAAAAAATAACTTGTAATATATACATAAACAACGACTATAAGTGATTAAAACAAGTTTACGCCGTTTTGTTATTTCTGACAAGATTTGCAGGTTTCCGGCAAGTTTGACCATGGTTGACCATTTTATTTGACCGATTTATACAAATCCAAAAAGTTAATGGACGATTACCGCTTAGGTGATGATTAATCAGCCTTTTAAAAGTTTTTTGCAACACTGCTGTGGATAACAATTGATAAATTTATATTTTGTGTTGCGTCTTCTTCTTTTTTCTTTCTCTTTTTTAAAAAAAAGACAGATTAACCTAAAACATTTCTTTCTTTTTTGAAAAAAAAGGAAACTTAACCTAAAACATAAAACACCTATTAATCTACATAACATTTTTTTAAAATACTTTTGAACCGAAACTTTATGAAAAGTAAAAGTAAGGCTATATATCTTTTATATAATAAAAGAATTGCATCATTTCGAAGTGATTTGTCAATTCATTCTTATTAAAAACGACGATAGGAGGCTCGATTTGTGTAGTTGAAAATCGTGTGATGTGATTAGTTAATAAAAGTCAAAATTAAATTGATTTTAATAAACTTTAATGAATTTGGTGGAGAATTTGGTTGATAAAAAACACATAAAAATATATGTGTCAAATTTGTGAAAATAAAAACTTAAAAAAGATGAGGTAATTAATAAAACTTTGGTGGTTGAATTTTTAAAATTATATAGAGTTAAATGTAATATTATGTTCTTTATGTTTTTAATAATTTTGTATTATAAACAAATACCCCTTATACTTTATACCATTTATACTTTATATCTTAAAAATACAATGTATATGTTGTTTTAAAATAACAACAATAAATTTGCATAAGATTATAAATATCAATTTTTTTACTATATACGTTCAATAAGGACTCATTTATTTCATTTTAAAAAAATTAACCTACGTGGACACGAGTTTACATTTTAAATACGGCTAAATTACTGAAAACGGGAATATAATTATCAAATTGTAAACACGGGTTATTTTAATATAAAAATAAATATACGCGATTTCTTATAACAACGACTGTATAATTTTTATTTATTTATATAAGGATATCTAGAAAACATTTTTAAAAATTTTAAAGGGTATACTTTAAATTTATCAACGCTCATTATGTCTATTAAACCAAGCATCGTGTTTACAACATAATATCTGAAGTGAAATTTAAATAACAACATCAACATCTTTGTAAATAAAATTAAATCTTGAGTTACCTAACAAAAATTTTACAAAAATTTTACCATACTCTAATGGATATTAATCGTAATGAAAACACGTGCATAAGTATTAGTTGTCTTATATCACTATTTTCATGGGCAA
The DNA here is from genome assembly GCA_022545495.1 of Chrysanthemum lavandulifolium. Lineage (NCBI taxonomy): Eukaryota > Viridiplantae > Streptophyta > Magnoliopsida > Asterales > Asteraceae > Chrysanthemum > Chrysanthemum lavandulifolium. The sequence goes on from CM040245.1 coordinate 5,288,696, forward strand.
ATTCATATGCCAGATATAATGAACTAAAATGTTAAAATAAATTTGATTTATGTATAAACTTCGTGCGACGAAACTTATAAATTATATAATTATATGCAATTAACTTTAAAGATGTAATATTCTGTTAATACATAATAATTTTTTTTGTCAAAACCTCGTGCGTGCACGGGTATTATAACTAGTAAATTTTATACGACTATTTCACGGCTTGGCAATAATAGTTGTTTGCTCTTTCATCTTTTATAAGTAAAAGATATATTTAGAGCATACTTGGAACAAAAGATATAAGTAAATTATGTTTAATTTTTTTTTTAAAATAAGCTATTTAAAATATAATTTTTGTTTGACAAACATAACTTATTAGAGATTTTAAAAAAATAATCTTTTATAATTTTTTAAAATCAAATGTTACTTTATGTAGCGATTTATAATAAAAGAAAGACATTTATTTTCTACTTTGTGACATATTACTAAAATTGCGACTTTTTATATTCCGAGATTACCTATATTATTGTGTATATTAATATATATATTAAATACATATGTTTTATTTATTTAAGAGAAATCAGAACATTCTCATGGTTTCACAGCTTAAAGGCCTACATCCTCGAATTGGCAGAGTTACATCGCCGTTACCAAACGTTAGCTCATTTCTACATCCTACAGTCATAACTCAGTTAGTTTTCTTAATTAACATTATAATTAAGAGGAGAATTGCTTTTGGTCTTTTACTTATATAAAGGATGATTTTGCGCTTCCCTTTACATATAATGATGATGTATTTTGCAATTTACTTTTATACTTTATTTTTTAATTATTATTATTATTATTATTATTATTATTATTATTATTATTATTCATATTTTATTTTATAACGCTTTCTCGCCGTCCGTCAGTTTTTTTATCGTTTTGCATTTTCGCTTCGCTCATTTTTTCCGCTTTAGTCTTATTTTTTCGTTTCGCGTTATCCGTTTTTCGGTTTTATATCTTTCATATGTTTTCTTGTTTTCACAGTTTTTCCGTTTTCTTGTGTTTTGTACATTTTTTCGTTTTCTGTTTTCTTATGTTTTATACGTTTTGTTTGTTTTTCACTATTTCAACATATTGAAAAAAATTTCAAAGAAAAAATTTGAAAAAGATTTTCAAAAAAAATTGAATTTTTTCAAGAATTTGAAAAAAAATTCAAACAAAATTTTGAAAAAATCTCAAAAATTTGAAAAAAATTCCAATTTTTATTCAGAATACTTTTTTTGTAAAATAATTTGAAAAAAATTTAGAAAAATTCCAATTTTTTTTTTGAAAAATAAGTATTTACAAAAAAAAAGTTGAATTTCTTTTCAAATTTTTTCGAAATTTTTTCCAATTTTTTATAAAATTTGTTGAATTTTTTTTCAAATTTGCAAAAATTCCAATTTCTTTTTGAAATCTTTTTCAAATTTTTTCTTTTGAAATTTTTTTTCAATATGTTGAAATAGTACAAAACAAACAAAATGTATAAAAACATAAGAAAACGGAAAACGAAAAAACGTAGATGTAACACAAGAAAACGGAAAAAACTAAGCGAAACAAGAAAACATATGAAAGCATATAAAACCGATGAAAACAGATAAAACGTAAGAAACGTAAAAAGGGAAAAATCTGACTAAACGGAAAAAATGGACTAAACGAAAAAAATGATTTAAAACGGATTTAAAACGAACGAAAACGTTAAAATAAAATATGAGTGAATAATAATAATAATAAAAAAGTAAAGTATAAAAGTAAATTGAAAATACATCCCTTTATATATAAAAGGGTAAACCGCAAAATACATCCCTTATACGAGTAAAAGACCAAAACAACCTCCTCTCTATCGCCGTTAGCAAGAATCTAAGAAAACTAACGGAGCAGTGACTGCGGATGTAAATGGCTAACGCTCGCTTAACGGGCGATGTAACTAGCCAATAGTTTCGACAGGATGTAAGGCCTCGTAAACCAGAAACCCATGCGACGATTTTTACTTACTCTTATTTAATGTCTAACGTCTAATTGTTGCTACTTTTGTAGCTTCTACAGCCACCTATATATATTCCCAAATCTGATCCTTTTTCACTTCGAATGTCATTTCGAAGCAAAAACAATGAATGTGGTACAATGCAATCACATTGTGAATTCAAAACACATGATCTAGGCATTTGATAGATCGGTTGGTGCGTTGCGGCAGATTTAATTTACGATCAAATTGCGAAGTGTTAGGTGGTGTTTTTTATAAAGAGGCTCTTATGACCTCTTAATCTGAATGGGTCGACATTTTGGCCGCTCGCACCGCTTGTTTGTTTTTTTTTCCTGCTCGACGCTGCTCGTAGCCAAGAAGATCTTAATTGCCTGACTTGAGAGGGTGTCTGAACGCCTCTCACGACAAAAAAAAATAAATAAATAAATAAAAATAAAAAACGCAATGGCTCAAAAAGAAACGCCATGCGGTTCGAATATGAGTCCGATTCTGTTCATCTACGTCGATTCATTCGACATCTACGCTCGATTCGTTCAGGCCCTTTTTAAAAACAAACACCACCTTAAGCTTTAACTATCCTTGTTATAGTAATTTCTGTTCCGTATTAACTGAACCCAAATTCTGTTCTTATAAAACTCATCTCATATGTTTAACCGTGAGTTATTTATGAAAGTCTTTAAAGTTTGATATTACAAGAGTACAAATTTTGAGTTCGTTATATACTATAGTTAATCTATAAATTTCGTTTAGTTACAAAAGTTTATGTAATATTAATTAACTATCAAATGTAAATATCGTTTTACTCAAATTTTGGAATAAACAAAGCAAGTATATTGTTCTTATCACAACAATTCAGTGACGGATGGATAATATTTAAATTCTTGAAAACTAAAATAGAAAGGGAACAAAAACCTAAAGAAAGTCAAACGTCAAACGTTTGACCATAGAAGATTGACTTGGTCTTCAACTTTGAATACATGCATTTGATCATTCGTTGTTCTGTAGTCTGTACTTCTGTATAACGTATAACTCACCAAACAAACAATAAAAACCATATCGTAAACCACATTATGTTCAAAAAAAATATTGTAAACCACATATTCTTATGCAATATATTTTTTAAAACTTATATTATTTGAAAGCTTTTATCGTTAAACATATGTTCCGGCGATCCTTATAATCTTAATTATTCACACGGGACAACCACAATTAGGCCTACGCATTTCGAACGAGATCGATGTAGAAAGTTGATGGCAATACTAACAAGTAACAATACTCGTAAGTTAAAAAAACGTATGTTATGATAAAACTCTAAAAAATGTGGATCATGAAATATATACACATTTAGTTAATGCAACATGTGGCAACAAATTAAAGAATTGAGAAGAATATACAAAGTGTTCATACATGATCCAAGTTACCGTTTTGGATAAAGGCGCAAACGAAATGCTAAAGTTACTCCATGCATAATTAATTACTCGTAACTTTTGTAAAAAGACATGCTAGTATCTCTCATGCAAGAAGAACATGATAAGATCATATCCTTATTCCCTTAATACATTGAGATCACGAGATCGAGTGGATTAAAGAGCTTTATAAAATAACTAACCCTAAATATCTAAAGCTTGAGTGAGTGGATAAAAATTTATCTTCATGCAAGTTAATAATTTCGATGTTGTTTTATAATCATAATAACATTGGTTAATGTCAAAGCAAAAATAGAAATTTCTGTTGAGATCATTCGTTAAGTAGCACGTTAAACATACAAAGATCATAGATTCATACTACGTACGTAGTATTAATGTTACGGATAAGAAAACAGGGTTTGGGGTTGAAAAGGACTAGTCACAACATGGATTTGAACCTAGCTAGGAAAAGGGTAACACTGAAGACACAAACTGATAATCACGTGACCTGATCGAGCATTTAATGGCCGATCTTTCTTGACTCGTGCTTAGTCAAGGATACATGTAAACAATATAGAAGAAAAAAAATAAAAACCTCAATGACTGTCCCATTCCATTTTTGGCAAACCCCCAAAAAGAGAGAGTATCCTGAGTGAAAATCCCGCTTAGAGATCGCAAAACTATAGTCAGAGTAGGAGTTCCCATCCGTCGAGGCCTCGTTTTACCTTTGAACGAAAGGGCCCCCGTTATGTAGTTTTTGTGTTTTAAAAGTGCTAGATACTGCAGTAAACTGTAGACGCTAATCAGTCGTATCACGCTGACCTATTCGGGTTCGTGTGTTCACGGGTTAATATAACCTCTACCCAAACATAACTCGCACCAATCAACACTAACTAAGACTGCATAACACGCATAACCCGCTTTGTGACATCGCTTAACATGTTTAAGAAATAAGTCAAGCTTAATAAGGCCGGTGGTTTGTTGATTTAACTAGTTTAAATACAAAACGATATAACGATCTAAAAATGATAAAAGTAACCATACAAATAAGGGTTATTTGCATAAAAGACATCGAACTTTAAACTTTTGTATCAGACGTATGTTGCGTATTATTTTTTTTTCTCATCTTGACAGCAAACTTTCTAAATCGTGCTATTGTATGTACTAGTGACTTGCTTGACCTGTTGGAGCAGGTTAAGTTAACGATCGTTTATTTTATTATTGCAACGTTAGTCCTTTATACTAACGACTGTTTGTAATTAACTAATTGGAGCCGGTTAAGTTAACGACCATTTATTTTATTATTGCAACGTTCGTTTCGCGTTTTAATCCGTCGCTTTACACGTTTTTTGCATCCGTTTTAAAGTTTTACATTTTATAAGTAGTCCGTTATTACGTTTTCGTTCGTTTTGCGTTTTCGTCCTTTACGATTTCGTTCATTTTTGCTCGTTTTCTGTTGCAGCCGTTTTAAACGCTTTTGCACGTTTTATACTTTTTACATTTTCGTTCGTTTTGCCGTCGTTTAAATCGTCCATTTTATCGCCAGATATGTTTTATATGTTTTCGTCCACTTTTATACGTTTTCATACGTTTTTGCACATTTTCGTCCTTTTAACACGTTTTCGTTCATTTTTGCACGTTTTTATTTTATTTTATACGTTTTTGTTCGTTTTTGCACGTTTTTATCTGTTTTATTCCTTTTCGTTCGTTTTTATATGTTTCGTCTGTTTTATACGTTTTCATCCGTTTTTATACGTTTTCATACGTTTTTACACATTTTTATAAAAACAAACAAAAACTTATAAACCAGACGAAAACGCGCAAAAACAAACGAAAACATGTAAAGAGCAGATGAAAACATGCAAAAATGAACAAAAACGTAAAAAGACAGACAAAAGCGTGAAAAAACAAACGAAAACATGTAAAAACAAACGAAAACGTGCAAAAACAAATGTAAACATGTAAAATAGACGAAAACGGGAAAAAACTAATGAAAACGTGTAAAAACAGATGAAAACGTGCAAAAACGAACTAAAAATTGTAAAAACAAACGAATACGTACAAAAACAAACGAAAACGTGTAAAAATGAATAAAACGTGCGAAATTGAACGAAAACGTGTAAAAACAGACGAAAACGTGCAAAAACTAATGAAAACATGTAAAATCGAACGAAAACGCGTAAAGAATGTGATGAAAACGCAAAATGAACAAAAACGATAAAGATGCGAGCGAAAATGTGTAAAAGGAATGAAAAAGTGTAACAAGGACGAAAAAGTGTAAAACATATGGAAACATGCAAAACAATCGGCGTGCAAAACGATCGAAAACGTAAAATTGATTTAAACGTGAAAATTGACGAAAACGTAAAAGGACAAAAACGTGCAAAAACGTATGAAAACGGACGAAAGCATAACAAAACGGACGAAAACGTATAAAAACAGACGAAAACGTGCAAAAACGAACGAAAAGTGCAAAAACGAACAAAAATGTGTACAAACGGACGTAAACGTGCAAAAACAACGAAAACGTGTTAAAAGGACGAAAACGTGCAAAAACGGATGAAAACGGATGAAATTGTGTAAAAACGTATGAAAACATATAAAAACAGACGAAAATGTGCAAAAACGAACGAAAAGGTGTAAAAATGAACGTTGCAATAATAAAATAAATGTTCGTTAACTTAACCGGCTCCATTTTATTAATTACAAACGGTCGTTAGTATAAAGGACTAACGTTGCGATAATAAAATAAACGATCGTTAACTTAACCTGCTCCAGCAGGTCAAGTAGGTCACCGGTGCACACAGTAGCATGATTTAAAAAGGTTGGTGTCAAGATGAAGGGAAAAAAATAGTAAGCAACATACAATAACAAAAAGTGACAAGTATAATGACTTTTTATGCAAATAACCCTACAAATAACTATACAACAATTTATAGAGTTATAAGCGCCAATTTAATGATATTTGAGATATAATTGTAATTCACTCATATTAACTACATAACAAAATACATTTAATCCACATCCAACATAAAAGCCAAAGTTATATATTTTATTTTTAGGGTCTTATATACTTAAACGGGTTCACGGGTTGACCTGTTTAATAATTACTCAACCCAAACACGACCCGTTTATTAAACGGGTTAGACGGGTTGACCTGTTTTTGACCAAAACCTGTTTATCATCAACCAAAACCTGTTTAACTACGTGTCGGGTTCATGTCATTTATCGTGTTGTGTCGAGAATTACCACCCCTAAGTGAAACTCAATAATACGTGGTTGGCACATCAATGCACACCCAATAGCACCTATGTAACTAAACACCATTTTCAGTTATAAATTTTATATACGACAATGAGTCCTATAACACATTATCAAAAATTCTTCAATCACTTAAAACAATAAATAAATAAACAAACAACCAACACCCATTAATGAGCTGGCGAAGGGGTGAATGGCGAGTGAATGGCGCAACCATCAGTGCAGTTTGATGGCGCCATTGTGCAAAAAAAATCCAATAGCATGTGATATGCCACTTTATCGAGAACCCTAAAAGAATACATGTCTTAACGACTTACATAGGGCGCACGTTAGCACTTTACTAATAAGATAGGAGTGTATTAGTTAACTAAAACGTACATGCCAATTTTCTTCGCATTCATCTTAGCAATTTAAGAAAAATACAATTTTTTTTAAGAGTTAACCCTGGTAAAATATTATTACTTTAAGAAAACAATTAAGTACAACGGGTATGGGTGAGTCTCACACCTCACCAAAAAGGCAAACCAAATGCGCCTACAATGCTTAAAACCTAAACTAGTATAAGAAATGACATGCCATGCTTATGCAAAATAAAACAAACACATGTTTAATTTGACCACAAAGATTAATGTCTTATGTGTTAGCATACTTCATTTGGGCACTAGTAAAATCATAATCATCAAATGTATAATCATCATCATAAGGGTCTTGATCATAGGTGTCATCCTTCCATTGCTCATGTAAGTTCTGCATGTCTGCCCACTACCACTTTTAGCACCGTCAAATGCCATAAACTAGTAGTTTCATTGTAGTTTCTCAAGAACTTCATCATCACTATCACTATCCGAAAAAACCAAATTCTCAACTTTAGAGAACGAATTACCTACATTTTTTTCATCTTTAACCATGTCATGTGTGCTACTTAAAATAACAGAAGGAGCAACATTGGACAAGCTAGGGACGCTTTTATTGTTTTCTACGCGTTTCACATTAGCCTCCTTTTGTATAGAAAGCGGTTTCTCATCATCACCTAGAAGCACAAGTTTCCTCTCAATTATTTGACTTTCTAGATTATTAATCTTTTCAACAAGAGATGTAGTATTTGGACTGCCAAATGAATTAGTAGTTGCATTCGCCTGTTTATCTATGTTCCCAAATCCATTACCAAAATCTGAATCTTTACTATTCAAAAAACAAGATTGTTCAACAACGGGCAAAATAATATCGCCACTTAATTTAACATTATCCATTGTTATATCATCTAACTCATTAAGAGCATCAAAAGTATTTGAGGTATTTAACACATTACTAACCTTCGTAGGTTTATGAAAGTAGAGGCCACGTTGATGTTATCATTTTCACTTGACGCCTAAATACAAAAAAGTTATTGCTTGATATACAGGTGAATGTTTAGATTAGGAGAAATGCAAAGTTACCTTAGTAGTTTTGAAATTTTGACATAAAATTAGTACAGGAGTTGCAACCAAGGTTATAAATAGTGTGAGGCGTGGCATGGAGGCATAATCAAGCCTCACGCATTTCTTGATCAAACGAAATTTTGCATTTATAAGGCAGTGGCGTAAAGCGACACAAAATATTTAAATATTTCTATATTTATATTATATTTTATATATATCGAGTTTACAAAAAGATGTGGCATAAGGCGGCGTGACAACATGACGTGGAGGCATGACCAAGTCTCACATCTTTGTGAAGCCTTTACGGGGCTTTTGCGAGCCTTTTAGAATCATGGTTGCAACAATCTAACTATCTTATAAAACACAAAGGACTTTGTAATATTAAATGTTTTAAAATTAAGCAATAGAACTAAAAAAGCAAAATATACAAGTAAATTAAACACAATTTTGAAACATTAAATATCTTAAAAACTTAATTTTCTAACATTAAACACATTAAATATCAAAAGTCTTAAAATTATAACATACAACATATAAAGCACTTGGTACAAATCAATTAATATACCTATCAAAACCTAAAAATTAAGAATATAACATTAAACACATTAATTAATATTATTTTTAAAGCAACCCTATAATAAAAAATACATGTTATACACACCGTACAAATAAATAAAACACAAGAAACTTTGTACAATAGTTGATGGTATATATGATTTTGAAAACCGGACCGGACCAACGAATTCAACCCGAATCCAAAGTCACCATCGATTAGGCTAGCCAATAAAAGCCCATTCAAAAACGAAAGTAAGAGGACCAGTCGTAACCGGTAAAAACAGATGAACTGGGTCGAACTAGGATCATTTTTTTTCGGGTTAATCAGTTAGTCATTGTTACTTTGTTAGTGCATAAACTGTAATTACAGGATACCTGTCGTTGCAACACAGACACCTCGTCTTAAAGGTAAGTTTAGAAGCGAGGGTATCACAACATCACCACTTCTCTTCACTGGGCCCCACGTGAGCCACATCACTCCACATCACTCCAACACACTAACAAAAAATACCCCAATCACAACATCACCACTTTCTTCACTGCCCCACCCACTATCATTTTATTTATTTTCCATATTTTCCAACACAACTAAATTCAATTCAAAAATAAAATACAACATACAATACTGGAAAATAAAAATAAAACCACATACGGAAAATTTAAAAACATACGGAAAATAAAACATACGGAAAAAAACATACTTGAAAATAAAACCATACGAAACTTAAACAATCGACTTATTTGTAGTATTTTGCTATCAATTAGTCTTGTTTCTTCGAGGATTGTTCTTTTTGGCTCCCAGAAATTTTCAATATCATGCATGAGAAACTCCAATTCTCGGCACTCTTGTTCGACCTTTCTTTCGCAATCTTCGCCTTGTACACTTCTCGTGCTCCGCCAACTTTACGCTTATACTCTTGAGCTAAAGCTTCCGCAATAGCATCCGATTGACTCCTCCTGCTCGCTGACGACTCCACCGACGATTTTTTTTTTACGGACGAGGCTTGCTCGCGGTCGAGCTCTAGGATCGTAGAATAATTTGGCGATATTATCTTCATTGATCCCATCCGGCCGTCCCATTTGGGATATTCTCTCAAAACCTTCCATGCCGAAACCATATTAAAGTTTTTCCCCGTCCCATTTTGTAAGCAAGTCTTGCATTAATGTGATCAACATCATTTTCCCGGATCTACGCCGCAAATGCTTGTAAAACCATTAAACTTTTGACAATCACCGCTTATCCGAGACCATTTTCCGTGCACATATTTTTTGTACGATAAGGCTCGACTACGAGCCCGAAGTCCTCCCAACCGAGTCCAAAACGCATCGCTTAGTCGGTCATTACCGATAGCGGCGTTCGGGATACCTCGACCCAACACTCGGCTAAAATTTTTCTTCATTGTTTGACCAACGAATTGTCGCATGACCTCTTCATCCACATCCTCCTCCGCCGTCGTCGTCCAAGTTTACAACGGCCTCTTTTTTTCTTTGTCGCTTTGGCGGTTTTCGGTTGGTGGTGGTTGAGGCACTTTGAATGTGATTCAAAGTAATGTTGTTATGAAGGGTAGAATTGCGCTGGTGGTGCTTGTGACGGATAAAATGCGTTTGTGATGGTTGTGAGGATAAAATGCGGTTGTGATTGATAGAATCATGTGGTGATTGTCTTGATATTGAAAAGCTTGAAATCCGTTTTGAGGTTTGAGACGATGGGGTTGACGGTTTTGTGAAGACGAGTTGAGAGATTCATAAACCATAATCTCTTTAATTTGAGACATTTTTAATTAAAAGGTAAGTATTTATGTGAGTATATCCTTTTTAAACATTCTAAAAGAGTAACAGTTATACTCTTTACCTATTGAGGGTTATTTGGTTCTCAAAAGTACTTGTATCCCCCGCCGTTGTATGATTGAGTACACTTTTAGACTAATTGAATAAGAAACACAAAAGCAAATTAAAAACGTATACGACATGTATTACAAATTTGCAATGTAATTAAGTATAAGTCATGGTAGCATGGAAAATTCGAGTAACTTTGACGCTTAGACTAAGTAGGACATTACATAGAAAAAACATATTATTTGGAAACATGTATAAGTTCGCAAATAAAAATGTATCCGACTAATATTACATGATGTACAAGCTAATGATAAAGTGTGGTTGAAAGAAGAACCATGATGTGGAAATTGTGAAAGAACTAGGAAGGTAGGAAAAAGTGGATAAAAAGACGTCTACAAAATCCATGACTGATGACCCGCAGTAATTCCTTTTTCTCAACGTACCACAAAACCAAGTTATATTTTTCTGTATCCTTGACCATGTACTTGTTACAGAGTTAGCCCTCAACATTTTTTTAACAACGATACGAGAAGCTAGAATTAAGATTACAAGACATATTTACAAAATATGTTACACACAAAATATGTTACAAACCTAACATACCCTTGTCCATATTCAACTTTTTAATGTCGGTCGAAGGACAACAATTATTAACGTCATCCTTGTACTCTTTCTCAACTGTATAACTTGAGAAAAATGTCTAACATTGTTTGTTTTAAGCTTTTACTGCACTTGCCTTAAGGTCCATGCAACATGGTATGGTCGGGTACATATATATGAATTGATTCATACAAAACAAGCTTTAAAAATGTGGTTTTACTCATTAAGGGATGCTTTATAAGGACTGAAGTATACTTAAATGTAACAAGTTTAAGCTATTGACCTAATACCATTTCATAAAGCCTTCGTTGCCATGTACCCAATAGCACTACAACAAAAGTGGCTTTTAGGACCCTTTGTGTGGGACGGTATGATAATGGAGTCCTAAAAACTGCTTAATAGGACATATGAGCGTTTAGGGTCCTTTTAAATATTTGCTACTTAGGCGATGTCCTAAAAGGTATATAATAGGATGGTCGATGATTTGGGGTCCTATTATCATATAACTTAATATGACACTTAAAATATGGATCCTAATAAATTACCTTTATAAGACGTTTATTCATTATGGTTGTATTATAATAAACCATAATAGGACACTGAGTTTTGAGTCATAAGACATCGCTTAGTTAAAACGCTTATTCACAAAAAGTTTTATTATAGCAAAATTTAATAGGACCTTTGACACGTGGGTATTATAACGTTAACCTTTATAGGACGCTTATGTACAATGGTTTTATAACATCATTTTTTAAAACGATTATTTGCAAAAGTTTTATTATAACAAAACTTAATAGGACCCTTAAAGGATGCATATTAATTATGGTTTTATTACAATACACCATAATAGGACACTTGATATATAAGTCATAAAACATTAATTATTTAAAACGCTTATTCGCAAACGTATTATTAAAACATAACTTAATATGACAGTTGACACTTGGGTCCCATAGATTGATACACCATCATAAGACACTTGATATTTGAGTCATAAAACATCGGTTTTATGGAACACTTATTCGCAAACGTTTTTTATAAGAAAAGTGAATAGGACCCTTGACAATAGCGTCTTATAACGTTAACCTTTATATAACGCTTATTCATAATGGTTTGTTTATGATACACCACAATATGGCACATCTTTTAGAGTCGTAAAACATCCGCTTTTATAACGCTTATTCGCTTTTATAGAACGCTTAATTGCAAAAGTTTTATTTGAACAAAATTAACAGGACCCTTGACAACTGTGTCTTTTAACATTAACCTTTATAGTACGCTTATTTGTTGTGGTTTTATTATCCTACGCCATAATAGAACACTCCTTTATTTGAGTCATAAAACATCGCTTTTTAGAACGCTTATTTACAAAAGTTTTATTTAAACATTAGTTAGTATGACACTTGATACTTGGGTATCAAAACTTGATACACCATAATAGGACACTTGTTATCTGTCTTTGTATTGTTATATGTCTCAATCTTTTGGAAGTTATGTATGGGTTATCTGTCTTTGTATTGTCCTTATCTATCAATGATAATGGTTAATTTGGTGCATTATTGTTGTACTATACTAAGCCAGAATTGCACTCACAAAATAAACTAGGCTTGATTAAAAACAAAATGACCGAGTGGGGCATCTCGGTCCTAATGGGTGATTAGCGAGACCAAATTAAAGCAACAAGATAAGATCTAGAATCCCAATTAAGCTCGAATTCTCTAGTCGAGAGTACAAGCTACTAAAGGAAACAAAAACATAAGAGAAACAACGGTGAATAAGCGAAATTAAGCTCTTAATATGGGCATTTGAGCCAAACAAAGGATAAGCCATATTGACCTGTTTGACCCATTTGAGCCAAACACCCTTAAGCGTGGTTGTTTTGAGATCTCAAAGTGAAAATATAAATAACAAGAAGCTAAAAGTTAAAATTACCTAAATTTAAATAAGAAATGTATAAGAAAGAGTTATACAAACAAGAATGAGGATTGTCATTGATTCTTAACAACTAATTTTACATAAAAACAGGGACTATTATTATTTAGCTAATTGAAATCATTAAGCTTCTTCAACTGGATCTTCTTCATCGGCAATAACTAAGTCATTGTTGTCCACAACGGTTCCATCGAAACCACCTCTAACCAATTCAATATCCATTGTTTCGTCATGTTGAGGACACATAAATGAGTCACCCCAAAATGTGTTTCCACGTCATCAAGACTTGTTTGTTCATCCATGTCATAAACATGTCCGGGCGCCGCCTTGATCACAACTTGCCATCCTTTGTCAACACTATCTCGCAACGTAAAATACTTGATGTGCTTGAGAAGCTAGTATAAAAGGCTCGTTATGAGCCTTCAATCCTTCAAAATTCAATAGAGTAAACCCGTTGTCATCTTCTTTTTCCTTGAACCATTCAAATCCAATCACAATCGAACAAAACTACTTTCTTGTCAATACCATACTCCAACTCAATTATATCATTCAAAACCCGTAGTAAGTTACATCTCCCGCGATAGGATTGTTATCTGTAGCACTCGAGTAACTGCTTGTCATGGCCTCAAGATTAACCCCACTATTCGTGTTTTCCTATTATGTTCTACATCTTTTGTGTGAAATCGAAACCATTTATGATAAATCCTTATATTTTTCACATACTCGGATGGACCACTTGCCAAGCACCTTAGACTTTCTGTGATTCTGTGATCCCTCTAGCATGTAGCTCCTCAACCCGAAATAAGGCAAGATGTGTTAATTGTTTTGTTATTAGTAGGTCGAAAATGCTATGTCATTATAATTATTTTTCAAAAGTAATAAACCCGTGTATATGCCTTACATGATCTTGAAACCACGACTCAAAAGTCTCACTATGTAAACGTTGAATGTCACGCTTACGTTTTCTCCGATTTTGATGATGAACCAACGCCGGATGTTCACCGCGGTGTTAACAGATGATAATGATGATAACAACGACAACTATTAATCGTATAATATAATTTATGAAACTCACAACTAATATAATTACTTACGTTCAAAATTCATCAACTTCACTACAATTGAACAACACATATGAATGTGCTTTAGCCAAAATGTCAAGTTCCATCATTTCTACCTTTGTAGCACCAATCGGTCGACCCGCCATAGAAAAGATAGGTAAAACATCCTCATAACCATCGTCATCATTATTTCGACTTGTCTTATTATGTACGGTCTCAACATCACCGGATAAGTACAATGAACAAAACGACACACACTCTTGACTAGATATCCTTCGCAATGGAACCCTCCGGTTATTCTGTTTCGCACGTAAGATTTTAATGTAGCTAAATACCGAGATATCAAAACCAATAATTTTAGATTCAATAATATTTGTTAATAAAGGTATTTACTATAATAGTAATGTGCACCTCTCGATTGGATACATCCAACGGTAATGAACTCGTCCTCCTAATCGGCCTCAAAGCAAGATGAACCGAAGATGAACCATGACATCAAAGAATGATGGCGGAAAATCCTTTCTAAATCACAAAGTATTTTTCCAATCTCGGTTTCCATTTGAACCAAATCATTTGGATTAAGAACCTTTATGCATAATTGTTTATAGTAACGACATAGCTTCATCACAAGTATAGCGCACGTGCTTAGGCAACACATTTCGCAAGGCAATGGGAAGCAATCACGCATCAAAATATGGCAATCATGACTTTTAAGTCCAAATAGTTTTGGAGGTTTTAACTCTACGCATCTTGATATATTAGTTGCATAACCATCTCGAACTTTCACCTTCTTAAGCACACGACAAAAATATCTTTCTTTTTTATCCATTGAGAAACAAGCGGTGGCAAATAAACTTTGTTGTTATCTTGAACTATAGGATGAAGTTCGTGTCTAATGCCCATTTCTTGTAAATCTAGGCGTGCTTTTATATGATCCTTGGTCTTCCCATCTAGATTCATTAGCGTTCCAAAGACACCGTCACAAACATTCTTCTCAATATGCATTACATCTAGATTATGGCGTAGCAAGTTATCTTTCCAAGACGGTAACTCAAAAAATACTTTTCTTCTTCCAATTAAAAGGTAAATTTGGGTTGCTCTTCACAAGTTTTCCAAATTTAACTTCAAAACCATCTAACTCATCAAGTACTTCTTGTCCTCTTAAGCCACGGGTTGCTGTCTAGTTCTTCTCGTGCCATCAAAAGAGTTTGTATCTCTTCTAAAAGCATGATCGATGGGCAAATATCGACGATGTCCCATAAAACATTGTTTTTGCCATGACTCAAGCGTGTTGATTTTGTATGTTTATGGCGGTTAGGACATGCAAGTTTACCTTTGGTGCTCCATCCGGATAAATTTGCATAAGCGGGAAAGTCACCGATCGTCCATAACAAACAAGCACGCATCCGAAAGTTACTTTTGTTGATGCATCATAAGTGTCTACTCCTTTACGATCCCACAACTCCTTTAGCTCAAGAACTAACGGTTCCATATAGACATCTATATTATTCCTGTGAGCGGATGGGCGGTATAAGTAACGTTAGAAAGAAATAAGGTTTCGCATGCACATCCAAGGAGGTAGATTATATGGCGTCAAAACAACGTGCCATGTACTATGAGAAACACTCATTGTTCCAAAAGGGTTAAACCCATCACTCGCTAAACCAAGCCCGACATTACGAGATTCTTTGGCAAACTTATCATACTTAAAATCAAATGCTTTCCATGCCGGGAATCTGCAGGATGTCTCAAGTAACCATCTTTCGTGCGACTCTCTTCATGCCATCTCATGGAGGCGGTGTTTTAGATGACATAAATAACATTTGCAATCGTGGTAAGAGCGGAAAATGACGCAACACCTTTGCTCCAATCTTCTTACGTGTATCACCGTGGTTGACTCATCTGCACAATCATCTTCACTTGCTTTATACCTTGACGTATGGCATATATCACATTCTGTTTTATTAATGTTTTCTTTCCAAGACAAAGATACAATCATTAGGACATGCATCAATTTTATCATAACTAAGTCCCAACTCTCGAATTATCTTCCTTAGTTCATACAATGACTTTGGTATAGAAGCATCGGGAAGGCTTCCTCATTGTATCTAGCATCTTGTCGAAACCATTATCACTACATTTCCCAACACACTTACCATGAAATAGTCTAATGATAAAAGAAAGAACCGATAACTTACACCCGTGATATAGTGGTTTCTTTGCCTCTCCAACACTTTATAAAATTTTTTCGCCTTTAGGTTTGGCATACTCATACTTTCGGTTTGTGTTCCCATGTCATCGGTTAGTGTGTCATCACCAAACCGATGGAAGGCATCATTCACCAACCCTTGCATGTCATCTTCAAAGATCCAACATTGGAGCATCACTTGATTTGGGCCGAAAGGTGGAATTGTATAACCTTTCATAAACCCGACACATAACAGATGTGTTGTAGCCTCCGTCCGATCTACCCATATCGACACCACAATCAATACATGGACATGAAATCATCCATTTTACCCTCATTATAGAATATATGATCAAGAAAGTCGTCAAGACCTTTTTATATTCAATGGTAAATCTAGGTAAAGACATCCAACTCGTATCCATCTTAAACCTAATTCAATTAACCACGAAAACCACATATAATTTCAACAAAAGAAAGGGAGCCTAATTCAATTAACCACATATGTTGTTTCATAAAATTTAGCAAAACGATTAGGGTTTCATTTATGAGGTATTACCGGTCTTGATGATGGTGGTGATTCCTGTTGGCAATTTTGGATGGTGGAATGATGTGGATTTGGATCTTAAAATTAGAAATACTTTTACAATTTATTTTAAGCTATTTCTTAATTAATTGCCTAATTATTACTTCAAAGCTAGATAAACTAATTTATATCTAAAAATTAGAAATTAAAAGTCAAAATTGCAAAAGTAATTAGGCAGACTTCGTGGACAATTGATTTCCCTTTAAGGCGTTTTCTTGGATGCGTTGAGTATTATAATGTAAGTTTTCTTGGATGCGTTGAGTATTATAATGCGTTTTCTTGGATGCGTTGATATTAGTGATGTTTGTTGTTTGTACCATATAGGGTTCAAAATGTAAGACATTTTACTGGCTAGATCCTGAGTTGCCTAATGACTATTACAAACAAGAGGTTTTTAATTTGATTCAAAAGGAAAACGTTTGAAAGAAGACAAGTATGGAAAAATAAGAGATTTGGAAAGGGAGATTGAGTTTCAAAAATAAACTATGGAGAAGGAAATGTTTCTGCTGCAATTGGAGTTGAAAGAAAGCAAGTCTAGTGTGGTTTTTTTAAGAAAATTGTTGTTGTTTTGTGTTTGGTTATTGCTGTTATGTTGTCAAAAATTGTGTAATGAAATGCTTGTTATGTAGGTTTGATGTAATGACCTTTTGTTTAATGAAATGCTTGTTATGGGATATATGTGTGGATGCATTTACGTTGTTGATGTTTCTTTGAGATAGTAATGGATGCATTTACGTTGTTATCAAAGAAGTTGAAGCTAAATGGGAATTGAAGTTGCAGAGAATGAGTAGTTAATAGCATGTTATGATAGTCATACTCTGTTACTACTTTGCAATTGTTTCGATAGTATTAGCTTGTATTAGAATATAGACTAGAATGCCTTGTTCCTAGCATTTCAAGATCTAAATGAGTATTATTTTGTTGCGTATGATAACCATTTGAAGCTCAAAATCATCACCTATGTCAAGTCGTGAAGATGAGTTAAGCTCAAAATCATCTTGGGTGATTACTTTCCACCTAATTGGAAATTCAAAGGATTAACAAAGTCGAAGCCAAAAGTCAAAAGGCAAGAAGTCAAAAGGCAAAATGTTGAACAAGTTCACGGTAAAAGGATACAAGTGTTAGGTCTTGCTAACAATGTTACTTGGGATGCAATAAAAAGAAGACATTTGGAGTCAAAAACCGAGCTTGATTAAAAACAAAATGACCGAGTGCGGGCATCTCATCCTAATGGGGTGATTAGCGGACCAAATTAAAGCAACAAGATAAGATCTAGAATCCCAATTAAGCTCGAATTCTCTAGTCAAGAGTACAAGCTACTAAAGGAAACAAAAAATGTAAGAGAAACAACGGTGAATAAGCGAAATTAAGCTCTTAATATGGGCATTTGAGCCAAACAAAGGATAAGCCATATTGACCTGTTTGACCCATTTGAGCCAAACACCCTTAAGCGTGGTTGTTTTGAGATCTCAAAGTGAAAATATAAATAACAAGAAGCTAAAAGTTAAAATTACCTAAATTTAAATAAGAAATGTATAAGAAAGAGTTATACAAACAAGAATGAGGATTGTCATTGATTCTTAACAACTAATTTTACATAAAAACAGGGACTATTGTCATTGATTCTTAACAACTAATTTTACATAAAAATGAGGGACTATTGTCATTGATTAATGTGACTTAAGCTATATTAAGACTAATTTATGCTAGAACAACTACTTGTGAGATGATTTGAAGCTTATGCCACACTAATTTCCACACGCATGATTTTAGGCCAATATATTGGTGATTTTGACTTTAAAGCTTCTATCCACTAAAACCTTGTTTGTTTCGACTTATTAGTCTTTGACTTAAGAAAGTTGTATGAACAGGCCTTAGTCACTGAGTTCAACTAATACTCACTACACAGACCTAACCAAACACTACTTTAAAACACATATTGTTTAATAACTGATTTAACAAATTTAAAAGGCAAATGATCAATCTAAATCATAATACTGATACATAAGCTTGTACTAGGCTAAATTAAACACATATAAACAAAAGCAACCAACATTTAACAATAACAACTAACAATCACAGATTATCAACATAAGCAACATAAGCACATACGGATTATCATCAAAACACATAACAAAACAAACGGCCATTAAACATAAATATGCACATACCATTAAAATATTAACCATAATATGTTATCATAAACCATTGTTCAAACCATTGTTCACAAACCATCCCCTTCAACATAAATACATAACAAGTTTTCATCAAAATAAGTACATAACCCAACAACATGAGACCATCAGACACAAAAACCACAAAAAGACCCAACAACTACCTTCATTCTTCTTCATACTTCTCCAGAATCTCAATGGTCTCCTTCTTCAATGTTATCAACCTCTGAAAATCAGCGACAACACTTGCAAGAGATTCAACCAAGCGCCTCTCAATGAGCTGGACTTCATGCATTGAATCATAAACATCCTCAGCTGCCATTTCTTCATCAAGATTCAAATAAAACACCTCCATCATTCGCTCGCTCTCTTATCCACTTGCATTCTCATGTCGTCTCGACGGCCGCAACATTCTCATGTTGACCTCATTCGTAGGTATCTCATTAATATTGAGAAAAATAAAACAATCATGAAGCTTTTCGGACCACAAAGATCTTTCAGTTCATTCAAGTATGGCGTGGCGTACATTTTCAATTAGGGTTGTATATAGTGAAAAGTTATGAACCAAAAAGTATATGGATGAACCGAAAAATAAAAATAAAACCAACATATATATAAAGGGTAGATGCATGAACCGAAAAAATTAAGAGTATTAATGAGAAATGAAATAATTAAAACAAGTAATCATGAGAATCAAGAGACCGCAGAAAATCAAAGGTCGAGAAAAACTTACGCGTTCCCATAATATTGATGCTTATTATTTTAATTGGGATGACTCAAAGTGTAACCAATTCGGTTTCAGTTTGAAGCGGTTGTAAAAGAGAGGAACTAGTAACTCGGTGTTGAGTATAAATATATTTGGTCGGGTTTGGGTCGACCCATCTAACCGCTTATTAATCAGGGTAGGTTCGGGTTGTGAATAAATTAATTGGGTCGACCGACAACCCGCTTTAAGCTTTTTTCTTAATGTGGCAACTTTTGTATCAAAAAGGGTTGACTGTGTCAACCAAAACCCGCTTAACCTTTTCAACCCGTGAATTTCAAAAGATCACGCCCATCTTTATAAATGGTTATAATTTGAATATTATTTTAAAATATTCATGATTATTATTTTCAAATTGAATGAAACCAAACTAACCGAACAACCCGATAGTACACTTGGGTCATATGAACCGTGATATTGCCTGTTTGTCGACCTTGATGAACCTTAATGACGAATCTTCATATGATTCTTTTTACTATGAACCTTAATGACGAATCTTTGCTATGAAACTTTTATTATGAACCTTTGATATGCTTTTCTGAACCATTTGATATGACCCATTTGTTATGAACATTTTGGATATGAACCTTTTGATATGACACTCTGATTAAGATATGATATCTGACTATCAGTTTGATACACGAGCCATTTCACTAGTCATGGGGGTTCCATGTCCGGGTCATTGATGCACCAATGGCATATATGACTCTAGTGTGTTTGAGTGACGTTCCACACCATCCCTTATATGTTACATGTTATGAGCTCAAGTATATGTTTGGCCACTATGTTATCTGCGGGGAGTATGGATGCATCCTATATCATTATCTCATTCTTGGATTATCCGTTATATGATATGATATGTTATGTTTACGGGCTCGTGTTGGATTACTGTCCTATCTCTGACTTCATGCGAAGCAATACATTCAATCATAATAGTCGGCACTTTATGATCACCTCGCGTATATTGGCCTCGCAAATGCCTAGGACAATTCCTCCGTTCAATATGTGTAGAATATAGGCTACAAAGCATCCCCGGAATGTGACGTCATGGGAAGTCGACTTACGTAAAAACTCTTGACGATATAAATGAACGACCGCATCCGTTGAGAGTTATTCATATTAGCTTTTTCAAAGTTATTATTTCATAAACTTTACGTTTTTACCAAATCAATCCCGAATCCAAAGCAACCACCAACCAAACGGGCCCTTAGTTGATAACCCGAGCAACGACCGGGTAATACTCTAGTTCTTTTTAGTTTCAAATACAATAAAATACCTATACCTATATATTATATATATACAATAATACAATACTTTTCATATACCTATACTAGGTAGTATTAATTAATTTAATTATACATCAAATTATACCCTATCACCGATTCATCCCGCCTGACCGATTACAAGCTACAAGGTGGTCGACCGCTCTTGATTCGCGATTTTAATTTGCAACATTGGATATGAACCTTTTGATATGACACTGATTATGATATGATATCGACTCCCGGTTTCAAACCCGAGCCATTTCATTATTCATAGGGTTCCATGCATGTCCGTCTCATTGATGCACCAATGGCATATATGACTCTAGTGTGGTTTTGTCCTACATCTCACTTTATCTTTCGGGTCAACTAGATGCGGATACGCTTTAACAAACGTAGACCACGTAGGATAAATCCGTCAGTAAGAAAATAGCAACATTTTAAATAACGCCCGCGTAAAACAAATGAACTATCTGGAGCCGCTCCATTTCGGGCGATAGATACAACAGACCGATTACTTCAACACATTGATATTGTTGTTTGACCGGGAAGTCGGAAAACGAATGCCAAATCTACTTCATTTTAGTTTCACATACAATAAAATACTTATATATTATATATATACAATAATATAATACATTTCATATACTATATACTACTATTAGTTAATTTAATTATAAATCTAATTATAATCTAAAAATTAGGGAAAACTTACACACCCACGCTCACATAAACCCGCTTAAAATTTTTGGGAAAAATTGATTCATAAATAACTTTTGGTACTGCGAAAATCAAGCATATCTTTTCGAAATCAAGTATTTGATTCGATTTTATTAATGGAAATCGTTTTCACGAGATGGTTAAAATCTCAATTTTGGTTTAGGGTTGTATGTGGGCAAAAAACAAGGATTGTGGGTTTTCACTTTTGAATGAAGATCGACTCAACAGTAATGCAAACCTCTCTTGTTGTTATTATTATTATTATTTATTTTATTATTATTATTATTATTATTATTATTATTATTATTATTATTATTATTATTATTATTATTATTATTATTATTATTATTATTATTATTATTATTATCATTGTTATTATTATTATTGTTATTGTTATACATTGTTAGTGTTATACATTGTTATTGAAATGGTGGGTTCGGGTATGTGTTTGGTTGACCTCTTGTGATGAGTCTCATATGTGATCATAAGTCTTGCTTATTTGTGATGTGGTACAAGTTGTATTTAAGTTGCTCTGTTTAATTTAAATGAATGTTGGTATACCGTGTAAAGTTGGGTCAAAGGATTTGGGTAGTGATAGTGATAGTGATTTGATATCGGTTTCTAGCTAATGTATTTCATTCGTGACATGTAACTCAAGGATTTGCGTCTATTTTTGTTTGTAGATAATGTATTTCATTCTCAGTAACATGTAACAGATAGTGATTTGATTTCGCTTTGTTGTTCTCAAATGACTATTGTTCTTTGCAATCTCATAATAATTTTATTTGTTTTGTGCACCGCTTATGGAAAATAACAGGATGCAACGCCAAATCACCACGAAATACGAATGATTATGAAATGTCCGAAGGACAAGGATTCAAGAAAACCAACAGAGATTACAAGCTTTGGGAGTGAAAAATCTTGCTAAGTCTTTGACAAGTCTAGTAGAGTGACAAAACAAAGAAAAGAAAAAGAAACCAACGGATACCGTGAGAAAGATGCAGATTATATGTCCGGTTCGGACTTCCATCTTAATGCCGAGGAAGATAACCCGGAAGAACGGCTACACAAACAAATAAAAAGGTACGAATAATAAATTTGGCTACTATATTTTCTTTATGTTTGTTTTCTAACAATTCTACTTGCATGAAACAGAATCGAAAATACATTGCTCCACAGTCCATGACTAGATATAAAATTTAGCAAAAACGAATGAGTGCTCGAATGTCTCCGTGGGCTAACATCTTGAATCTCAATCGCAAAAGGGACAACAGATTGATACGGGGAGGGCAATACGTAGTAGGGCAGTGAGTCCCACCAAGTCCAAAAGAGAAATGATCAACCAAATTACATCAGAGGAGATTAATCGCAATCGAGAGAAACTTAGTTGCAATTGACAACGATCATGACCACGGGAGCGTGACTTGAGATCCGATGGTAACTATACATAAATTTCAAATACTATATATATGATATTAAATTACTATTAAGTGTATATTCGCTAACTTTTTTTGCTTACTTGTTTTTTTTTTTTTTTTTTTTTTTTTTTTTATTTTAATATAGATAACAATGAAGACCTTTATGATGTTGAAAATGATGATATCGAAGACATACCTATGAATGAAGATATTGAACAACAAGCTACTTCAGAAGATGATGTAGATAAAGACATGGATGATTTGGAGAATGAGGATGATTTGGAGAATGAGGATGATTTGGAGTATGTGAACGATTTAACAAATGACGGCGATGATCTACTCGGAGAAGAGATTCAAGCTGAGCATTCTGAAAATGAAGAAAACCATGTAGTTACACAAGCTCGAAATGAAACAGGTTAACATGGTCTACTTGATTGCATCGTTTTAAAAATCATATATCATATATTGTGTCATATAAGAAGAATATATAATAAAGTTAAATTAAAACAAGACAAAATACAACGCTAAGATATTGCCTCCATTTCAATTATTTAGTATTTTAAATGTATACGTATCTATTGTAAATCATGTTCACTTTTTGTAGTTCGGATTGTAAGCAAAAGAAAGAGAGGACCAACACGTATGGCAAAAGTTTGGGCCCAAGAAAAAGGGGATAGAATTCCTATTTTAGTTAATGAACACGGACAACCTATTAACGACAAAAGTAGTCATCTGACTCATTTCATGGGAACACTTTCAAGGAGTGGAAAGTATTGTCCGATTTATAAACCATGGAATAAAGTTGACGCCGAAAAAAAAAAAGCTTTGCTTGAACTCTTAAAGGTACACAATGTTAAATTTGTATGTTAATGAATAAAGTATTTGTTTTCTAATGTGAGCTATTACATTTTTAGACAAAATTTGATATTCCGAAGTCGGAGAAAATGGATATTGCAATCATTTGGGCGGAAGGTGAAGAACCTGGAGGGCAAGAGTTAAGGAACACTACCATGATCCGTCTTTGTCGGTTAAGCAACAAATAAGATCTAGGCCAAAGCAAGTGCAAAAAAACAATGGAAGAAGCTTGTGAAGTATTGGAATAAAGAAAACACTAAGGTGTGAAATACTCTTCCACTTTAAATAACATTACTTAATTTCCCATTATGATATTTTACTTTCCTGCTGCAGAGTTTAAGTGAAAAAACAAGGCGAATCGGGCAAAAAGAAGATGATCCAAAGAACCGTAAAAAGTTATGCTCGCAAAAGGAAGAGTTAAAGGTAAGTGTATGGAGAAAGTGGGATTGTTAATGTATCCTGTGGATATCCACCGTTAATATTCATTTTCTTTTATTCATACAGACATATTTGGGACGAGATCCAACTCGATTGGATCTTTTAGTGCATGCTTCTCCAAAGATGGAAATACCAAAATGATGACACCGCAAAAGCGATTGTAAGTAATATGCTTTTGTGTTTGCAAAAGTGTATTAATAGCATAAGTTAAACACAATATGCTTTTTTTGTAATACATGCTTTTACTATATGTTGTTCATGTTTATATAAAATGCGGGATGATATGAAACAACTTAGTGATAATCGCCCGAGGGTTCGATTGATAATCCCGGACCGATGATATTTTTCTACGATTATGGGTAAAGATCGAAATGGTGATGCGGGCATGTATGGTCTAGGTGTTCGTGCTTCATTGTTTGGGGTGTAATACCAAGTCGTTTAGCATGTCATAGAAAACAACGAATTGAAGTCTAGATGTGGAGAACTTACTAGTGAAAATGAAAAGTTACGAGCCCGGTTATCGAGAGAAGAATGGGTCGACGGATAGTTCCATTGTTCCACCTCTTACATCACAAGATTCTCTGTTGTAACCAATGAACCTCCACGCTTACGGGTATGTTTCTATTATAAATCGTTCCTTTCTAGTTGTTATAGCTTATTTTATCTTTGATAGCTAATGAACCTAGGCTACAAGCTTATGTATCGAGATTATGATTTAGATTGCTCATTTGCCTTTTAAATTTGTTAACTCGCTTATTAAGGGTGTTTGGTTACGTGTTGTTTCAACTGTGGTAGTTGCCTTTTCACTTGTTTATCTCGCACACTATGACCTCTAGGTGATATTAGAACTAGTAAAACTATAAAACCAATGTTTGAACTAGAAAAGTCAAAATCAAATTACCTTCACTCTCACAATCCATGTTGGGACATGTGAGGATCAAATCTCACCCACTTGGTCTAAATCTTGTTCATGTATCTTAAATTAGTGTTATCATAGCTTAAATAATCATAATTAGTGCATACGGATCAAACAAGTTTCATTAAAGTCAAAGTTTAAGTTCAAAATCAAAAAGTCAAAATGGTATGTTAGTGAAACTCGGATCTTGGGAGAATTTTGTGAATTTTGTGTTGAGATTCAAGTCTTGAGATTTTTACATGTTGAAATTCCCATCTAAGCTTTTGAATCCCACAGTTAGCTTATTTTATGATTTTTCTCCGGCTTAGGTGATAGTTCAAAGTGGCTGCGGGCTAACCATTGCCCCGCACTGTGGCATCACTCAAAACCCAACTTTCCATGTGCCTTAGCTTCTTCATTAGTGGGCCACACAGTGAGCTTATTGGTTTTGAAATCCAATAAGCTCATCTATAAAGTTCGTGGCTTATTTCAAACTTTTGAGCTTATTAGATAGGTCTCAGATAGCTTTTTGTTTGTCCATTCCACCCATACACCGAGTGATCGGTGTTGACCACCCAAGTTCAAGCCCTCATCAAGTGCTTATCTGTGGGACCCAAACCTTTAGTCCTAGCTTTTAGAAACCTCAATAAGTCACCTTTTCATATCAAGTCTCACTTTGGATCCTGTCAACCCTAGTGGGACCCACAAGGGCTGCAAGGTTGTTGGTTTTGGCTGTTTGGCCTGTGATATTTGATCAAGTGATTATTCGGTCTATAGCTTATTCCTTTAGCTTATCCGGTAGTTTTAGCTTAATCTAGTTACAACTCATGTAGTTACTGACTTATTTAGCTTATTGTAGCTTATTTGTAACTTATTTAGTATACACCACCTCCACACTGCAGATACACCGATCAATTTTGACCTCCTTTGTATACCCCACCTCCATACCGCAGATTACATCTGTTTAACCTAATACATGTGTCTTGACTATAAATTGATAAATGTTTGTTGAAAACTCAAATCTAGGTCGGGATGAAGTTGTCCTTAAAAGCATTCTAAACTCAACCGAGATCAGTAGCAAAAGGATGGGTGAGGAGCTTGAACCCAAATGATATAGTTGGTGGTACAGAGATTGGACGAGGATGGTGTGAGGTAAACGTTCAAGTACCAACAAAAGAGATGAAGTGTTGGTGAGACCCTATGGGTTATTTGCCACAATTGAAGACTGTGTTGGTGCAACCATAGCATGGCCTTGTCCCTTTATCTCGGTATGTCTTTGTTAATCTTGTGATACCAATAATTTTACTAACATGGAGCTTAATGCTTATACATGGGTGTTTATTTGTAGGTGGTCCGTGAGGATTGAGAGAGATGATGCATGATGACCACGGACTAAGCTTCTTGTTGCGTTAATGTATTGTTTAATGTTAATGACTTTATGTTAGATTCTGTCTACCTTATTTATGTTTAGTGATTTTGTTATGACAATTGCTAATTTGAAATACAATTTCGTTTTATTCATTTAATATTTAGTTGATGTTTTATTCATATCGTAATAATAGAGTGTGCATGGTGAAAATAGCGTCCTATCATATGACTTGTCCGGACTTTGAAATTGTCCTATTAAACTTATTAACCGTCCTAACAATTAACTTAACATTGTAAAAGTGTCCTAATATGTTGTTATTAGGACGTTATTTAGGTTGTTAATAGACATTTTATACGACCAAAAATTGGTTTCATAATCTTCCTTGAGATATTAGAACCCTTTTCTTGGTGCTAAAATAGCTATAATGTTATATGATAAGCGTCCTAACAATTATCTTTTAAGCACGCTTGTATGTGTATCAAAAGATTAAAATTAGGTAACAACGTTTTACAACATTGTAAAAGTGTCCTAATATGTTGTTATTAGGACGTTATTTGGTTGTTCATAGACATATTATGCGACCATAAATTTGGTTTCATAATCGTATTTGGGATATTAGGACCCTTTTCTTGGTGTTAAAGTAACTATAATGGTATATGATAACCGTCCTAAGAATTAACATTAAAGGACGCTTGTATGTGTATCAAAAGATTAAAAGTAGGTTACCACATGTTAGAACATTGGAAAAGTGTCCTAATATGTTTTTATTAGGACGTTATTTGTGTTGTTTATAGACCTAAAATGCGACCATAAAATTGGTATCATAATCTTATTTGAGTTATTAGTACCCTTTTCTTGGTTGCTAAAATAGCTATGATGTTACATCATAAGCGTCCTAACAATACTTTTAAGGACGTTTTATGTGTCTCAAAAGATTAAAAGTAGGTAATCACATGTTAAAACATTGTAAAAGTGTCCTAATATGGTTTTATTAGGACGCTATTTGTGTTGTTCATAGACATATAATACGACCATAAAATTGGTTTCATAAGGGTTAGGACGCTTTGGACCTATTACAACCGCCTTACATGAAACGCTTTCATCCTTGGTCCTATTAAATGAAAGGTCCTAAAAGTACCATTTTATGACGCTTATGGGGTCCTAAAAGCCACTTTTCTTGTAGTGATATTTTCATAGCTTTCCAAATCTATTGAGCTTAGAATTGATTCATGTCAATTTTCTAACTGGTACAGTTTGTGAGTTTATTGATGGTTGTCCCTTACTTGAGTCTCTTAAAATGAATCGTCCTACTACAAACGAGATGAGACTATGGGATATTGCAAAAATTAGGAATTTGAAGAAGTTAGATTTGTCATTCGGTCTTTATAATGTTGTGACGACAATCACAACAACAAGACTTCAAAATCTTGAGACCCTTACATTGGATTTTCAGGATTGCACGGTAAGAACAATTTGAGTTTTACACTTATAATTTTACAATGTCAAAGAAATGTCTAACAGTAATGAAATTTAATCTTTAAAACTTGTTGTAGTTGATACGGGAAGCTAATTCTAGGATGAATGTCCCTGTGCCCTTTGTATCCCTGATTAATCTTAAGTTGTCCGATGTCGATTGTAGGAATAGTGTTATGGTATCGCTTATCATTGAAGTGATTCGTGGATCTCCAAATTTGAAAATGATGGATACCAGAGTAAGTGTAATACTGGAATGCATATGTATCAAATAAACATTCGTAAATTGCCATGTTTGTGTATCTCAACACTATTTGATTTTTCAGGCTCCAAACACGCTTAGTGTTCTACCTTTGAAAAAAATTTCCAATGTTGTAGAGAGAAACACAATCAGCCATGGGCAACTATAAACTGTGGTGTTTCGAGCTTTTCCTAGATCAGAGCATGAATTAACTTTAATAAAGTTTATAGTTGCGTGTTCCCGGTCGCTAAAGACAATCAATATCAAGCTCAGCAATAGGAGTCATGATGGGAATGAAAATATCAGGATGAACTGGGAATTGGCTAGGAAGCTGTTGAAACTCCACCGAGCTTCCCTCACAACCATAATAGAGTTCTTTTAGTGGTTGTAGTTTATGTATGGGTTGAGTACCCTATGACAATTCATGTTGCAAAATATTTTTTGTATTTTGGTATTTGTTTATATGGTTTGCTTAAATTTAGGTTGTTCATATGTTGTTGTTTGTGCGTATTGTTGGTGATGCAAGTTTGACATTCGAAAGTCAAACTTCCATTTAGCATTTCAATTTGATTGTAGAAAGTAAAACTGGTGAATGACAATTTTCTATTTGCATTTTGACTTTATAAAGTCAAAATTGCAAAACCATTAGTCAATATTTGTTAGGGAGTTTATTGATATGTTTTGGAAGTTTGACTTTACAAAGTCAAACTTCTAATAGTTTTGTGTTGTTTAATCTTCAACTAAATTGTAGTATACGTAACTTGGCAAATTGAGGGACCAATTGTGTATTTTAAAGTGATTATTGGGCGGGAGTTTTAAGTATGGCAACGGCAACCAAGACAAATTCAGGGACCAAGTGTGAAAAAAAGGCACTATTAGACCCCTTGACCGTCTCTACCCTGAGATGCTATTTACTTGTGCGCACGAATCAATAAACCCATCCACCACTTTTTCCACACACACACAATTTCCAATGGAAGATTTCCCTATTTTGAATGAACTCATGGAGATTGCTGATTCATCCAACTTAAATGATCGTAAGGGAGTGTGGTTTGGGGAAGAGGTCGCAAGAAGGGCTTTTGAAAACCTAGTTCATCGCCTCATTGATCATCCAAGAGGGCATCACTGCGTAGGAGCCGATTGAAGAGAACGAAGCTTTGGGACCTCCGAGAATAGCTCTTGACAGTTTGGATGGGCTGAGGAAAGCCCAGGCCAGGCACACCGACCTACTTGTTCGATTTAAAAAGATTCTTGGTGAAACTGATGAAGATATTTGAATCAACGAAGGTTATGTTAAGAAAATGGCTGAGCATAATGACTGAATTTTGGGTATTTCATGGGGGTACATAAATGGGGTCTTTTGGGTGCTAGTTTTGGAAATATAGGTTGGTAAAAGGGGTATGTAAATTGGATCTTTTGTTCGGTTGTTGGTCATGGTTTGATCAAGTTGTTTCTGTTCTTGTAACCAACTATATTAATGATTAAATATCATCTAAGTTTTATGTATTTAATCTGTTCTTGTATTGTGATATTTGGTGTATTGTTTCTAATTAGTATCAGCAAAACCAAACATCCCCTTGTATCAGCAAAACCAAACATCCCCTTTTATCAACAAAAGTTGTATCAGCAAAACCAAACACCCCCTTGTATCAGCAAAAGCAAAGACAGTGGTTTAAAAATATGTGTTAAAAATGCAAATGCTTTAGCACTAAATCATAATGTATTGACAATGGTGTATTGTTTAGGAAGAAATTGGTATGGTGTTAGTGTTGACAGTGGGACTAAACATGCCCAATGCCTCAAATTGTAACATCTTGAATTTTGACTTATCCAAGTCAAAAAAATTTATGAAAGGCCACAAATTATAACATACTATTTTGGTATGACTTGGGTAAGTCAAACCTATTAACAAATGCACAACGATTTCAAGCAGTTACAATGCACAACCAAACACTATTACTTACATAAGAACCCAATTTTTTATTGATCGATGTCATGTTCACAACTACTACAAAGTTTTCTATCATCTAAACATGCACTTAGCTAGACCCACAACTCTCCCTATCATCCTTTTCCTTCATTTCCTTCATTTCCTTAAGATATTTAAATAAAATTTCCAGATTTGTAATCCTTTATCCCAAATCGTTAACCTTGGATAACACGAATTCAACCTCTTCCTTCTCCTTCTTAACACCCAAACCCTTTTCAGTTGGGCAGTCTTCTTTCCTCAACGAACTCAACAAAGCCTTCCCCTTATCGTTTTGTGCCATTTTTGTTTTTTTTATTTATTTGGGTAGAATGTGTGTTGCTTGTATTTTAGGGTTCAATGTTGTGTGTTGCCGGTACTAATATGGTTGAAGGTTGGGTTAGATTTTAACTAAGGCATGTTAAAATTGTGAATGGTCTATTATACCCTCGATGTAAACCCAGAAAATTCATGTTGACTTTGGCAATCCTGGTCAAGGGACTTGTCTAGAGCATAAAAGCATTGTTTTGGACCTCCAGCATTGAAAACGCCTAAGTTTGGTTAATCGTGATGCGTTTATACAAGATTAGGGACGAACGGTGTATTTTACTCTATAAAGTAGCTAAAGCAAAAATTATTGATTAATGAAATTCATGATATCTCATTAAACCCCTATCAAATATGGAGTATATAGTTAGTACATTTAAACTGAACCGAAACTCCTCAAACAAACTCGAAGGTAAGCCTTTGATGAATATGTCAGCATACTGATAACGAGATGGCACATGTAAAACTCGAACATGTCCTTTATCTACCGTATAACGAACAAAATGAATTTCAATCTATGTTTTGTTCGCTGATGTTGAACAAGATTAACCATTAAATAGATAGCACTAACGTTGTCATAATAAACGATGGTGGTCGTAACTAATGGCGTATGTAACTCGTGAAGTAAATTGTGAAGCCATGTTGTCCCAGCTGCCGCATTAGCAACACTCTAATATTCGACCTAAACAAGTGAGCGAGAGAGTGTATGTTGTCGCTTGGAGGACCATGCGAGAAAACTATTAGCCAAAACACACAGTAACCAGAAGTAGAGCGACATGTAAAAGGACAATCAGCTCAGTCTGTAACAACTCGAATAATTTCACGTTAATATTTATTTAAAACATAAAAAATTTATCCTAAAATCGCTTACAATTTTATACTTTAAACGTAACCGTTAGGTTATCCAGCGCGCAACGAAAACCGACTCTGAACATTTTTATCACATTAGATTAAATTCTAGTCCACTTATAATCAATATATGAAATTTTAAAATTTAATTTCAAATGTTACCAAATACACCCTGTGTTTTACGAGTCTAAACTCGCGTTTTAAGCATTTTATTTATACAATAACTTAACCTATACACGCACCGCATTTTTTAAGACCTTTAAACCCTTTTACATTTTTTGAAAAGTCAATTTATTCCCCTCCTCCTATGATCATAAAATCAACACTTGCTTATTAACACTAAATATCACAAAATATCTTCTCAACTTAACTAGCCATTTTTTGTCCTTACTGTCAAGCTAAGTTTCTAGATATTTTCAAGACTTAATACCTAAGTAACTAAGATATTTACTTAAACTTCTTAACTAAGTTTAACTAGATATTTAAATATTTCCGGTTTTAGACTTAGCATACATTTAACACCGACCGACCCTATATTAGGCACAATCTACACATTATATACCTGATAACGCTACACGCGTCGTTCGGGGTCAAGGAAACTTCCTTTTCTTTGAGCAAGTTTTATAACACCCTAGGCAATGAACCTAATCGTTGTAGTGTAGTAATTAGGGTAAGCCACGGTATTGATATCGCTCTCTGGGAATAGGAATGCTAGTGAGAAGTTACTACGCTAAGGTTGAGGTTGAGGAAGATTATTTTTTGTATTTTTATGTTTTATGAAATTGAAAGGTACGAATCTCGGTATTGGATTTGGGGTTGGTATTTCACCGATTACTCTACTATTATCTAATTATCTAAACTAAGGTTGTGGGAGTCTATGTCTAATTTATGTGTACTGTATGATAGTTTAAAGATGTGTTTACTTAGGTTTTACTACTCCTTAATTATCTCCTATTGATGGTTGAGTTGTCACGTCCTTATTCTTAGTTGCGTTGTGTGTCTAAAGTTGTAGGGTATGCTTTTCTCCCAACTCTTTGAACTTACCAAAGGGTCTCGCCTACAAAACCCACTAGGGATGATAAACTCTTACTCTAAGGCACTCTTCGGATGGTTTAGCCTACGACTACTCGTGTAATCATATTCTAAGGTTCACAAAGATGAATCAAGCATTAAGTACACAACGAATGACCTATTGCACTACTAGATCATTAATCAACTAAGATAAGAAACAACCAATCAATATTCAATAATTAAGTTTCATACTTCCTAAGCAAACACACAAATAAATTAGCTTGGACATGGAGAACATGCAAGCATACACACAAATAATCAAAGACATAATTGAATTGATGAAGCAAATACTTATCTTGATGTAAAATAGGGTTTAGAACCCTAAAATACTGTACAAGACACCTTAGGTTCGGTTTTAGGTTTTCACCCAAAAGACTCTCTAAAACCGAAAAATTTGTATTCTATATATAAGATTACATATGCGACGGCGCCACCTTATGTTTCGTGACGCCGCCGTGTCGCCGCCATTAGGGTTTCGCTCTTGGCCACGTTAACCTTGCGACGGCGTCACCTTATGCCTCGTGACGCCGTCCTCTTCGCCTTCTCGACGCCGTCTGGGTCACATCTAGGCCGTCCGAGTCATGACGGTCTACTCTTTAAAGCCCGACGCCGCCTCTTGAAAATCCGAGTTTTGTCTTCCGACCGTCACAAAATCCTACGACGGCGTCGCGCTTAGCAGCGACGCCGCCTTCTATTTTCAAAGCACTTTGAGTGTCTCGATTTTGACTTTGGCCATTTTCTTCAGATATTCGCGCTTTTCTTCCAAATAAATGCCATTCCAAAGATTTTGCCTTCAAGAGACCTAAAAGTGAAAAGGAACGATATTAAGCAATAACGGATACAAAAGTGATCAAATAAGGGCTAAACGTCCCTCAAAATGGTACCTTTAAAACCTTATCAAATATCCCTACACTTGGTATTTGCTTGTCCTCAAGCAAAAGTGCTTTTAGCCAATTAATTTATAAGTTGGGGTCATGAAGCATTGATTCAAAACGGTCCACAACACATATAAGCCCAAGAAAAGTCATAACAAGCACGAAATTACATACTAGCACCTCACATGGGGTGTTTGGATACTCACATCTCTCTCGGTGTATATATGAAATATAACAAATAGAAATGGAAGATAAACACTCATTAACCGGTCCTAGTACATAGATTACCATAGGCTCGAGAATAGACCAAATCTCCATCGCTTACGCGTAAGCACCTAGGAAAGACTATCAAAGAGGTCTTTTAAAGGGTTGTAATGTTAGGCTTACGGTAGGAAATAAGGGTTTGGTGGGATAGGCTATTTAGTGGTGGCAAGTCAAAATCTCTATGTTACAAGCATACGAAGAATGGCGCTGCTAAGCCAAGACTCGACACTCTAAAACTCTAGGTAACGAAATAAACAAACATAAATTTAAAGGATAGATGTAGGATGGTAGCCGGTATTTTTTTTTTTTTTTTTTTTTTTTTTTTTTTTCTATATTTTTTTTTTTCTCTTTTCTATTTTTTCGATTTTTTTTTTCATACACTTTTACTCTACCATCTTCTACGGTAACATCAAAATGATAGGGATTTATAGGCACATCCCTACACTTGAGTTTTATTACTCTAACACTAATTTGACCCGAATTGAAAAGATCAAAACACTTGGGGTACATTATTATGCAAACAAAGGGAATTTGAATTTAACGCCCTTCCCGTCATTTCACAAACTTTAACTTTTCCCATGAATCCCAATCGTCCCAAAACTCAGATACAAAGGATATGACTCGACTTAGCAACTCATGCAAGCAACCGATAATTGAACTAAGGGTTTTGGGTGATAACAATAATGCACTAAAAGTGAGTGCATAAGGGGTAGGCTAAAGCGATTTGGGTGTATATTTGGGGTGGGGTGTAAACAATGTTTTCATTGATATTCGAAAAACCGAAACATCACGAGAACCGCGAAAAGGATAGGCTCGAGGGGTTAACTAGGGTATCGTGTAGTAAGGATGAGTACAACGCAGGGGTGTGGGGAATTACTCAACCGATGTGGAAGAAGTAATTATATTACGGGTATCAAACAAGGGTTTATCCTAATGCCTCTTATCATTTAGTTATTCCTAACTACACAAGTGTAGTCTTACTAGCGATCTCGGAATGCATCACAAAACAAGTTCTAGAATCTATTATACTACCGGTTCACACTCTAAGCATTAAAGATGAATGCTTTAACTCCTACTAATCTAAGGGTGATCCTCACATTTTGGGTGGAATTTAGGTGGTAAAGGGTTTTTGTGCTAGTCATGCAACTTCCTATCCGTGAGACGCTTTTGTTAAAACTAATGGCCCACTCCTATATGTCATGAAAAATTTTAAATTTGGTGCCAAAATTACCCTAACCGACATTTTCTCATGAATTATTACACAAATACAATTGGACAAAGCAAATAATCAAGGATAAGCATAGTTTCAAAGTTCCTGCTTTATTTTCCTCCCTACATTTAAACCGAACATTGTCCCCAATGTTCCCCGAAGTATCAAAGTTATGATAATAGAAGGTAATTAAAACGAAAGAAACTAATACTCCCCGATTAGCTCGGTAGATCCGTAAAGTGGTGGTTAAATCCTTTTCAAGAAGAATTATTGCGTGAAAAGCTCCTTCCAATCTTATGTAACTTCTTCTTGACAAACTAAACCTCGCACACTTGAAGAAAACAAACGAAACCTTCACGTAAAATCGGCGGTAATAATATATATAAGACTCGATTTAAACTAGGATATAATGCTTGTGGAATGGATGTTTACGCAATTTCTAAGAAAATTAAGACCGAAAATTCCAAAATTTATAAGTAGCTCGAAAACGAGAAAAGTAACTGATGTTTTACTCCTTCTCGACGTCGTCAGTTGCAATCTGACGCCGTCAGTTATCCCGACAAAACCGGTCTCGATTTTCGGAAAAATTCGGAAAATTTACATCTTTAGAATCGGAAAATTTCGCAAAAACATCCATTATGACTCGATACAAGCATTTGACTCGAACAAACAAACATATATATCTTTGAGTTAATTGTTATTCTCATGTTTACGTTTCTTTTGAAAACGTGTGTAATCCTCCCTACACTTATCCCTTATGTAAAATACCTTTATATGCAATTAAGACGAGGTTAAAAACAAAATAAAGCATTTTTACAAATTTAAACATGAGGATAAACAATTAATAAAAGACACATGACACTAACAAGCAAACAATTAAGCATGGGTTGCCTCCCACTAAGCGCTTTTCTTTATTTAAGAGTCTTGTAGCTAGACTCGAAGTCGTGCTCCTACGTTTTTTTAATCTTAGAGGCCCATTCGATCTCCTTAACTCTTCTCTCATCACGAATATATTCAGCCCCGCTTAAGACAAGCAAAGTAGTAGACTTTGTTTTTCCAATCTACTTGAATGCCGGAATGTTATCTACATCTAAATCATCCATGCCCTCATAATTCTTATTTTTATGGGGCATTATATACTTAACACTCTCGGCTTCATTTGAGAACTCGATTATCCCTTTCTCTTTATCGTAAACCATCTTAGACTCCTCTATAAATGGTTTCCCAAGTATCACATCTCCTAAAAACCCATCAATGATTCCCTTGACATTTTCCAGAATCATGAAATCACACCTATATGTGAAGTTACCTATGAACACGTGCAATCCCTTAATGGGCGCCTTATAGTCAATGTAGGTGTGATCCCTGTATAAGTATCCAATCATACACGGTATTTTGATGTTTTTAGGGTTTCCCCTCCTTATGCGAGGCTCGAAAGGTGGTCTTGGAAAATTAACCACGTTATGGTGATAAGCGGTTTCTTTCCCTTTAGGGTATGAATCAAAGTACTCCCTAAGTTCTTCCTCCTCCTTACTACCCTCCATAATTTCTAACACCTTATAATCTCCTTCTTCTAGATCATCATCCGAATCACTTGTAGTCGAATCACTATCTAAAGGTTGATCAGATTCCTTAAGGGCTTCCTCGAGTGTATTCTCAATTATCATATTTAATTTCCTAAGCTCTTCAATTTCACCCATGATACGGGCTCGGTTGGTTAGCATAGGTTGGGTCAAGCAAAGGGTATTTGTTTGGTGGTGAAGCGCTGTTTGGTTGTTGGTTATCAAGTGGTGGTTGGTTATCACCTTCCATGATGAAAAGTGATGGGGTTACGAACAAAGGTCACGAAGAAGGGGATAGACTAACGTAAAGCTAAAAATGAGAAAAAAATTTACTTGATAGAATCAAGCAAAGAACCTAAACGAGGTGGACTACTAACTAGCTATTCTATTCCCGCCAGCGCGCCAAAACTTGATAACGCCACACGCTGCTCGGGGTCAAGGAAACTTCCTTTCTTCGAGCAAGTTTTATAACACCCTAGGCAAAGGAACCTAATCGTTGTAGTGTAGTAATTAGGTAAGCCACGGTATTGATATCGCTCTATGGGAATAGGAATGCTAGTGAGAAGTTACTACGCTAAGGTTGAGGTTGAGGAAGATTTTTTTTTGTATTTTTATATTTTATGAAATTGAAAGGTACGAATCTCGGTATTGGATTTGGGGGTTGGTATTTCACCGATTACTCTACTATTATCTAATTATCTAAACTAAGGTTGTGGGAGTCTATGTCTAATTTATGTGTACTGTATGATAGTTTAAAGATGTGTTTACTTAGGTTTTACAACTCCTTAATTATCTCCTATTGATGGTTGAGTTGTCACGTCCTTATTCTTAGTTGCGCTTGTGTGTCTAAAGTTGTGGTATGCGCTTCTCCCAACTCTTTGAACTTACCAAAGGGTCTCGCCTACAAAACCCACTAGGATGATAAACTCTTACTCTAAGGCACTCTTCGGATGGTTTAGCCTACGACTACTCGTGTAATCATATTCTAAGGTTCACAAAGATGAATCAAGCATTAAGTACACAACGAATGACCTATTGCACTACTAGATCATTAATCAACTAAGATAAGAAACAACCAATCAATATTCAATAATTAAGTTTCATACTTCCTAAGCAAACACACAAATAAATTAGCTTGACATGGAGAACATGCAAGCATACACACAAATAATCAAAGACATAATTGAATTGATGAAGCAAATACTTATCTTGATGTAAAATAGGTTTAGAACCCTAAAATACTGTATAAGACACCTTAGGTTCGGTTTTAGGTTTTCACCCAAAAGGTTTCCGAATACGACTCCAAACAAGAGCTCTTTACTACTAAGTCGAAAAATTCGGATTCTATATATAAGATTACATATGCGACGGCGCCACCTTATGTTTCGTGACGCCGCCGTGTCGCCGCTATTGTGGTTTCGCCTTGCCACGTTAACCTTGCGACGGCGCCACCTTATGCCCGCGACGCCGCCCTTCTTCTTCGACGCCGTCTGGTCACATCTAGGCCGTCTCGAGTTGCGACGGTCTACTCCTTTAAAGCCCGACGCCGCCTCTTGAAAATACGAGTTTTGTCTTCCGACCGTCATAAAAATCCTCTGACGACGGCGTCAGCAGCTACAGCGACGCCGCCGCTTCTATTTTCAAAGCAGCTTTGAGTGTCTCGATTTTGACTTTGGCCATTTTCTTCAGATATTCGCGCCTTTTCTTCCAAATAAATGCCATTCCAAAGATTTTGCCTTCAAGAGACCTAAAAGTGAAAAGGAACGATATTAAGCAATAACGGATACAAAGTGATCAAATAAGGGCTAAACGACCCTCAAAATGGTACCTTTAAAACCTTATCAAATATCCCTACACTTGGTATTTGCTTGTCCTCAAGCAAATGTGCTTTTAGCCAATTAATTTATAAGTTGGGGTCATGAAGCATTGATTCAAAACGGTCCACAACACATATAAGCCCCAAAAAGTCATAACAAGCACGGAATTACATACTAGCACCTCACATGGGGTGTTTGGATACTCACATCTCTCTCGGTGTATATATGAAATATAACAAATAGGAAATGGAAGATAAACACTCATTAACCGGTCCTAGTACATAGATTACCATAGGCTTGAGAATAGACCAAATCTCCATCGCTTATGTAAGCACCTAGGAAAGACTATTAAAGAGGTCTTTAAAGGGTTGTAATGTTAGGCTTACTGTAGGAAATAAGGGTTTGGTGGGATAGGCTATTTAGTGGTGGCAAGTCAAAATCTCTATGTTACAAGCATACGAAGAATGGCGCTGCTAAGCCAAGACTCGACACTCTAAAACTCTAGGTAACGGAAATAAACAAACATAAATTTAAAGGATAGATGTAGGATGGTAGCCCGTATGTTTTTTTTTTTTTTTTTTTTTTTTTTTTTTTTTTTTTACTCTATATTTTTTTTCTTTTCTATTTTTTTCGATTTTTTTTTCATACACTTTTACTCTACCATCTTCTACGGTAACATCAAAATGATAGGGATTTATAGGCACATCCCTACACTTGAGTTTTTATTACTCTAACACTAATTTGACCCGAATTGAAAAGATCAAAACACTTGGGGTACATTATTATGCAAACAAAGGAATTTGAATTTAACGCCCTTTCCGTCATTTCACAAACTTTAACTTTTCCCATGAATCCCAATCGTCCCAAAATCAGATACAAAGGATATGACTCGACTTAGCAACTCATGCAAGCAACCGATAATTGAACTAAGGGTTTTGGTGATAACAATAATGCACTAAAAGTGAGTGCATAAGGGGTAGGCTAAAGCGATTTGGGTGTATATTCAGGGGGGTGTAAACAATGCTCTTCATTGATATTCCGAAAAACCAAACATCACGAGAACCGCGAAAAGGATAGGCTCGAGGGTTAACTAGGGTATCGTGTAGTAAGGATGAGTACAACGCAGGGTGTGGGGAATTACTCAACCGATGTGGAAGAAGTAATTATATTACGGTATCAAACAAGGGTTTATCCTAATGCCTCTTATCATTTAGTTATTCCTAACTACACAAGTGTAGTCTTACTAGCGATCTCGAATGCATCACAAAACAAGTTCTAGAATCTATTATACTACCGGTTCACACTCTAAGCATTAAAGATGAATGCTTTAACTCCTACTAATCTAAGGGTGATCCTCACATTTGGGTGGAATTTAGGTGGTAAAGGGTTTTGTGCTAGTCATGCAACTTCCTATCCGTGAGACGCTTTTGTTAAAACTAATGGCCCACTCCTATATGTCATGAAAAATTTTAAATTTGGTGCCAAAATTACCCTAACCGACATTTTCTCATGAATTATTACACAAATACAATTGACAAAGCAAATAATCAAGGATAAGCATAGTTTCAAAGTTCCTGCTTTATTTTCCTCCCTACATTTAAACCGAACATTGTCCCCAATGTTCCCGAAAGTATCAAAGTTATGATAATGGAAGGTAATTAAAACGAAAGAAACTAATACTCCCCGATTAGCTCGGTAGATCCGTAAAGTGGTGGTTAAACTTTTCAAGAAGAATTATTGCGTGAAAAGCTCCTTCCAATCTTATGTAACTTCTTCTTGACAAACTAAACCCGCACACTTGAAGAAAACAAACGAAACCTTCACGTAAAATCGGCGGTAATAATATATATAAGACTCGATTTAAACTAGGATATAATGCTTGTGGAATGGATGTTTACGAATTTCTAAGAAAATTAAGACCGAAAATTCCAAAAATTTATAAGTAGCTCGAAAACGAGAAAAGTAATCTGATGTTTTACTCCTTCCGACGTCCGTCAGTTGCAATCTCGACGCCAGTTATCCCGACAAAACCGGTCTCGATTTTCCGAAAAAATTCGAAAATTTACATCTTTAGAATCGGAAAATTTCGCAAAACATCCATTATGACTCGATACAAGCATTTGACTCGAACAAACAAACATATATATCTTTGAGTTAATTGTTATTCTCATGTTTACGCTTTTGAAAACGTGTGTAATCCTCCCTACACTTATCCCTTATGTAAAATACCTTTATATGCAATTAAGACGAGGTTAAAACAAAATAAAGCATTTTACAAATTTAAACATGAGGATAAACAATTAATAAAAGATACATGACACTAACAAGCAAACAATTAAGCATGGGTTGCCTCCCACTAAGCGCTTTTCTTTATTTAAGAGTCTTGTAGCTAGACTCAAGTCGTGCTCCCACGCTTTTTTAATCTTAGAGGCCCATTCGATCTCCTTAACTCTTCTCTCATCACGAATATATTCAGCCCCGCTTAAGACAAGCAAGTAGTAGACTTTGTTTTTCCAATCTACTTGAATGCCGGAATGTTATCTACATCTAAATCATCCATGCCCTCATAATTTTATTTTTATGGGCATTATATACTTAACACTCTCGGCTTCATTTGAGAACTCGATTATCCCTTTCTTTATCATAAACCATCTTAGACTCTCTATAAATGGTTTCCCAAGTATCACATCTCCTAAAACCCATCAATGATTCCCTTGACATTTTCCGTAATCATGAAATCACACCTATATGTGAAGTTACCTATGAACACGCAATCCCTTAACCCTCCCCACATAGTTACTTGCTTTCCTAGGCGAAAGGGGCCCTCATAGGCTCTAGCTTTTGCTCATGATCCAATTGTAATAGAGCCTAGACATTATATTCATGGGCGCCTTATAGTCAATGTAGGTGTGATCCTCAGATAAGTATCCAATCATACACGGTATTTTGATGTTTTTAGGGTTTCCCCTCCTTATGCGAGGCTCGAAAGGTGGTCTTGGAAAATTAACCACGTTATGGTGATAAGCGGTTTCTTTCCCTTTAGGGTATGAATCAAAGTACTCCCTAAGTTCTTCCTCCTCCTTACTACCCTCCATAATTTCTAACACCTTATAATCTCCTTCTTCTAGATCATCATCCGAATCACTTGTAGTCGAATCACTATCTAAAGGTTGATCAGATTCCTTAAGGGCTTCCTCGAGTGTATTCTCAATTATCATATTTAATTTCCTAAGCTCTTCAATTTCACTCATGATACGGGCTCGAAGTTGGTTAGCATAGGTTGGGTCAAGCAGTGGGTATTTGTTTGGTGGTGAAGCGTTGTTTGGTTGTTGGTTATCAAGTGGTGGTTGGTTATCACCTTCCATGATGAAAAGTGATGGGGTTACGAACAAAGGTCACGAAGAAGGGGGATAGACTAACAGAAAGCTAAAAAATGAGAAAAAAAAAATTTACTTGATAGGAATCAAGCAAAGAACCTAAACGAGGTGGACTACTAACTAGCTATTCTATTCCGCAATGCGCCAAAAACTTGATAACGCCACACGCGTCGTCGGGGTCAAGGAAACTTCCTTTCTTCGAGCAAGTTTTATAACACCCAGGCAAGGAACCTAATCGCTGTAGTGTAGTAATTAGGGTAAGCCACGGGTATTGATATCGCTCTATAGGGAATAGGAATGCTAGTGAGAAGTTACTACGCTAAGGTTGAGGTTGAGGAAGATTTTTTTTGTATTTTTATGTTTTATGAAATTGAAAGGTACGAATCTCGGTATTGGATTTGGGGTTGGTATTTCACCGATTACTCTACTATTATCTAATTATCTAAACTAAGGTTGTGGGAGTCTATGTCTAATTTATGTGTACTCGTATGATAGTTTAAAGATGTGTTTACTTAGGTTTTACAACTCCTTAATTATCTCCTATTGATGGTTGAGTTGTCACGCCCTTATTCTTAGTTGCGCTGTGTGTCTAAAGTTGTAGGGTGCGCTTTCTCCCTAACTCTTTGAACTTACCAAAGGGTCTCGCCTACAAAACCCACTAGGGATGATAAACTCTTACTCTAAGGCACTCTTCGGATGGTTTAGCCTACAACTACTCGTGTAATCATATTTTAAGGTTCACAAAGATGAATCAAGAATTAAGTACACAACGAATGACCTATTGCACTACTAGATCATTAATCAACTAAGATAAGAAACAACCAATCAATATTCAATAATTAAGTTTCATACTTCCTAAGCAAACACACAAATAAATTAGCCGGACATGGAGAACATGCAAGCATACACACAAATAATCAAAGACATAATTGAATTGATGAAGTAAATACTTATCTTGATGTAAAATAGGGTTTAGAACCCTAATATACTGTACAAGACACCTTAGGTTCGGTTTTAGGTTTTCACCCAAAAGACTCTCTAAAACCGAAAAATTCGGATTCTATATATAAGATTACATATGCGACGCATCACCTTATGTTTCGTGACGCCGTGTCGCCGCCATTAGGGTTTCGCCTTGGCCACGTTAACCTTGCGACGACGCCACCTTATGCCCGCGACGCCGTCCTCTTCAACTTCGATGCCGTCTGGTCATATCTAGGCCGCCCGAGTCATGACGGTCTACTCTTTAAAGCCCGACGCCGCCTCTTGAAAATACGAGTTTTGTCTTCCGACCGTCATTAAAATCCCACGACGGCATCACGCTTACAAAGGACGCCGCCGCTTTCTATTTTCAAAGCAGCTTTGAGTGTCTCGATTTTGACTTTGGCCATTTTCTTCAGATATTCGCCTTTTCGTCCAAATAAGTGCCATTCCAAAGATTTTGCCTTCAAGAGACCTAAAAGTGAAAAGGAACGATATTAAGCAATAACGGATACAAAAGTGATCAAATAAGGGCTAAAACGTCCCCTCAAAATGGTACCTTTTAAAACCTTATCAATACCTTTTAGGTTCATAATAATCATATTTGAAAAGTCATACTTTTTGTATTTTCATGTAAAATCAGTACGTTTTACGCGGATTTAACCTATGTTTTTAGGATGATACAACGTTTACGCGCTCCATTAAACTTATCACTCATTTAATATTGATAAGTTTTATCATTTCTTACAAGTTTTATATTTTTACGATACCCGTTTTTAAGTTTCATGATTTAAATACTTAACGATAGTAATTAACGGGACCAAACGACACTCCGTAAAACACAAAATAAATATCTAAATCACTAACATCCTTTTCCAAGCCCTATGTGGCATTTTCTTAGTTACCAAGCCACTTGGCTTGGTGAAAATTAATCTAGAGTTGATTTCTTACAAGTGTGCAAGCTTCTTTGCTAAGTCTTGTGTAAATATCCTAAAGTTTAACCTCCTCATTATCTTATAAAACTCTTATATCATCCATTTGACTAGATAAACTCATTTTTCCCTTGTCTTCTCCATCAAAATGAACCACCCAAGATCATACATTATCTTCATCTTTGATTTTCAAGTTACTAGTTATACTTCATTGTTGAAGCTCTTGTCAAGCTCCACATGAATCAATCTCTATTTTCTTCATCCATTGGATAGATTGCAAGCTACTCAAGTGATCAGGCTCTTTCATAAGTCCTAGCACAAGATCAAGAGTGCACAAGAGGGTTGAAGGATTCCAATGGTGAAATTGTTCTTTGTTCTTAATTCTTGATTCTTATTTTTCCTTTTGATTAAGGGCAAAAGTTGTAAGCTAAAATCATGATCATCATCCTCATTCTTATGATTTTATGCTTGTTATATTATATTATATATGTTAGTTATATTGATCATATTGTACAAAAACTTTAAAACACAAGTAAACATGTATATAAACTTGTTTATGATTTTGTATAAAACCAAATTAGCAAACTAGTAAAACAAGTAAACTCATGCTAGTTATTGTCACAAAACTATAAGCACAAGACCTTGAATAATATTACTTAGTTTTAGAGAAAAATAAAACAAGAACATAGCATTTGAATCCTGTAAAAAGAGCTTGTAGATTAAATGTTGTGACTAGATTAAGGTTTCTAAAAGAAAACTTGGTTTTTAGGTAAAATGTTTCTAACCCGAACTTAAACCATGATTTTGACCCATTTCTGGTCCAAATTAGCAAAAGTGCAAAACACGAACATTGTTCGTAATGATGTTTTACGTTATACAACATGATAGATTTAGCCAGAAAACGCAGAATAGGAGCTGTTTACTGCCAAAACAAAAACGAAATGTTTTTTTACTTGAATTAGTTGTTTCAAAA
The DNA here is from genome assembly GCA_022545495.1 of Chrysanthemum lavandulifolium. Classification (NCBI taxonomy): domain Eukaryota; kingdom Viridiplantae; phylum Streptophyta; class Magnoliopsida; order Asterales; family Asteraceae; genus Chrysanthemum; species Chrysanthemum lavandulifolium. The sequence goes on from CM040245.1 coordinate 5,333,341, forward strand.
GATTAATTGTGATAAACTATATATATTTCCAATCCTAGTAACTTACTAAACTTATCATATATTCTAAATATGTAACATACAACATTATAATAAACTTTCCTAAGTTTATTTGACCATCAGAATAGTGGATTTTACAATTGGCTAGAAATCTGACCAAAACCGGTTTCTAATTCATTATCGTGACTTATAATTTTTATAACTTGTGTAAAACATCAAAACCAACCAATAACCATTGACGGAACATGAATAAACTAATTATACAAACCATGTGACCATTTTAAACACTTATGTCATATTATCAAACAAACAAAAGATTCGTTTTACATAATAAGTACTATGTTACTAGGGAGTTTCATGTGAGGGGCCTCTTCGGGGTAAACGTATTGACGAGTTGCTAGATTTATGATTTAAAGTGTCCTTGTTCCTCATACGTTTACTACACAACCTCTGAATTATTATAGCTCAAACAGTCGTACGATATTTAACTAAACACGTTTTATAAACTAAGCCGTTTCTATAAACGACATACACGATCATTATAATCTATCATGTACAACATCATGATCAATATAATAACTTATATAGACTTGTTATATTTTTACATCATTATTCCAAAACCTAAGACGCAATATCATATTCTAGGTTGCACATAGAGGTTGATAAGGTTTTAAAAGGTACCATTTTGAGGGGTCGTTTTAGTCCTTATTTGATCACTTTTGTATCCGTTATTGCTTAATATCGTTCCTTTTCACTTTTTAGGTCTCTTGAAGGCAAAATGCTGGAATGGCACTTATTTGGACGAAAAGACGCGAATATATGAAGAAAATGGCCAAAGTCAAAATCGAGACACTCACAAATCTTTGAAAATAGAAGGCGACGGCGTCAAAAGCTAATGCGACACCGTCCGAAAATTGTTGTGACGGTTCATAACCCAAAACTCAGATTTTCAAGTGACGACGCCCGCTTGTAAAAGAGTAGGCCGTCGCTACTCGCACGGCCTAGATGCAATCCGCACAACGCCGGTCAAGAGGACGGCGCCGGGACATAGGTGACGCCGCCGCAAGGTTAACGTGCCAAGACGAAACCCTAATGACGGCGACACGACGCGCCACGAAACATAAGGTGACGCCGTCGATATGTAATCTTATATATAGAATCAATTTTTCGCTTTTAAGGAGAGTCTTTTGGAGTGAAAACCTAAAACCGAACCTAAGGTGTCTTGTACAGATATTTTAGGGTTTTAAACCCAATCTTACATCAAGATAAGTATTTACTTCATTAATTCAATTATGTCTTTGATTATTTGTGTGTATGCTTGCATGTTTTCCATGTCCCGCTAATTTATTTGTGTGTTTGCTTAGAAGTATGAAACTTAATTATTGAATATTGATTGGTTGTTTCTTATATTAGTTGATTAATGATCTAGTAATGCGATAGGTCATTCGTTGTGTACTTAATGCTTGATTCATCTTTGTGAACCTTAGAATATAATTACCGAGTAGTTGTAAGCTAAACCATCCAAAGAGTGCCTTAGAGTAAGAGTTTATCATCCCTAGCGGGTTTGTAGACGAGACCCTTTGGTAAGTTCAAAGAGTTGGGAGAAACGATACACTACAACTTCAGACACACAACGCAACTAAGAATAAATACGTGACAATTCAACCATCAATAGGAGATAATTAAGGAGTAGTACAACCTAAGTAAACACATCTTTAAACTATCATACGAGCACACATTAATTGGACATAGACTCCCACAACCTTAGTTTAGATAATTAGATAATAGTAGAGTAATCGGTAGAAATACCAAACCCCCCAAATCCAATACCCGAGATTCGTACCTTTCCATTTCATAAAATATAAAAATACAAAAATAATCTTCCTCAACCTTAACCTTAGCGTAGTAACTCCTTACTAGCATTCCTATTCCCCTAGAAAACGATATCAATACCCGTGGCTTACCCTAATTACTACACTACAACGATTAGGTTCACTGCCTAGGGTGTTATAAAACTTGCTCGAAGAAAAGGAAGTTTCCTTGACCCCGAACGACGCGTGTAGTGTTATCAGAGGTTTTCCCGGCTTATTCATCGATTCCATTATATACTTGATATCATCTATTCACGGTAAGTTTCATAGCCCCATTTTCTATCGTTTAAACTGTTTTGTAAACTCTTTAGGGGAGATACATGCTTAACTATTTTTATTTACTTTCATAAATAGTCTAACTTTTAAGGAATACCGTGAGTTTCATAGCCACACTTTTACTTGTTTTGAATTATTTTGGGGGAGATACATGCTACAATTTTTATAACAATCACAATTACTTAAAAATTATACTGAGTGCTATATAAATCTTTACTTATACTTGGAATTACGAACTTAAAATTATATGTTATATCAATTGTTATTGATACTAGGAGTTATGTACAAAAAGTGGTTTACAAGTATGTGTAGTTTCATTATTATCATATTTGGTCAACATGTGCGTACCAATATATGCTCTAATGTGTGACTATTACTATGCAATTATTATGTGCGATTTAGTGGCTAGTAGTCTTTATGAAGAGGCTCCCAGTATGTGCGGGAAGTGGTTTCCCAATATCTGTAGTTTGTGTGCATCCTGACTTTATGTTGGAAGACCCTTGAGGTGTATCGTGCATCCTGACTTTATGTCGGAAGACTCTTGTGGTGTGCTGTGCATCCTGACTGTATGTCGGAAGACCCTAGTGGTGTGTTGTTCAGTTGTCATATATATCGTGATATTATTTAAGTACTCATATATGTATACCTTGTTCACTATGTCCTACAAGCTTTAACGTACTTGACTTTTCTACTCACATTTATTAAATGCATACCTATGAGCTCACCAACCACTGTGTTGACAATTTTTAGCATATTTATCTCAGGTCTATGATGATAGTTGGTTCATAGAGCATAGTATCGCACGTCATGTTTTGAAGGCTTGTGCTTTTTTCATTTTCCATTCAATAGGATATAAAAACATTTATGTATTGTACTATGGAACCTTTTGTTTGTAACTCTGATTTTATTATTCCAGTGATAACTTTTCAAAACGTCTCATTTAGAGTCGTTTTCTATAACTTGTATTGTGTGCTAAGAAGTAATACCCCAGTGACACAATCTTCCGCTGCGATATCTTAGGGGTGTTACACAGTCCGCATAAGAATAATTAATAAGAGGAGTAGTAGATGAGGCATAAAACTGCAAACAAATATCACGTGTCTCCTGTACATAGCGTAACTCGAGGATCATGCATATATAACCAAGTTTGTTGAACAACATAAGAAAGGTCGGTACGCTTAAATGTAAAATACTGACGTCTACCTACAATACAATGATATAAAGTAGGCTCGCTAACTGGTCACTCTCTAGACCAAGCTTGGACTTTGTATGAATCGGAGTACGACTTGGATTACAATTAATCATATGTGTCGGAGAAAGTAACTCGAGAGCATACTTTCTAAGATAAAACATTCGGCACTACTACGAGTGACATAAATGCGTAAAAAATAATTAAAGGCCCCACAATCCGTCATTTCAAACTCACGATGTAAAGAAGATATAATCCATTGAGGTATTGCGGATGATGAAGGAGTGAAAACAATGTCATCTACTTAAGTCAATAACGCAATATCAGAGCCATGTTTATGAATGAGCAATGATGAGTCACACCTACTATGATAAAAACCAACGCGAGTAGCATACCTTGCAAAACGTTGAAACCATTCTCATGGGGCCTGTTTCAAACCGTACAAATACCAATGCAACTGACGAACATGTGTGGGAAATATAAAAACCACATAACCTAGGGGTTATTGCATATAAATAGTCTGAGTTAGGTCACAATTAAGAAAATCATTCTTAACATCTAATTGATGAACATGCTAGTTACGAGATAAATCAAGGTTAAGAATAATACAAATACTGGTTGGTTTAACAACCGGGGTTGATTGTCAAGGTTGATGGCCTGAGCGGAATTGATTGTCAAGGTTGATGGTCTGAGAGTCCTTATTGCCTAGAAAAAAGGACTTGATGTGATCCCATAGGTCCTTGGCATTACCAGTGTGGTAACCACTTGGTCTTGCAAGGATTCGACTAAGGTTCCAAGGATCCACATCTTAAGAATACATCAATCTTTTCTCAATCTGGATCCACGGTGCTTGTGCTTGTAGAGGTGCCTACAACATGTTTTTTTAACCCTAGACTTCCAAGATGGATTTTAAAGAACGAACTTCATGAGTTATAGTTAGATTTTTCAAGACTTAACTTGAAAGGAGCATTGTTTGTTATGTTGAATACACCAAAGGGGAGTAATTTGTCAGTTGGGGTTGTGGGAGGTTTAAAATCTCCTGTCATAGCTGGGACTAATGTGTAACACCTCAAATTTCACATATTTATTAGAATAATAATTTATTGTCTTTATAATATATATTATACAAGTCTTTCTGTTAAATTTTATTAGAAATAAGAACTTCCACTACAAGAAGTTAACATAAAAAGGACTAACAGTGCAAACTATTTAACGGCAGGGACTGACTGTGCAAATTATATATTCAGGGACTGAAATTACAAAAATATCCTTTTGGTCTAATAGACTTATAAGTTCAGAAATCTTCTCAAGAACACACATGTTTCTATGTATTTTCTTAGAGGAAAATATGGCAGAAAACTTAACCATGAGGTAATACTTCCGAATGGTGATTTAGGAGGTTTTTGATGTTGATCTTTTTTTGGGTAAAGGGTTTTCCTGATAAATGTATTACTCCAAAAAATGTTTAAGTACAAAGGATATGGGTGAATTCCAATATCTCAGCCCGTTACATAGGCGGTAAAGCTAACATAACAAGACACTTCCTATCTTTTAAAATAAGAAAACAAACCACTACTCACTAGATTACATTTGACACAAAACCAAACATAAACTAACGTCTAAGCTTCTCAGGAATCCTTATGTCATAAAAATCACAAAAGGAAATTTCACTAGCGGAAAGCTCTTCGGGGACATCATCATCATCATCATAAGGATCATCATCATAAGGGTCATCACCATAACTCTCCCTTAAAATTTATAATAAACTCTTCTTTCCCACACATCCGCTTCCACTTACATCCTTAGAAGAACTAGCAACAAGAGGTTTACCAGATGCTAAAAAACTAGCCATATCATTTTGGCAATCAAGAACCTCATCATCTTCACTATCAGAGATGACCACATCACCAACCTTTGTAAACGGGTTACCCACATTAGGAGAACACATAGGTTAATTATAAAGCTCCTTAGTATTACTAGAAGAAGCTACATCCGCCTCCTTCACAATAGGAGATGGATTAGGAGACGGCTTAAAAGCCTCTTCATGCATTACTTCCATAAAGTCACTTTTCAACGGTGCTTGAGATTCCTTACCTTTTGTCTGATTCTCCACCAAATTCTCGTCCAACGAGTTTAACACACCAAATTAATTAGAAGTTTTGGTGTTGACAAATAGTTTAGTATCCTTAGGATTAGATCCCTTACTTTGAATATTATTTGCAATCGGTTTCGGCCTCCAAAAATTCTGTTTGGGTTTATTGAGTCGAATAGCCATAATAGGTCATGATTGATCAGCCGTGCCTTTATTCTTTTGTTTCTTAACCCCAATAAAACCTACATCATCCGTGTCCAAAAAACTCGACACCTTAACTGCCACCTTGCTATTAGGACTGACCTTTTTCTGAACTTGAACTTGTTTAGGACAATTCGCACTAGAGTGGCCAAATATTTTGCAATTCACATAATGTGGAGGTTGCCATTCATATTCCATGCTATATAAAAGATGTTATAAGTCCCATTAACATGTTCCCTATCAAAGGTATGTTTACAAGTCTTGATTTCATGTTCATGATTGAAATTGGAGATTTTAGTGTTTAAGTATGTTAAGAGTGATTTTAGTCATGTTTATTAGATGATATATATGCTTGATGATCATAGACTATGTTTGGATATTTTATTGATTATAGAATGGTCATGTTCATAATTTATGAATTCGTGTTTAGAGATTATGCGTTAGTTCTTATTAATGAAGAAGATGAAGTTTAGTTTATACACATAAAGAGGTGTTTGGCACAAGGCTAAAAATAATGTTTAAATTAGCGAATTTGCTTATAGAACTGTTATAAAATGATCTTAGCATGTTTAAAAAGCAGAGATAGGAGTTTCCTTATGATTTAACATAGTTTATGTTAGGTTCTGTGTCATTTTGGACACGTTTAAAAATAAGACAACATTTGCACAGAATTTTGTGCCGTGTTGGAAGAATTGTAGAGATCTAACCATTTATCGGATTAAGTTGAGGTCAGAACCAAAATTGTAGTCCTCAGAGTTTACTTCACCTTTAATGTAGAAACGTTTGGCTAATTCAATAGTTAAACTGGTTGAAAATACGATTTATTGTAACAAGGTCAGATTCTCAAAAAGTGCAGCAAACAGAACTTTTAAAATTCATACGAATCAACCATACATTCATTTGGGGCGTGTCATACGTTTTTGGAAAGCCAAATGAGTCTACTTTCATTCAAAATTAGCCTTATAAGATGGTTCCGGGTTTAAGACAACCAAAAAGGTTTTAGTGCATGCCGTTGCAGAATTGATTGCATGATTTAGCTATATGGTTTAATGTTTAAGGGTTGTTAAGTGCTTATACAAGTTCGGGTGATTTATAGTTTATGTTTCCAGCGTATATGATCATATTTATGTGTTAGATATGTGTTAATAGTCTATGTGTGCATCTATCATGATTTAGGTGCTCGTACCATGAGCGTGAATCGCTAGCTTGCATAATATGTAAGGTGATTAACGGATTTAGTTTCATGTTGCAAGATTTCACATGATGTTAGAACATTTGTATAGTTTGGATATAGCCGAAAACTAACCATATTTAGGATGCTCACAAGAAGCATCGTTTGTTAAGTCAAGGGTGCCTAAGCAATGTATCAAAAGTCATGTAGCGTGCCTAAAAAGTGTACAATATAAAACTCTTATAGATGTATCCTTTGTGGTTGACCCGTGCTTATTATAGTATTTACATATGATGCAGATTATTTATGTTTGGAACTAGCATGTCAAATATTTATGATCAAGCATCCTTTGTGGATGACCTGAATATAGATAAGCACAATGACAAGTTAGAATCCCAAGAAGAGTACCCGTCGGTTAGGGAAGTTCTCACTTATAGCATGACGACTAAGTATCGTCTAGTTAGAAGCACAAGCTCAGATATAAAGTCGGGATTAAGAAATTCAAAATCAGAGATACAAGTCATGAAAGAGTAGCAAGACGACTACAAGTTGTACCACTTATAGCATATTATATGTTAATATGTTATGTGTAGAATTGAAAGTATAATTTCATACTAGTTACATATCACTAAGTCATAAGGACTTACCGTTCTCAGTTTTATGTTTTGCAGGTTTATAAGATGAGACCAAGCTATGTGTTAAGTGGGGCGTAAAGGGAATGGTGTAGCTTGCGGGTTAGGTAACGAGCTTCTCATCACCATGATCTCATGTTATCTTCTTGAAATACCTCGCGTCAAATTCTAGATTTAGTGTATATGTTTATCAGACAAGTTTGGTTGGTTTATGTATCAAGTTTCGTGCCATAGTCATGTTTTATAGTTTTAGAGGAGCGTTTGGCACAACTCCAAAAACACGTTTCTGCTTATGTTCAAAGCTTGTAAAACTTCAGATATGTTTATTAATGTACATGTAATTTTTTCGTGGAATTTAATGTCATTTAGATAAGGGCTAATATGTTTTCCATAAGAATAGGTCAAAAGGAAAGTGCAAGTGCAGGCATGTAGGCGTTAGCCACTGCTGTTAGGCTTCCAGTCGCGTATGGGAACACTTACAAGGTCTTCTAAGGCCTCCGGCCGCGGCTGTGACGGTTTTAGCCGCGCTAGTGATCAGTTCCAAATATTTGTCATTTTCTAAATTTTGTATAAAATAATTCGTGGCCCATTGGAGGTCGTGTCACCTATTGTCGGAGGCTTTAAGTCTACTTTAACATAAAAATACTTTTAGAGTCTGAATCTTATTAGAATTTTACAAGAATACTAGAGAAGTAATGGAATATTACTTTAGATCATGTCTTATTATATGTTTAAAGAAAAGAAAAATTAAAAAGAAAGTCTATTCTAGTTTGGTCGTTTCATAATGGAGATTAGGTATTTAGGAGATGATGAAAAGGGTACGAGATTAAGAGAAAATTAAGGGAGAGGGACGATTAAAAGTTTTAGAAGAAGTGATATTTTGAAATATCAATTTATCTATAATACGATATTAATTAACGAAATTTGTGACAACTCATTAAACTCATATCAAATATATATATATATATATATATATATATATATATATATATATATATATATATATATATATATATATATATATATATATATATAGTTAAATCTTGTTGGTTTTACTAATCATAACAATTACATAAACAAGTAAACATCATCAAAGCATGCAGCGGAAGTAATAGGAATAATATATGTAAATAATTAACCGAATAAGAATGTGCGTACCTTTTAGCAATTCAAGTAACACACACGATAATGTGAACGAGGAACAAAAACTAGGTACTTGAATCACAATTCGACCCAAAGAAGTCGACCACCAAAAAACCCACAAACACAAATGTATTTGTCCTTCGTTCTTTTACACACATACTAATCTCGATTTGATGTGAAAAGCTAGGTACTTGAATCACAATTAAAACCAAACACTTGTATCTTGAGTTGGAAAATCAAAACCCTTGGGGAGGGTTTGTAACCGATTGGCCAAACAAGAGAAGAAGGAGAGGAGAGGAAATTAGGTTTCAAAGTGATCCAAGGTTAGTGTTAATACAAATAAGCCGTAAAAACGTTTATTTATATTTTACGATCTTCTAATGTTTTGTCGATAACAAACATAAAATCATATTAACGAAACAAATAAAATACGTAAATTGTTTGAACTAATAGTTTCTAACATATTCACATTTTCACATAAAACACTAAAACAAGTATAAGTGATTTTATAATTTAGTAATACATATGTACAACAACTAGTGTTTACATATTTGGGTAAATATATACATAACTAGTATGTAGTATATTGGGTAATATAAATGGGTAGAAACTTAAGTATCACAACCCATTGGGCAAATACATTGAATGTAGTTGGGTACAACCCAAAGCCCATAACCCATGGATCTTGACCCATAACCCATTGCATGACATCATGCTTATATCATACATGGATAATATCCATAACCCATGGATCAACCCATACCCAAGGGACTAAGTGCATTGCACTCAAAGATACATTGTATCTAGCCAAAAGATCCATGGTTCAACCCATGACCCATAACCAAAATACCCATGGGCAAACAGGAGCGCCCACGGATCCCTAGCTTTGTGCTAGCCGGATCCCTTGTGGTAGGGATCTGTGGGATCCGGGGAACAGTAGGATTTTTCCTCTATAAATAGAGAGCCATTTCTTCATTATTGATCATCCCTTTCTAACATACTTTCTCCCCTGAGTTAAATCTCACTAACCTTAGATCCAAGAGATCTATGTTTGTAGCTTTGTTTTTGTGTGACCTTTTAGGTTCCTCTTAAAGGCAAGATCACCACCTTTGAAGTCGAGCAAGCTCAAGTCCATGAGTTGACATGCTTCCTCATCATCAAGGCTACCGAAGTCTTCTTGTTGATGATTCCTTTCTTTCTTCAAAGAAGTGTAGTGTTGAAGACATCAGTGAAAGATGTCTCAAGTGTCAAGACGAAGATATTAGTGAAGGATATCTATCGTCTATAGGATAAGCACTTGTGGTAGGTGCTTAGAAGTCAAGACAAAGAAGCATTAGTGAAAGGTGCTTAGAAGTGAAGACACAAGACATTAGTGAAAGATGTCTTGTAGATCTAGTCAAAAGGCAGTAGTGAAAGGTGCCTTAGATGTACATTCGATATGGTGTGTTTCGATGTACAAGATAGAATAGTATTAGATCCAAAGATATTGATATCCTTGATGATGTTGTAAAGGAGTAGATCTCCTTTGGGATTAGGCGTTGGTGTAGTGTGGTAGTAGTTTCTCCATTGCAATGGAACTAGGTGCTTAGCCTAGTACCTAATAAAGGGTAGGCGACGCTGTGAAGGTGTAGTTTACCTTTGAGTGAAAGAACTAGGTGCTTAGCCTAGTACCTAATAAAGGGTAGGCGACGTTGTGTAGGTGTGGTTCACCTTGGAGTGAAAGAACCCGGTGGTTAGCCTAGCACCGGAAAAAGGGTAGGCGACGTTGTGAAGGCTTCTCCGCCATAAGGAGATTGGTGTAGTGATTACGAATTCTCAAGTAGGTGACTCGGGGAGTGGAGTAGGGCAAGGAAGGTGTCCTTGTAGCCGAACCACTATCAATACTCGTGTTGTGGTTTTGTGCTTCTTACTCTTATCTTTTCATTACTTACCTTTATATGCTTGTTTATCAACATCCAACACACACATCCAAATAGATTGACATAAGTCGATCTAAATATTCAAAAGGAAGTTTTAAATTGGTCAAACTATTCAACCCCCCTTCTAGTTTTCCACAGTTAGGAGAATTATGAATACAAGGGGTTTGTATTTATAGTTTCTCAAAACTTGGTGACCAAGAAAACTCACCCCTTGGGATTGTGTGTTCCACGACCGGCCAAGGACCCAAGGAGGGGTTCTAGAATTTTCTTGTCCGCTAATTTCATCTCTAGTCCTCGTAGTTTATATTTAACGACCGTTAGTCTAACTTCGTTAAATATTAACTATCGTTAAGTTTTATTTTGTGACAAATAATTAATAATAAATACATGTATATATATATATATATATATATATATATATATATATATATATATATATATATATATTATATATATTAATTATTTAACATCAACTCTCGTGCGTAATGTGTGCAATCCCAAGTCTCGAGTTCGAATCCGGTCATACGTATATTAAATTATATCCATAAACCTTTCAGCTCCCACTTGGATATTACTTAATATATTAATGACATTGGTTTAGTCTAGCCTAACACGCCAATGCCCCCTGATCGAATCGAGTATGGTATCCTGGAAAACCATTTAATGATTCATCATTTTTACTTATCTTTTCGCTACTAATACTACATTAATTATGAATATGGATCAAGTCATTTCATAAGTTAATATTCTGTTTCTCGTTATATCTGATTTAACAAGATTACCAAATCATCTGAACGTATTCCAGATTGATCTTGGGTATGGCTATACAAACATCTTATCAACCCTACGAGGGGCCCAAAATAGTATTATGCTTTGAAACAAATTCAAAGGAACAATTTCTCTTGACTACAAACATAACTCATGAACTTTGTAACACTTCTGAAAATAGCCTTTATAACTACCAGTTACGGATAGCGTTAGACTATCTTACACAAGTGCACTACATTCATAACAGTTACCTAGTATCTCAAGTCTGAGGATAAACATTTCATGATTTACTTAATGACAAAAATCCATAAGTATAATCATGTAAAGTTGGGATCTGTCCTATATTCAATTCATTGAATATCATGTGAATCTGGTATGTCCCACGCATCAATATACTTTAAGTATATTCTACCAAAACTCAGATTTGTCTTAACTCAACGACATTCCCACATCATTGATCGACAACGGACTATTTAGAATAACATAAGTCATTCACGGATTAAACATGCAAATATAGGATATAATATTAAGAAAATGAAAAATAAACATAAACAACTATTTTATTTCAGTTGTTCATAACATCCTTTAACCAAATACTAATCACAGATCTGCATGAAACTACTAGCTAAACGAAGTCCTATCCCATCAAGATGGTCAATAAGTTTTCTTTTGGCAAAGGCTTCGTAAAGGGATCGCCTAGATTATCATCTCGTATGAACTTTGAGTAGATTGATTTCACCTATTTCGACTTGTTCTCGAACATAGTGATATCGTCTAGGAAAATGTCCGGTGCCCTTCATGACTCTGTGCTCATTGGCAAATGTTATTGCAACAGAGTTGTCACAATACACATTTAAAGGTAATTTGATTGAGGCATTACTCGAGTCCCGAAATGAATTTCCTAATTCAAACAGCTTCCATCGCAGCTTCCAAGCGACTATGTACTCGCCTTCTATAATAGACATCACAATCGTTGTCTACTTCTTGCTCTTCCAAATCATCGCTCCTCCATTAATGACAAAGACATATCCGCTTGAGACTTCTTATCATCTTTATCGGTTTGGAAAGACGATCGCAAAACCCAGAACATCAAGTTCGTGATCCGATTCCCACCATACACTAGAAACATTTCTTTAGTAGCCCTTAGATACTTAAGAATATTCTTATCAAAGATGCCGTTGTTTCACACCGGATTCCGTTGATATCGATCGGTGATATTTTGTGCAAACGCCACATCGTGCCTTGTACATCTCACATCATACATGATAGATCCTACACCGATGCATAAGGAAATTTTCTCATGGGTGCCACCTCTTCGTGTGTTGACGCATAGTTCACTACTTAAGCCATGTTCACTTGCATCGGCAAATATCCCTTCTTGAATTATACATATTGAATCTCTTCAATATTTTATCGATGTAAGTACTTTGACTTAGTCCAATCAACCGCCTTGATCTATCTCGGTAGATCTTGATTCCCAGAATAAATGTTGCTTCCCCTAAATCCTTCATAGAAAAGCACTTTCCAAGATAAGACTTTACATCTTGCAAACTTGGAATGTCTTTTCCCATGATCAATATGTCATCGACATATAAGATAAGTAAAATAACATTACTCCCACTAGCTTTGTGATATACACATGGCTCATCAAGATTTTGAGTGAAACCAAATTTCTTGATCTCTTCATCAAACTTCTTATTCCATTGCCTTGACGCTTGCTTCAACCCATAAATGGATCTTTGAAGTTTGCATACACGCTTTGGAAATTTCGGATTCACAAACCCTTCAGGTTGCGCCATATAGATGTCCTCATCTAGGCGACCGTTTAGGAAGGCAGTTTTGACATCCATTTGCCATATCTCATAGTCATAGTACGCAGCTATGGCTATAAGAATCCTAATAGCTCTGATATCTGCTACAGGAGAAAATGTCTCCTCGTAGTCTATCCCAAAAGTTTGAGTAAACCCTTGAGCTACAAGACGAGCTTTATAGGTGTGTACATTACCATCCATATCAGCCTTTATCTTATAGAGCCACTTACTTCCAACTACCTTAGCATTTGGAGGTAAGTCAACCTCTAACCAGACTTCGTTATCTCTCATGGATTGCATTTCCCCATTCATTGCGACTTGCCATTTATCCTTTTCAGACTCATCATAGCACCTTATAGTTAGCGTGTTCACCAAGATCCCCAACATATTTTCCTCGCCTTCTACATTAAGACATAGACGTTCAGTGCACGCGTAGTCCTTACGGATCTGAATGGGAACCACTTCAACCACTGGTGGAACACTCGGACTTTCGTGTTCTACTTGAGGTTGGCTAGTGTTTTTAGAAGGTGATGTATCTTCTTGATCATCTTCCAGATCATAAACTCTCCCACTGAATTCATGAGATATGAGATCCCTTTCAAGGAAATCTCCATACCTAGCAACAATTACTCTGTTTTCAGGTGAAAAATAAAAGTAGTAACCCATAGTTTCCTTTGGGTATCCTACGAAGATACACTTAATAGATATTTGTTGTAGCTTATCAGCTGAGTCATGTTTAACAAACGCCTCACAACCCCAGACCTTTAAGTAAGACAAGTTGGGAGCTTTCCCATCCCACACTTCATAAGGATTCATGTCAACCTTCTTAGTTGGAACCATATTCAAAATGCGAACAACAATTTCTAAAGCATAATCCCAAAAGGATAATGGAAGAGTTGTAAGATTAAACATTGATCGCACCATGTCTAACAATGTATGATTTATTCTCTCAGATACACCATTTTGTTGTGGAGTATATGGAGAAGTGAGTTGCTGGACAATCCCACACTCAGTAAGATAATCTTTAAACTCTTGGCTTAAATATTCACCACCTCTATCGGATCGAAGAGCTTTAATCTTCTTTCCTAGTTGCAGTTCTACTTCACTCTTGAAAACCTTAAATGTTTCAAAGACTTCATGTTTATGTTTAAGTAAATAAGCATAACCATAACGACCGAAATCATCAGTAAAGGTTAAGAAGTAGCTAGCACCCTTCCTTGACACATGTCTTAGTGGTCCACATACGTCAGTATGTATCACACCAAGAAGATCATAAGCCCTTTCTAAACTATTTGTAAAAGGTTTCTTGGTCATCTTCCCAGATATGCAAGATTCGCATTTATCAAATGATTCATCATTGATGTCTTGCAAAAGCCCATCGTGTTGCAGCTTTTTCATGCGTTTTTTGCCTATGTGAGCAAGTCTACAATGCCAAAGATATTAAGAATCCAAATCACTTTTGATTCTTTTATTATTGATGCTAAAAATAGAATTATTTTTATTAATCACATTATCATGCAAATCAATTTCAAAAACACCATTTACTGGAATAACATTAAAGTAAAAAACATCATTTAAAGAAACCAAAATTCCATAATCAGTAAATGTATGAATAAAACCAATATCTTTCAACAAGGAAATGTAAACGACACCCCTAATTATAGAAGGCGCAGAATGACAATCGCTCAAAGACAAGACTAAACCCGAAGGTAAACTAAATCAAACGCTCCTATAGCTTAAACAATCGCATGTGCTCCATTACCCACGTGCATGTATTGTTGTCCATAGGCGAGCTTCCTTGCACCTCTAAGTCCCTGCGATGTATTACAAATGTGAATACCACATCCAAGATCATATACCGAAATTTATTTTATGAGGAAAAGCAAATAATTCTATCATCAAAAGAGTACCAAGTGCTAGCTATAGTGCCAAGATTTTTATACCTCTTAGTACGCAACTCATCAAGGTAGAGTGGATGCTTCCTCTTCCAAAGGTCCTACCTCGGTGTTGATGACAAGCTCGATCCTTTTTAGGATTCTCACGCTGGGAGGGTACTTCTTGGGTTCTTGTTAATAAGCCATAACTTGTTTTCCCTTATCAACTCTACCCTTACATTTCCCTTTCTTGTTCGCTAGCGGCTTATTAGGACCCTCATTATCATAGTTTCACCACATCAGTTGATCTGCTAGTGGTGAAAGTATAGAATAGGTAATTGTTGAAAAACAATAATTGACAAACAAGTTTTCAATTCCTAAAATTATGGGATTTACAATTTTGCCAAACAATTATGCAAAACGTAAGCATGTTTTATCCCATCTTATGCCTTATGTTATAGGTCTCACTAACTAACTTAATTAAGTTGTCTAATTTAGAAAATGCAAATTATTTAAGTTGAGGTCTCACACAACATAAAGATTCACCTTGTTATCGTAATCTGGCTCAAGGTCTCACATAACTAAATTACAACTTCAAGTGTTTCATAGCATTAGATGGCATAAACTTAAATTAAAAGGGTACAATTTTTGACGCGTAATCAAAACTTATGTATAAAGAAGCATTCATAAACTTTATAACATAAAAATTTCGAAAAAACTTACTTGTATTTTAATTGCTAAGATTAAATTCTACAAAGTTTTAATCGATGCGCTGAGAAACTTACAACTTTGCATTAAGATGTTTCGTACATAGAATGGTTATACTAGGTAGTTCTAATCGAACGCATTGAGGCAGAGGACCGTGTAAGCATCAAGCATAACTTTAGACATCCTTTCGATTATGATCACATCGCACTTCTTTGAACCCCTTTGATTTTGTTCTAGTGGGTGAGTCGTTCTAACCATTTAAGACAATCGCGATCAATCGATTAAAAGTTCAAGATTTAATACTTAGAAAACAAAACAATTTCGCCATTATTTAGTCCATTTAATTTTCTATTCATAAAAAAACCCTTTTTACTTACTAACATGTCATACAATATATAAACAAAAAAGCACTTTAATAAAAATTAAACAAACTCAAATAATATAAACATATAACTTAACAGTTTAATATATGTAAAACAATTAGCCACATGCATAATTATTTCGATAAAAGCTAATAAACAATTCTAGGCGTAAAATAATGCATACATCAACTAGGGCTTTCACCTACAAAGTAGATGCGCCACATGCATCGACAAGTCGATTGCGTAAGCCAAAGTCAATAGTATACCAATTAGCACATAACGAATTTTTATTAGATATATTGAGGTCTTCCCCAATTTAATAATTATCAAACAAAAAAACATGTGTATATCACTAAACAATTTAATCAAAACAATAATCCATAGCAAAACATGTATGTTCCACCATGGATTCCTCATAACAACTATAATCCCAAGATACGCATAATACATGGCACATAACAATTATTCATTAAAACCACATAAAATATACATGCAATCCTAGGGTTTCTACAAGTTTTACAAAATTAAAACCTAATTAAAAAATTAGGGTAATCGACCCATAATTAAAAATTAGGTTTCAAATTAAAAACTAGAAACCAATAAAAGCATGTAAAAATCATAAAGATTCAATTTTATGTGTTTGGTAATTAATTACAACATATTAACGTACTCGTGATGCCACTGTTGGGTTTTACTAATCATAACAATTACATAAACAAGTAAACATCATCAAAGCATGCAGCGGAAGTAATAGGAATAATATATGTAAATAATTAACCGAATAAGATTGTGCGTACCTTTTAGCAATTCAAGTAACACACACGATAACGTGAACGAGGAACAAAAACCCAAACCTTAACTTAGGGTTTAACACAATTCGACCCAAAGAAGTCGACCACCAAGAAACCCACAAACACAGATGTATTTGTCCTTCGTTCTTGTATACACGTACTAATCTCGATTTGTTGTGAAAAGCAAGGTTCTTGAATCACAATTAAAACCAAACACTTGTATCTTGAGTTGGAAAATCGAAACCCTTGGGGAGGGTTTGTAACCGATCGGCCAAACAAGAGAAGAATGAGAGGAAAGGAAATGGGTTTGTATTTATAGTTTCTCAAAACTTGGTGACCAAGAAAACTCACCCCTTGGGCTTGTGTGTTCCACGACCGGCCAAGGACCCAAGGAGGGGTTCTAGAATTTTCTTGTCCACTAATTTCATCTCTAGTCCTCGTAGTTTATATTTAACGACCGTTAGTCTAACTTCGTTAAATATTAACTATCGTTAAGTTTTATTTCGTGACAAATAATTAATAATAAATACATTTATATATATTAATTATTTAACATCAACACTCATACGTAATGTGTGCAATTCCAAAGTCTTGAGTTCGAATTTGATCATACGATATTAAATTATATCCATAAACCTTTCACATACAACTACTCTAAAACATTGGTGTCTTTTTTTTTTTTTTTTTTTTTTTTTTTTGTACTTACTCTAAAACATTGGTTAGACCCGTAATAAACTAACATCCAACGAACATGGCATAATAAGACATCTAACAAAAATATATTTTTTAAACTCAGGGACTATGAATGCCAAAGTATTAACGAGAATTTTATATAGAAAACATTGGTTGAATTTGCGTCTTGGTCACATATTTACCGATGTTTCCTCTCACCCTCGCCGAACCCCCACGAACCCTCCTCAAATTGACTATATTCATCTTTTTATTATTTCTTTACTACCACTCATGTTCTAATCATTTATATATTCGTTGATATAAATAACACACTCCACACTCCTTATTTTCCACTCAAACAATTCCTTTCAGTTCATACTTACACAACAATGGCTTCACCTGATGAATCTTCAGCTATAGACCTCATTCGTCAACACCTTCTTATTGATGATCAATCCTTCTTTCAAACTTACTCTCTCGATGAAACCGATTTTTTATTCCCTGAACTTTCGCCACTCTCACCTTCTTATTCATCTTCTTCTTCGAATTCATGCAGAAACTCTAGTACGAGTATATTTAACGAAAGAAAACCTTCGTTAAATATATCAATACCATTTCCTCCACCTGTAGTTGAAACCACGGCCGTGGAGACCAGAATGATGGAACCCACAGCCGTGGAGGTGGAGGAGAGAAGGAAGTATAGAGGAGTGAGACAAAGGCCTTGGGGAAAGTTCGCAGCTGAAATACGAGATCCTAATAAAAAAGGAACTCGTGTTTGGCTAGGAACATTTGACACGGCTGTCGAGGCTGCTAAAGCCTATGACAGAGCCGCGTTTAAGTTACGTGGCAGTAAAGCCATATTAAATTTTCCGCTGGAAGTGGAAAATTTAAATATGGCTTTAAAGATGCCCGTGAGTAAAAGTACCGGGCGAAAAAGAGCGGGAAAAGTAGTTGACGTGGAGGAGAGAGAAAATATAAAAGTAATGAAAACCGAACCGAAGACGGAAGTGAATGATGATGTGACGGGCCCACTAACACCGTCAAGTTGGATGGCGGTTTGGGATTGTGGCGAAGGTGAAGGTATATTCGAGGTGCCTCCGTTATCGCCTTATCCTTGCATGGTTATCTAACGGGGTTTACTAAAAATGGAAAAGTGTACCGTTTAGTGTTACCTACACCCACGTCTTTTTTAAGAAAAAAAGTATGAGGTGTTTAGTTTGTACATATGAGACTAGAAAAGCAGTTTGCACGTATTCGTTCTATTTCTTTTATATTTTGTCATTGTCAAAAGTTAATAAACGTTGACTAAATAAAGTTCTCTCTTTGTATTACTTTCAAAGTTATTGTTGATGATCATCCATTGTTAAAGTCATGAATCGAATCTTTAATGATAATTTAATTAACTTAAGTCGATGTTGTAAAAGAATGAAAAACCAGAATTACTATCTAGGAATCTATGTAGGATAACATGAGATTACTGCCATGCAAGGTTTTTAATATCGAACCAGTTTCTCCTCCGTTTTTTTGGTTTTTCACGGTTGAACCTAGGTTTTTCGGGTTTTCTTGATTCCACCGGTCGACCTGTCCAATTCTCGGTTCAACCAGCCAGTTCGGTCCGGTTTTTGAAACACCGCCGCTGTGTGCTATATTGTCTAATTTGACTCATTGACATAGCTAGTCATATAAGTATTTAACTATTGAATAAGTATATATGAAAAACAAATTAAATAAAAGATACGATAAAGGATCTTAGGTTTTGGATTGTGCATAATAGAGGACCACGTGTGAACTATCGAGCTTAAAAGATCAAGAGGTTAATTATCTAACTTATTTTGGCTCCAAACAAGTCTTTAGAGTTGAAGGTATAGAAAAATATTTGAAGCGATTAAGATGCATGTGGATTATGTATGACTGGTCACTATAAAACTTAATTAAAATGTAGAATTTGAATGCAACTAGCTTGCATTCTCCTAATTAAATATTTTAAGCACTAATTTTATAGAGAAAGGACACCAGTTTACGTATATAATATGGTGATTTTAGTTTAATAATACATTGGTTGTTGAGGACCTCACCAGCTATAACGAATATATTCTTATTTATTGAATATAGACAAAAATACACTGTTGGTTTTTAAAGTTTTCTAAAACCATCGTTATTGTCTAAAACTTTAGAATTTCATCACCGTGAGTCCAAACCTTAGGATTTTAAGGCCAAAGTAGTCCCTTGACCCTTTTTCTTTAGGTCAACGTCCATTTTTACGAGGGTATAATAGACAACTATACTTTAGTTAAATTTAACCCAAGCCATTACCCTATTAGTACCAGCAACACACATTCAATTAATTACCAGCAAGATACATTGTACTCTAAATACCATCAACACACATTCAACCCAAATCACTAACAATGACATAAAACAATAATGGGAATGCTTTGTATAGTGAGTTGTCGAAAGAAGATTGCGTTTGGGTGTTAAGAAGGAAAAGGAAGAGGCTGTTGACATCGGGTTATCAAAGGTCAATGATTTGGAAACAATGATTACAAATCTTGAAGCTATGTTTAAATATCTGAAGGAAATGAAGGAAAGGAATGAAAAGGATGATAAGGAAAGTTGTGGATCTAGCTAATTGTATGTTTAGATGATAGAGAAGTTTGTAATGGTTGTCAACATGAAATCGAGCAATTAAAATTTGGGTTGTTATTTTAACTGATGGTGTTTAGTTGTGCCTTGGTAAATATGTTCGACTTAGGGAAGTCAAACATATTAGTGTTTGACATAAGGAAGTCAAAAATATTTCAAATGAAATGAATCAATAAAAGCTCTTGCTTGTAATAATGCCATACTCTCAATATAAAATTGGGTTGCTATTGTAACTCATAGAGTTTTGTTGTGCATTTCTAAATAGTTTTGACTTCAGGAAGTCAGAAAATCAAGAACTTACAATTTGTGGCATTTGCTAAATTGGTTTGACTTAGGGAAGTCAAAAATCAAGATGTTACAATTTGTGGCATTTGGGTTTTTCAGTCCCACTGTCAACACTAACACTATACCATTTTTTTATAAACAATACACCGTTGTCAATACAATAAGATTTAATGCTAAAGCATTTTCAATTTAAACACATATAACATTATAACCATTGTGTTTGGTTTTGCTGATAGAAAAGGGTGTTTGGTTTTGCTGTTCCAAACAGTACACCGAATAGCATAATACAAGAAGAGATTAAATGGTAAAACTTAGATTTATATTTGATCATAATTATAGTAGATTACAAGAAGAGCAAGAATTAGATCAAACCATCATCAACAACCAAACAAAAGTTCAATTCACATACCCCTGTCAACAACCTGATAATCGAAAAGAAGCAAACAAAAGACTCAATTTAGCTACCCCCATCAAATACCCAAAAGTCAGTATTATTTTCAGCCATCTTCGCAACATAACCTTTCTGCTTACGAATAGCAGCATCAGTTTCACCCAGAATCTCTATCAAACGATCAAGTTGGCGGGTTTTCCTGGCCTGGGTATCTTTCAGTGCATCCAAACAGTAAAGCGCCACACCATACGGTCCCAAAGCTTCATTCTCCACAATCCGCTCTCTACGCTTGATGATCATCCTCTTGAGATGATCAATGCAGGCACGAATTAGCTTTGCAAAAAACCCTTTTTTATAGGAGTCTAATATTATCATTTGAGTAGTGGTTTATTTTCTTATTTACAGAATATGAGGTATCTTGTTATGTAAGCTTTTTCGCCTATGTAACGGGCTGAGATATGGGATCCTCCCATATCCTGTGTACTTAAACGTTTTTTTGGAGTAATATATTTACCGGGTCTCTGACCTTTTACCCAAAAAAACCCTTTGCGGTAGCCTCTTACCTAAACCACAATCCCATCTGATCATGTAAGCGGGATGAATCAGCGACATCATTAGATCATTCAATATAGGGAAATCTTCCATTGAAAAATGTGTGAGGAAAAGGTTTGTGGATGGCTTTATTGGCTCGCGCACTACATTAAATAGCGTCTCATGGAAGAGACAATTAAGGGGTCTAGTCACGATTTTTTTTCACACTAGGTCTGATGATGGATTTCAGACCAAGTTTTACTATATATAATTTCTCGTCTACCTAAGGTCTACCTATGCACTAACGGGCAGTGTACCCAGTCGTGTGTAGTGTAGTAATCAGTAAAGCCGGGGTCGTCCCAAGAGCTATGAGTGCGGATGTAACTTAAAATCTAATGTCACTGATTTTAAAGGGTTTTGGATAGATTAATATTAAATTGATTAAATGAAATGAAAACAAAGAAATATTAAAGTTGTGAATATTCAATAGAGAGAAATGTGCTAACCTAATTACTAATCGTGTTACGCCGTAATTAAGTTTTCCGATTACTGTTTTCTATCGCTTCATGTGGGGGTAAATGTCACTAGACTCCTCGGGTAAATTCTTCTAGCCTATGTTCTAAATGTTCCTATTTTGTAACCATACGATTGCCAGAGTTCGTGGGTTAACCTATGTAGAGTCATTAAGTACCAACTACTATCTAGACTTATTCTAAGGAAAAACAGCCTATCGGAACCCAGGTTTTTCCTTAACTTCTTAAGCATCTCCGTTTGGTAGGTGATCCTATGGTCAATTCGCACACAAGATAGTGGTAATCCTATGGTTAATTCTTACCACTACTCGCAACCTATTCGTCTAGGGTCCAATGGTCAATTCTCCTAGCTTCCTAGATACTACCAAACATTAAAACTACCGAAACGAAGGTGTTCACGAATAAGCAAAGAAAATAAGCACATAAAGCGATACGAAAACAAGAGGATGCCAAGCTGGTCAAAGGCATTAGTGAAGGATGTCAAGAATCAAATCAAGTAACATTCTGGGAAGAATGCTTAGGTCGATAATCGATGAGGTGCGTTATACATATAAGTGTTTATTTATTCACAAGGATGGTGATATCCTTGATGGTGTTGTAACAAGGAGTGATCTCCAAGATTAGGTGTTGTGGTCAAGGTAGTTCCTCCTTAGTAATGGAACCGCGCTAGCCTAGACCTAATAAAGGGTAGGCGACGTTGGATAGGATTAGTTCTCCCAGGTGTGAAAGAACTCTGGTTAGCCTAGCACCAGATAGCGGTGGTACGCTGTGTTAAAGGGTTCGCCTTAAGCAAAGAACCCTGATTTAGCTTTGACGGAAAAAGTGTGGGTCGCATGAAGGCTTCTCCGCCATAAGGAGATTGGTGTAGTGATTACAAACTCGAGTAGGTGACTGGAAAGGGAGTAGGTGCGAAGTGTCCTCAATCAACCACTATAAATACTGGCACGTGGTTTTGTGCTTCTTACTCTTATCTTTTCATTACATATCTTTATATGCTTGTTTATCAACATCCAACACACACAACCAAATAGATTGACATAAGTCGATCTAAATAGATTAAGGAAGTTTTAACGTAAAACTATTCAACCCCCTTCAGTTTCTACACATTCATCTCCATTAGACAATATTGTCTTGTATCACCCTGCTATAAATCATATCAAGCTTATGTTCGCTTATTTTTGAATGAACGAATATGAACAATATTTTACGTTAGTTTAGTGAATGGACGGACATGAACAAAGTCTTGTCCATTCATTTATGTCGTGAACGTCCGATTAGACATTCTAACGTCCGATTATATTTTTATAGTTTTTTTACGCTCATTTATGTTCGCTTTATATTCGCTAATGTCTTTAATGAACGAATATAAACGGACACGAACAAGCTTATTTCTTGATACATGATTTTGTATAATGGTGATATTACTAGCTATAAATGAACCTGGATTTAACACGGATGAGCTTGTTCATGTTCGTTCATTTAATTTCAACCAAATAAATAAAACGAACATGATCGCTTAAACGAAAAAATTTTCTTGTTAAGAAATAAACGTCTATGTTCGTTCATTAAGATACTAAACAAATATAAATGAACGAACATAAATCATCATGTCTGGTTTGGTCTCTCTTATACTTATTTTCTTGTATATATACTTGCATTGTGTTGATATGTTTTCTTCAATGCTCTCTATTATTATTATTGTTGTATAATTTTATTTCACATATCATATTGCATCACACTTGATTGGTTATTTGATACAAGAAATTTAAGTTTTTAAAGGAAGCGATTCACATCTTCTATGTTTTCTAAAAAATATAATAAGACATTGTGTTGAAATGGTTTTAATTTATAGCTAAGATTAAGTAATAATAACCACATATTTTCACCCTTACTTGTAAACATCACTAGCGGCACCAAGACAACGACCTGATTTTTATACGATAAATAGTTATAGTTGAAATATTGTGGTTAACTGTCTGGTAACGCTTAAGAATCGACGGCAGTTTTATTAGTGTCAAGAAAACTCTTTTAGTGAAGACTCGTCACAAATCTTCATGTGGTGAAAGTAATAACCATACTCACTAGGCAAAGACTCAGACGATACAAAAGACTGAATGCCCCACTTACATGATTAACAATCTTTCGAGACGATTATAAATCCTTCCATCATTGTAAAATGAAACCTGCGATGTATCTTATTTTTAACCCATACGTTAAATCGAACACCTCGTATTCATCGATTCGGGATGAACATCCCCTGATAATTTGGTCTCATATAATATGGATGTGAGGAGACCCACTCACTGCTCACCGCGATTCCTGTGTTCATACACACATGGTCTTTCATCGAGCATGGGATGGAAATAAGGATTAGGATTGAGATGTATCATACAAATAATAAAGATTGAGTAATTTTAGAAATAACTTTAGTTTTAAAAACAACATTATGAGATAACATTTTAGGCAAGACATAAGAGTACATAAGTAATTCTGCATTTCTAATTTTGATCGCTTTTAAGTAATATTGTAATATTTGTCTTTATATATGTAGAGATATGTACTAATTGTGAGAAAATATATATTACAACAAATGTTTATGACTGAGATTAACAAGAACCATGTATAAAAAAGATTTCATGAAACATGATTGAAGCACATATTCCATCATAATTTTGTAACAAAACGATATCTTATCTCTATTATGTAAAAAAAACCTTTTAAAACTTAAAAACTTGAAAATGAGTAAAGTGGTTTAAAATACCACTAAACTTTATCTTTAATTAATAGTTTTAAACTTGAAATATTTGTTTCATTTGCCACCAAATAAAAGTTGTCTTTGGTTTATAAATTTGATTTTTTCTTCCTTTTAATAGATGCGATTTTGTTTTGTTTTTAGTGTCACATGATCTCCTATTTAATCATTCGATCACATTTGATTAAATATATTATATAGTGCATATATTCTGCAATACATAACACAATATCATCTACCATTTGTAAATGGAATCTCTTAGACAAGATGAGACATTTGAAAGATTGTTCTTGAGTTAAAATTAGTGTATGTTACAACTTTTCGCTTAAATTACAGATGTTATACTTAAAACACATAACCTTACTATCACAATTATAACTATTCACGATATAAAATCGTTGCTGAAAAAGATTCGTCTAATTTATGTAAAATGTCCACATCACAAAATTCTGTATAAATATAATAGAAAAAATCAAAATTATGATTGCTTTTGAAACTTCCGACTTAATTTTAGTAAAATGATCTATAAAGTACTAAAACTTTTTAACCATAAAAGAAATTAATATCTATAAAAAGTTTATAACTGGCTCTTAAAATACACGACGAACGAAACTGACACCTACGAAACAAATTTCGATGCTCAGAGGTAACAAAGTAGCCTTTAACATTAAATG
Source organism: Chrysanthemum lavandulifolium (assembly GCA_022545495.1). Taxonomy (NCBI): domain Eukaryota; kingdom Viridiplantae; phylum Streptophyta; class Magnoliopsida; order Asterales; family Asteraceae; genus Chrysanthemum; species Chrysanthemum lavandulifolium. Next base: position 5,358,627 of record CM040245.1, read on the forward strand.
CAAGTTCGCGAACTACAAAATTGGCGCTTAGTCATTGCAGAAAGAAGCCCTTTAGTTAATCCAACAATCGCGGCTTCAACACTGTTTTTACTATTGAAAGGTACTCTTCAAGGCCCCAAAGACACACAATGAACACAAACAAGTTGGCATTTAGCTTTCTGCCCCACATTGCTAGCTAAATGTTGTAAAAGTTTGTTCTTTAATTAACGGTCATTTGAAAACCCACTTGTTGCTAAAATACAAACTTTGATAGTAAATACATGAACTGAAATTAGAATTAATTAAGATGACACATAGTACTTCGACAGCGAATTGAACTTGGCCATTATATAAATGATCGAGACATTTAACGAGGGCCCATTGTGGCGTTAAGTTATGGCAATTTTTGACAATTCAGTTTTGTCTGGTCGTGCGGTATCTGTGACTGCTCAATGTAAATGCGTTAAATATGGCGCTAAGGCAGAGATATTTGATATGGGCTTATCCTTCTCATTTTCTCTTTCGGAATCCTGGTATGATGTCATGACTTTGATCGTCAATCCAAAGCTCACGACCCAAGACATCGTGAGACGTCGCTTCCTCATATCTTTAGTGATGATTAGCTTTTCTATACCAGAGTGAGGAGCCCGCTTACTATCTCTTGCCCCACTAACTTTCAGAACTCGAGTTTATAATAAAGTCTTTTATAATAATAATAATAATAATAATAATAATAATAATAATAATAATAAAATCTAAAGGTCTATCTTTTCAAATAAAATAAAATAATAATAATATAAAATAAAATCCAAAAATCAAGGGAAAAGAGTGGCATTTTAGTTCATCTAATTTGTAGTAATATTACATAACGAAGACAAACTACTATTAGACGTAAGCTCATGTTAGTCGGTTCGAACTTATTTTGTGCTTAGAACCCTAGATATTAAATATGTAGTTTCTATATCCATAAACGTATAAAAAAATTTACAAAATAAAAGTTTCAGATGCAAGGACGGCATAATAAAAGACAAATTATAACAAAGCACCAATCACACATACCAACTCAATTTTATAAACGTTTTTTTCTTTTTTATATATATTTTATGAATGTAGCAAACTTTGTCGAATATACACTTCATAACCACCAAACATGTAGGTCCGCACGTGGTGCCAAGTGGTTTATTGAGTAATGATTTATTGGCATAACATAAAGGTGGTACATGTGGAAGCCATTAGTCAAGTGGGTGTATAGTGCTATAGTGTGAATGGCTCGATCGACTAGTTGCTATATTCAAGCCTGTGGATATGATCATGAAAGATGGATGACCACAAGACAGCTGCATTTGACGGGCACCCAGAGTAACTTAATTATTGGATATATGTCGCATTCTTACATTACTATATATACTATTGCGCAAGATACGAGCTTTTTCATACGACACGCGTCTGATATTAATCAGCCAACTCGCAGTAAATGGCAAAAGCTGTTTGTCATTGGCAGCAGTAGTTTCGTTTCTAAAAATTCCCAAGATTAAGTCACGCAGAGTTCTTTATAAAGCACCAGGCAACCATATCCAAATTCCGCCTACAAAAGAATCCCAATCGACGCCCACCCTTCGTTAGACCTTAAAGCCCAACACTAATCAACTTTATGTGCTAAAGTCAATTACAAGAACTAACTTTACATCGCAATCAAAATCGGATTGTCTTAAATATATGCCGACTAACCTTTTTCAAAATGACCTAATAGCTTTTGAATTTTAGTCTAGTATAACGGCAAGATAAGCGTACTAGGAGAGTAGGAGAGGCGAAAAGTATAAGAACTCTCCCGAAGAAGCTAAACATTAAGTTTTAAAATCATTATTCGTAGCGCTTAAAATTCGTGACTCTTAAACTGTTTATAATAAATGTTGTTTTTCGATCACATCAATATCATTATAACATTATAACAACCCATTTAAATCTTCATCAGAATCGCTAAAATCATTACTATCAATAATGATTATTAAAAATACGTAACGATCCACCATATAACCACACAAACCATTTCTATATCTCATACACAAAAATACCTCTCAATATACTCTCACTTTCACCTCAACTCTTACAAGACTTGTTAGAAAACATTTAACCCAATAACTTCGTCATTGAAAATATACCACAGCTATCTGTCACGATCGACTCTGCAGACCGCTAGATCAATCAATGACTACACGTTTATCGATTATTTCACTAATTCACTTTATAGTTTGACAATTTCAATATTTTGTCTGTTATAAATGGGTGCATGCATCCAGATAAGATAATATAGACAAGGCCGCAATGCAAGACCATACAATTAAAATATTCAATTAATTATTTTTAGATTTATATTGACAATACATAGATATATGCATAACGACATTTTTAGTTTTGAAACCCCGTTATTCAATAACAAAATTTTCATATAAAATTGAGATTATCCACTTGACGCGACAAGGAGTCAGAAGAGGATATCAGAAATGACGAGATAGTTAAGCAGAAATTAGAATATGTTTATCATTAAAAAATAACAATCAGCGACTTTTAAAAATCACTTACATTATACCTAAAATTTAGTTATCAAAATAATGTTTGTTAAATTTGTCCCACATGATGGATGACAAAAGTAGATTACTTATAAAGATAATAATAAAAATAAATATTCAATAAATCATGGCATTTTAAATAAGATAATTATTAATATTCAATATATATATATATAATTAAGACTTAGACTTTGACCGAAGATCCTTTCGCTTCAAAAATCGTCCGATTTTATAAAACAAAGTTTTAATTTTACTTGGAGTTTTATTAAAAAATTCTAAAGCGATATGTTGATTCTCGAAACCTCACGATTTAATAATATTTTTAACATCAGTATTTAATACGATTTTAAACCTATCGATTTAACAATACGTTCAAACGACTTTTATGGCTAGCCGAACCGTGGTGAGTCCGGTTCTATTGAACCTACGTCGGTATCTGCTTTTTTAAAACCATACGTACACGAAATTGTTTACATATAAATTGTATGAAGATTTGTTGCTTTTATTAGTTTATAATACGTGATAATAACACGTATTTTCATATTGAAAGGCTTAAAAATAACATTTATTGTGATTTATCATATGACGCTTTTTATTATACTAAATTACTTGTATTTTTTATTATTTTTAAAACATGTTTAAAAAGTCATTAAATAATTGCAACAAACGCTATTATGTATTTACTTATTAAAATTCACATTATTGTAAAGTGTTAAATCTTAATTTTTAAGTTCTTCCATTTTAGGAACGTCCCAAACGTTTTATAATTTAGTATAGATATGTATGGGTTTCTAAAGATACACAACATATTATACTTTGACAAAGTCTCAAAACAAGATTACGTATGACACTTAAACTTAGAACGTTATTTGCGTTTCAACTTTAGTGCAAAGTTCTATGTAAGCGAGACTTGGTTTTATGTTGTTAGTTCAGTGCGATCTGCATGACCTTTACAAGAGCACCACTTCAAAATTTACGACACCTAACGTGAATATCAGTAGGCTTGGAAGATTTAATATGCTATAAATAAATCTTCAATTCACCCCAAAATAAATTCCTACCTCAAAATAAATCGCCAAGCCCGCCACCCTGGGATCATCTAAAGTCAGGAACCCCATCATTCTCCTTTTCCCGTAGGACACCCCCATCGTAAAATTGTTTTTCTTCATGACACGAGTCCGAATAATCTAGAGATAGAAAAATGAGATTTAGAGACGGTGTATTTTATCATTATTGTAGTTTCTACCGTCAGACTTACGATTTTTTAAACGATAAAATGAAGAAAAAATAATAAATTAAAATAAAAATTGAGATTAAGAGAAAAGCGTTAAAATGGTTGAAAGAAATTTAGCAAAAAATAAACGTGTTGTTACGTAGTTAATGCATTGAAATGTGACACTCCCACCACACCTTCCATAATGGGAAAAAATTGCTTCTTTGAGAAAAATAAAACAACCATTTTAGCTTATTAGTGTCTTCTAAAAGGTATTTCTAGTCTGAATAAATCAATCATAAAAGTTGATAACTTCATTTTCTTGTACATGTGATCACTTCTGGTTGGGTTGATTCGCAAACAAAAGTCCTATATTTTCATATTCAATCTACGCAACAAATGTATTAGCTATCATTACAGAAATAATACGACAATAATAATCAAAATATTATGAATAAAACTAGTTAGAACTTAGAAGACCAATTAACATCTAAAAGATCTTGAGCAGTGGGCCGGGTATTGAGCACCTTAGAGATTGGGCTAGGCCCTGAGCGTAATCGTTGAGATGTTTAACATATATGTTGTTGGTGAGATCTCACACCCAAATTACAGGCAAAAGGAAAACAAACGCGCTATTCGCGGCTCAAACTAAACCTATTATAAAACGATGCGAGCTTATGAACAACTAAGGAAAACAACCAATACCTAAAAGACATTTTATGTTTAGCAAACTAGCTATAACCTATTAATTGTATGCTAACGGTACATAGCTCTATACCAGTTTTTAATAGCCGGTCTATAGCACTTTTGTTTTAAAGATAGAATTACAATTAGCTAATACACATAAAAATAAGGAACCAAGAAAAATAACCTTTTACATGATTCAGTTGTGATCAATTTGACTGTTAATTACTAAACGGTGGAAAACATATTTAATATATTGTTTGGACCGTTTCTTGACAGTAATATTTGCCTTTTTTCCGGCTTTGACCTTTACCCAAAAAGACCGCCTTCTAATAATAGCAAACTGATGAAGATCAATGCATTGGAGAGTCATCAGTACACCTCATGTTCTATGTGCACTCAGTTAGTCGTTACTATAAACCAACTCGAGAGTACAGTGTACATTCTCACACAGGTACTCGAATGAATCGGTAGTGTTGCTAAAAGACATCCGATTGTCGATGAACTTCCAAGTTTATAATCAAGTAAAAGTATATTTTACATGTTACATATCTGAACAGTAGCTTCCAAGTATGTTTTGCTAGAAAGCTCGTGAACTGCATTAGAAGAACTTACAAAAGCTGCTTAAATGCTTTACTTAGTAATTCTTGCATGTAATAGGATTTACCTTGCAATAACCACTATTTTGTTCCCAAAGTATGATATGTTCAATTGATGATGGGACTTCTAAAGCTAAAAGTGATCGATCATATGTTGAATAACATCTACACCATCTGTATGCAAGTAATCGTCTTTGACCTACACCAAAGTCAATATTATAAATTTCGAATCAATGTATGTGTATAAGTGTATTTATGCATGGTTGGAAAACATACCTGAATAACGCTATGAGCTGCAAATCTGAGTTTACTATTGTGAAAACTGACGCTACTTTTTCCCATGACACACGAGAAAGCCCAGTGACCAGTTCCTCTGCACTCATATAAGCATCCATTAAACAACATAAATTGGTAAGACAAATAATAACATCTTAGAGACGAAAACAATAACATGAACAGCTAAAGATGCAAACCTTCCACATCATTGATAGTGTCACCATCTGTCAAATTTTGCTCGCCATCATATGCCTTGCAGCGTTCTTCATATACAATGTGAGGATATTTCTGTATAGAGTCCTCCCTATATTAAAAAAAGATGTATCAAGCATCCAATATATGATTATATAAGGATGATCATGCCATTATTCAAGCTATTGTTGTACCTTAGGCAGTTCTAAATGACGCCTAATGGATGATGTTCTCCAACCAACTATATCTAATCATAATCTGTTAAGGAAATACAAGGATATTTAAGGTTTCACTTGATACATTACTAAAATATTTTCCTGAAACAGAAGGATACGGTCACAGCCGGCATTTGAGTGCTGCCACGCCGAATGAAATGAGTGCTGACCTGCACAGTCAGCCAAATGTCAACAAAGAAGATATCTGAGTCCAAGAACTATATAACTGATTCTGAAGTGACAATTTCTATCCTTTTTAAGTTTTACTAATGAATAGGTCGATTGTTTTGTGCTTTGCCAACCGGTCAAACCAAAGTATTTATTTAGCTAAAAGAGAATATGTCAAATGGGTCAAACTGGATGACCCAAGTCTATGTAATCCCAAATTGTTTTAACCAAATATTTACATAATTATTCGAATAATATTGTTTATAATTCAAAAGTTATAAATGAAGTGTAAGGGGTCAACCCACGACCCTTACGACCGTACTAAAAGAAGATTCATTTCAACTTGTTACCCAAGCCCGTCACACATCCAATTTGTCACCTACGGAAAAATCATTTTGAGCCACAGGTCATATTGAACGTACATGAAGTAACAATCATCAAAATCTTGCAACATTCGTTTAAGTAGGAGGCTCCGTCATCATTATCAGTAAGGAAAAGATGCCCAGTTCTTCTAAATATCCAATGAATAACAAGAACAGCAGCCTTTTCCAATGCAGATATGCCGAAAAGAAAGGGCACCTGTTTGTTTCCTCTTGAACCAAGATGTGGTGTAGCAACGGTAATGAAGTTCATCGGAATCAGACCACCTATCGTGGGCCTTGATTCTTCCGAGTCTTCAACTGATAAACCCTCCAAAGTTTCTATAGGAGGTCTATACAATCTCCCAATTGCATATCTAGCCACTAAACCTCCTACAGAATGTGCAACGAAAGATATCTTACGAAGATTTGGCTTTTTTTATAACCCAAGGACCTAATGCCACACAAAACGCATCGATGATGGATACAATTTGCCCAAAACTTAATAATCGGCATACAATAGAACATGCATGTTGAGAAACCAACCTCTTGTGACAACCGGTCACCGCTTACATCTACACCGTCTAATGTTTGTGTAGCTGCATTCCTCTCACTGCCTACATTCATTGCGACAATTCAAGGTCAAAATGGTAATGTTTAACTGCACGCTCTGCTTGTAGCTTATGAAAATCTCAACCTATACGGTATCTATATTGTTCCTATGAATGAATTCATATAACAAACACCTACATCAAAGAAGATAATTTATGCAGGGTATTGTAACATAAAGCCAATACTAGTACAATTTGAGGTTTCCAAATTCCAACAACTAAGCCTCGGGAACATGACTCGTGTTTCACATTAACAATCAGCAATGACTTAAACACCAATGAGTCCTCATATACTTATGCTTCAAGCAAAGTAAGATTACAACAGTTTGTTATATTAGGCACTAGACGCAATAGACAATAATGTACAACGTCATTCTAAACACATAATAACCCCTATAAATGATGTATTACCGTGACTGCTTAAATAAACGATCAAATGAACCTGCTTTACCGTCATTAAAAGCTAGCTAAATACTCGTAATAAACAAAAGTAAAAACACGGAAAATCGAATAAAATGCTACTCATGAAGACCAATTATGATATCCTGATATTTGCATAGAGACAGTCAAAGACAAATTAAAATAATGTGAAGATGGATTCTTACGGTGAACAAAGACTTTATCCGAATAGTTTTAACAAATTGTTCAGCAGCAAACTTCCAATCTGTTGAACTGTTCAAAACAACAAAACAATCACTTTAAAAATCATGAAAACAAGTTTAGAAATATATCCGATCACATTTGGGGGACCTAGCGGCAAAGGGCACGTGACTATAACAATAAAATGCGTGAGGTACTAAGTACAATTCTAACTACGTGCAAAAACCCTGAAATGACGTACTTTACTACTGTTTGAATATGTCACCACGGTGGGTTTAAACTCTGGATTAATCGCCAAAAAGGTCGGAAACAAAACCAAAAGGTGTAGCTAGCTAGCTAACCTGCCAAGGATTCCATTGACCATGACGACAAGATGATCAGCTGTAAACATCGGATTCAGCACAACTAAAACATCAACTCCTCCAGCTGCCTGTTCCATTGAACAGACATGATCATGATCACCGTTCTCCATCTCGGATACAATTTCACCAATAATACGAAATGGTATTTATGGTCATGAGGCTTTCAAGTTAAGGAAATATATATACGTGGCGATGAGTGCACGATTTTACAAAGTGATTGAGAAGTGTCAGTTTTGCAGTATTTCGTTTACACGCTCATCTTTCTATTTATATTGGACGCGTATAGTATTCACCGACTTAATTACACACCTTTTTGAAACAGAAATATATATACCTTTCCGTTTTTAACCATTTATTTATTTTATTTGTTTCTTCGAATCCACGTTATAATAACTAAATTTATAATCATACATAATGATTCATTCAAAACGTGGCTTTAAGGATAACTTGACTTGGACGTGATCGAGCCTTTAATGTAGTTTGGTTCGATTGTTCAAGTGTTCATTCACACACAAGCTAGCTAGGAAAATTGTGAATAACATTATATTGTCGAGTTTCATGAACTTGCTAAGCGAGTAGACCTGTAACTAAGGTTGGCATTACTCGTTTTGGCTCTATCATCGAATGCGTTAAAGTTTCTCCGCTCGTTATTACATTGAATTAATGTTTTCATAACAAAGATCTTTCTGGAAGCAGTTTTATTTGAATACATGTCCGAGTGGCAATATGATCTTTCATACTTTTCGCTAATATCATTAGATATTGTTATTCTTGTAAGATACTATACAAGTAATTAAACTTTTATCTATATTGCTAATAAATTTTGGAAAATCGAATAGACTACCGCCTTACACTTATTATTTTTGATTTAAAATTAAGAGTCCAAACAGATCGAGAGCGACTCATTTTCGCAACTGTCTCTGGCTTACACGCCCTCAAAATCAAAAAGACTAATTCATATCATGTCGACCACTGTCATTGAAACGACTGAAATATCTACCACATACCCTATTTGTTTTTGACTTACAAAATTTATATCTGAAAGATAAGTCAGAAACGACGGATCTATTTTAGTAATTAACCTTTAAATTTTTACCATTGAGATGCAACTTAATTTAGATCATAAAAAGTTGAAGATGTAGGAACAAAAAATATCAAATAAAAAATCTCGTGAACAACTACAACATAATAATGTTTGAATGAACCTACCACAATATTTATCCATCTACTTTATTTTAGCACATGGGCATCGAATTGAATACTTGTACGTGGAAGCTTATCCATATACACAATTGTCATGGACACCATGGCCTGATATTTTAATTGACATGTTGGATTAGTACTATCTTTTATTAAACCGAAAATCTGCTGTATATATTATATTGAGTAAATTACACTGTTTGTTTCGCGGTTATACACCGCTGTTTCAGTCTTCACCAAAAAACTGTCTGCCCCGTTTTAAACGCGGTCATCGCTCGCCTGATCAACGCCAAAGCCGATTGAAACCCATCACGCGACTTTAAGGTGAATTGCTATTTCAAAACCATAAGAATCTAATAGTTTATTTTGTCCAATCTTCATCCACTACCACCCAATCACCTCCAACCATTCACCTATTTTTCTTCCAGATCCTTTTCTAATCAACTATTAATTTTAAATTTATCATTTTATTTTCTTATTGTATTTCCAGATATCCATTCCCAAATATCCACCCAAAGATATATAAATATTTATCATCATAAATTAAACACATAAACAAAAATCGGAAACAATAATACATCCAAACCGCACAATGCAGCTCCATACTCATATTCAAAATCACCCTACCAAATACCAATATTCCTACCAAATCAAAACATACCCCTACCACCAAATCATTAGACTTCCATTTAGACTAGTCTCAATATTTGTTACTGATAGTCTCATCTTCAAAATGTGCATCAAAGACCGTGACTCATGAACAAGAAATAATAAACTCAAAACAATTCATGCTAACTTAGGTTAAAAGAAGCATACATTGGTTTAATTCATTACTTAAACTTAGAAAGTTCACAACAAATATTATTGAATTTCATCAAATCAATTATCGCATTTTTCCTGTAGTAAGCATTCTGATAAAACCTCCCAAATTCTTCCCAACCAAACCCATCCCACATAATCTCGAGCATCCGAACCTTCAATCACCATCGACCATCCCCAAGACGAGATGCATCTCTGGCCTCAGACGCTTAGAGCGTCGACCACCATCACGCCCACACCACCGTAGGATGAGAATAATTCTCATCCCGCAACCATATCACCTTGAATCATCAAACACGTAACCATATCACCTTGAATCATCAAACACGCTTTTATTCAAAAACCTAATATCCGAAATCTAAAAATTAGATTTGGGCGCGAGTTTGAACGCGTGACGTTGCATAAACGCACCACAATCACCCGATCTATCATTGGGATAGGTGGTGTAATTATTCGAAGGCGTAAAACTTGAATACGCTTGAACCTATAAGTGAGTGGTATTTGATTTTGCTTATAGAGAAGAAGGAGTGTTGTTTTATCTCAAATACGTGCGCTGACGCGCGCTGGGGAAAACAAGAAAGGAAGAAACAGAGAAAAATAAAAATAAAAAATCAAATAGAATATAACTGTCGTCTCCATGCTATTGAACGACTAATTTACCCTCACGTAAGTCACATGATGGGTTTTAACTACTAAACTTAACGCTGTCGGTCAAAATGACTAACGTGCATAACGCTTCCCCACTTAGGACCGGGACGGCAAATTTTTTGAAAAGACGAACCCTCGGTCAACGCAAACCACATGGACGAATCTGGGTAATTTACTCTATTATATTATTAATGAACGATCGTTGTGTTTTATTTGTACTTGATATATGTTGTGTTATTTCGATACTTTTTCGATCTCTATGCAATGTATAATTATAGTGTTTCTTTTATTCTTTATCATATAGTCATTATATTATAATTGACTAGTGGTATCAAGTACGGTATCTGCTGATACTCGCGACTATATTTTCAGAAACGTAATGTTACGCTATTATACTTTTATTAAACAATTAAATTACAAATAACAATAACTTTAGTTATAACCGAAATAATTCATCTCCCGTTAACCGTTTATCACAAACAAAATATCGATTCTTTCCTTCAAAGACAAACACCTTCGTTAATTTTGGAGCCCGATCGACCCATCAATTTCATGTTGAATGACTTTATTTTAAATGCTTACCAAGAATTGATTAGATTATATCATGGTTAAACGATTATATATTTTAGTGAAAGAGTAAATTAAATAGTGTATTAATTGTAATGTTGAATAGTGTTTTTAGTTGTATTTGTGCTTCAAATAATTTGTACATTGTGTTTTATGTATTATACTTTATCAAACTAGTGTTTAAATACTTACATTAATCATAAACGCACCACCAATACGTGTAGTGTGTTTATAAAGTAATTGTACATATAGCTTAAGTAGTTGTATTTGCTTAAAATCTATATATGAAAATCTAAAAATTGTAAGAAAGAGAAACCATCCCTTCATTATAAGAGAGATAATTAAACAACTTCTGTAAGTGGTTTATTAACAATTTAGACACATCGTTTAAGTTAAAAGCTCAATACAGATCTAAATTTATCATGATCGAATGAATCAATCATACCATTTATTTTTTAATTAAAAAAAATAAATATATAAACTTTCACAATTTTTAAAATTAAATACTTCGCAAACCGTTAATTGTTACGTAGGAAACACCATCGCGACGCTTAATAAAATTATATTTCTAAGATACGCACTTCTATATATTTTAATATTTTTTTTTTAAATTTCGCTCGGAAAAATCATACGCGATTTTAAAATCGCAAGGATTCGATTCTTATAAATCACATATGTTTGAAATCATATGTGATTTGTAAAATCATATATGATTTAAAAAATTATATGCATTTGTAAAATCGAATCACATGTGATTTTGAAATCATATATGATTTAGAAATTATACGTGATTTTTCGACTAATTTTAAAAAAATCAAAATATAGTAGGTCAGATGTGATAAAAAGAATTAATTCTCATCATGATACAGATTTTTATAATTCAAGATTTACCGTTATTATTGAAAAAAAATAATTGCTAAAATTAATTTATTAGATCTACGATAAATATAATATTTATATTGATCTCAACTCTTGTTTATAATGTGATGGTTCAAACTCGCATGGTTTGACTAGATTTGGTGGTTTAATATAGCACAAATCAACTGCAAATGTAGCTCAATTCGCGTTCTAGATTTCTTGCGATTTGGCTTGAATCATTTGTAGCTTACCTTGAACAGTGTAGTGTCTAAATTGGATTATATCACAAATTTAACAATTAATGGAAATCGAGTGTAGCTTTGTCATTTTGTGATATCCATTCTGTTTTTAGCACAATTGTTTATGATATAAGATCATTTGATAATCAATAGATCAATCTTCACATTCCATTTTTATTCACATCTAATCACGTAGAATCCAACAATTTTAAAACTCATTTTCATCATTTTTTTTTTTTTTTTTTTTTCAAATATCTTTCAAACCGTTAATCGTTGAATGTAAAATATATATCATGACGAAAGATTTAATTATCTTTCTATGATAAAGACTTAATATACTTTCTCGACAAAATTTTTTCTCGTATTTTCACTTTTTTTTTTTTTTTTTTTTTTCGTTTATTGCATCGAATTTAGATAAAGAAATTATATGATAAACACTAATTGATATTAAGGAAATCATATGATATGTTATATCATATGTCATAATCATACGCGATATTAGCGTGAAATCACATACGATATCACACGCGATATTACATATCGATATTGCTTAACACTATATCATCGCGATATTCAATTTATTGTTTTATCATATATGATTTTAAATGGGTAAAACAAGTATATACTAAAATGGGTAAAAGTAGTATATACTAAAAAGATAAAACTAGCAAATGGTTTTTGAACCCATAACCCATGGTTTATATATACCATTTACACAAGTTCAATGTATCCTTAGGTACATTGTATCTAGATTGAAAACCATGATCAACCCATAACCCATGACCCATGACCATAACCCAAAATACCCATGGGCAAAGAGGAGCGGACCACTGATCCCTAGCTTTGTGCTAGCTTGATCCCAGTGGAAGGGATCCGGATCCGGGGATGAGTGAATTTCTATAAATGAGGCCATTTCTTCCTTTCTACTCTTTTACACTTACTTCCCCAAGTATTCTAACCCTCAACCCGATCCAAGAGACTATGTAGTTTTGTTTATGTGTGATCTTGCAGGTTCCCAGGAAAGATCACCACATCTTGAAGACGCGGTGCTCAAGTCCATGAGTTGTTATGTTTCGTTATCATCAAGACAACGAAGGTTCTCTTGTTGATAGTTCTTCCTTTCTCCATAGATGTGCCAGGCAGGCATTAGTGAAATGCCGAATTGTCAAGATGAAAGATTAGTGAAAGATGCTAATCATCCGCGCCAAAGCATTGTGAAGTTAATGCTTAAGCGTTATCAAGGCATTAAAGTAAGGATGCCAAGCTGGTCAAAGGCATTAGTGAAGGATGTCAAGAATCAAATCAAGTAACATTCTGGGAAGAATGCTTAGGTCGATAATCGATGAGGTGCGTTATACATATAAGTGTTTATTTATTCACAAGGATGGTGATATCCTTGATGGTGTTGTAACAAGGAGTGATCTCCAAGATTAGGTGTTGTGGTCAAGGTAGTTCCTCCTTAGTAATGGAACCGCGCTAGCCTAGACCTAATAAAGGGTAGGCGACGTTGGATAGGATTAGTTCTCCCAGGTGTGAAAGAACTCTGGTTAGCCTAGCACCAGATAGCGGTGGTACGCTGTGTTAAAGGGTTCGCCTTAAGCAAAGAACCCTGATTTAGCTTTGACGGAAAAAGTGTGGGTCGCATGAAGGCTTCTCCGCCATAAGGAGATTGGTGTAGTGATTACAAACTCGAGTAGGTGACTGGAAAGGGAGTAGGTGCGAAGTGTCCTCAATCAACCACTATAAATACTGGCACGTGGTTTTGTGCTTCTTACTCTTATCTTTTCATTACATATCTTTATATGCTTGTTTATCAACATCCAACACACACAACCAAATAGATTGACATAAGTCGATCTAAATAGATTAAGGAAGTTTTAACGTAAAACTATTCAACCCCCTTCAGTTTCTACACATTCATCTCCATTAGACAATATTGTCTTGTATCACCCTGCTATAAATCATATCAAGCTTATGTTCGCTTATTTTTGAATGAACGAATATGAACAATATTTTACGTTAGTTTAGTGAATGGACGGACATGAACAAAGTCTTGTCCATTCATTTATGTCGTGAACGTCCGATTAGACATTCTAACGTCCGATTATATTTTTATAGTTTTTTTACGCTCATTTATGTTCGCTTTATATTCGCTAATGTCTTTAATGAACGAATATAAACGGACACGAACAAGCTTATTTCTTGATACATGATTTTGTATAATGGTGATATTACTAGCTATAAATGAACCTGGATTTAACACGGATGAGCTTGTTCATTTTCGTTCATTTAATTTCAACCAAATAAATAAAACGAACATGATCGCTTAAACGAACAAATTTTCTTGTTAAGAAATGAACGTCTATGTTCGTTCATTAAGATACTAAACAAATATAAATGAACGAACATAAATCATCATGTCTGGTTTGGTCTCTCTTATACTTATTTTCTTGTATATATACTTGCATTGTGTTGATAAGTTTTCTTCAATGCTCTCTATTATTATTATTGTTGTATAATTTTATTTCACATATCATATTGCATCACACTTGATTGGTTATTTGATACAAGAAATTTAAGTTTTTAAAGGAAGCGATTCACATCTTCTATGTTTTCTAAAAAATATAATAAGACATTGTGTTGAAATGGTTTTAATTTATAGCTAAGATTAAGTAATAATAACCACATATTTTCACCCTTACTTGTAAACATCACTAGCGGCACCAAGACAACGACCTGATTTTTATACGATAAATAGTTATAGTTGAAATATTGTGGTTAACTGTCTGGTAACGCTTAAGAATCGACGGCAGTTTTATTAGTGTCAAGAAAACTCTTTTAGTGAAGACTCGTCACAAATCTTCATGTGGTGAAAGTAATAACCATACTCACTAGGCAAAGACTCAGACGATACAAAAGACTGAATGCCCCACTTACATGATTAACAATCTTTCGAGACGATTATAAATCCTTCCATCATTGTAAAATGAAACCTGCGATGTATCTTATTTTTAACCCATACGTTAAATCGAACACCTCGTATTCATCGATTCGGGATGAACATCCCCTGATAATTTGGTCTCATATAATATGGATGTGAGGAGACCCACTCACTGCTCACCGCGATTCCTGTGTTCATACACACATGGTCTTTCATCGAGCATGGGATGGAAATAAGGATTAGGATTGAGATGTATCATACAAATAATAAAGATTGAGTAATTTTAGAAATAACTTTAGTTTTAAAAACAACATTATGAGATAACATTTTAGGCAAGACATAAGAGTACATAAGTAATTCTGCATTTCTAATTTTGATCGCTTTTAAGTAATATTGTAATATTTGTCTTTATATATGTAGAGATATGTACTAATTGTGAGAAAATATATATTACAACAAATGTTTATGACTGAGATTAACAAGAACCATGTATAAAAAAGATTTCATGAAACATGATTGAAGCACATATTCCATCATAATTTTGTAACAAAACGATATCTTATCTCTATTATGTAAAAAAAACCTTTTAAAACTTAAAAACTTGAAAATGAGTAAAGTGGTTTAAAATACCACTAAACTTTATCTTTAATTAATAGTTTTAAACTTGAAATATTTGTTTCATTTGCCACCAAATAAAAGTTGTCTTTGGTTTATAAATTTGATTTTTTCTTCCTTTTAATAGATGCGATTTTGTTTTGTTTTTAGTGTCACATGATCTCCTATTTAATCATTCGATCACATTTGATTAAATATATTATATAGTGCATATATTCTGCAATACATAACACAATATCATCTACCATTTGTAAATGGAATCTCTTAGACAAGATGAGACATTTGAAAGATTGTTCTTGAGTTAAAATTAGTGTATGTTACAACTTTTCGCTTAAATTACAGATGTTATACTTAAAACACATAACCTTACTATCACAATTATAACTATTCACGATATAAAATCGTTGCTGAAAAAGATTCGTCTAATTTATGTAAAATGTCCACATCACAAAATTCTGTATAAATATAATAGAAAAAATCAAAATTATGATTGCTTTTGAAACTTCCGACTTAATTTTAGTAAAATGATCTATAAAGTACTAAAACTTTTTAACCATAAAAGAAATTAATATCTATAAAAAGTTTATAACTGGCTCTTAAAATACACGACGAACGAAACTGACACCTACGAAACAAATTTCGATGCTCAGAGGTAACAAAGTAGCCTTTAACATTAAATGCAAGTTCGCGAACTACAAAATTGGCGCTTAGTCATTGCAGAAAGAAGCCCTTTAGTTAATCCAACAATCGCGGCTTCAACACTGTTTTTACTATTGAAAGGTACTCTTCAAGGCCCCAAAGACACACAATGAACACAAACAAGTTGGCATTTAGCTTTCTGCCCCACATTGCTAGCTAAATGTTGTAAAAGTTTGTTCTTTAATTAACGGTCATTTGAAAACCCACTTGTTGCTAAAATACAAACTTTGATAGTAAATACATGAACTGAAATTAGAATTAATTAAGATGACACATAGTACTTCGACAGCGAATTGAACTTGGCCATTATATAAATGATCGAGACATTTAACGAGGGCCCATTGTGGCGTTAAGTTATGGCAATTTTTGACAATTCAGTTTTGTCTGGTCGTGCGGTATCTGTGACTGCTCAATGTAAATGCGTTAAATATGGCGCTAAGGCAGAGATATTTGATATGGGCTTATCCTTCTCATTTTCTCTTTCGGAATCCTGGTATGATGTCATGACTTTGATCGTCAATCCAAAGCTCACGACCCAAGACATCGTGAGACGTCGCTTCCTCATATCTTTAGTGATGATTAGCTTTTCTATACCAGAGTGAGGAGCCCGCTTACTATCTCTTGCCCCACTAACTTTCAGAACTCGAGTTTATAATAAAGTCTTTTATAATAATAATAATAATAATAATAATAATAATAATAATAATAATAAAATCTAAAGGTCTATCTTTTCAAATAAAATAAAATAATAATAATATAAAATAAAATCCAAAAATCAAGGGAAAAGAGTGGCATTTTAGTTCATCTAATTTGTAGTAATATTACATAACGAAGACAAACTACTATTAGACGTAAGCTCATGTTAGTCGGTTCGAACTTATTTTGTGCTTAGAACCCTAGATATTAAATATGTAGTTTCTATATCCATAAACGTATAAAAAAATTTACAAAATAAAAGTTTCAGATGCAAGGACGGCATAATAAAAGACAAATTATAACAAAGCACCAATCACACATACCAACTCAATTTTATAAACGTTTTTTTCTTTTTTATATATATTTTATGAATGTAGCAAACTTTGTCGAATATACACTTCATAACCACCAAACATGTAGGTCCGCACGTGGTGCCAAGTGGTTTATTGAGTAATGATTTATTGGCATAACATAAAGGTGGTACATGTGGAAGCCATTAGTCAAGTGGGTGTATAGTGCTATAGTGTGAATGGCTCGATCGACTAGTTGCTATATTCAAGCCTGTGGATATGATCATGAAAGATGGATGACCACAAGACAGCTGCATTTGACGGGCACCCAGAGTAACTTAATTATTGGATATATGTCGCATTCTTACATTACTATATATACTATTGCGCAAGATACGAGCTTTTTCATACGACACGCGTCTGATATTAATCAGCCAACTCGCAGTAAATGGCAAAAGCTGTTTGTCATTGGCAGCAGTAGTTTCGTTTCTAAAAATTCCCAAGATTAAGTCACGCAGAGTTCTTTATAAAGCACCAGGCAACCATATCCAAATTCCGCCTACAAAAGAATCCCAATCGACGCCCACCCTTCGTTAGACCTTAAAGCCCAACACTAATCAACTTTATGTGCTAAAGTCAATTACAAGAACTAACTTTACATCGCAATCAAAATCGGATTGTCTTAAATATATGCCGACTAACCTTTTTCAAAATGACCTAATAGCTTTTGAATTTTAGTCTAGTATAACGGCAAGATAAGCGTACTAGGAGAGTAGGAGAGGCGAAAAGTATAAGAACTCTCCCGAAGAAGCTAAACATTAAGTTTTAAAATCATTATTCGTAGCGCTTAAAATTCGTGA
This sequence comes from Chrysanthemum lavandulifolium, assembly GCA_022545495.1. Lineage (NCBI taxonomy): Eukaryota > Viridiplantae > Streptophyta > Magnoliopsida > Asterales > Asteraceae > Chrysanthemum > Chrysanthemum lavandulifolium. Next base: position 5,376,884 of record CM040245.1, read on the forward strand.
CTCTTAAACTGTTTATAATAAATGTTGTTTTTCGATCACATCAATATCATTATAACATTATAACAACCCATTTAAATCTTCATCAGAATCGCTAAAATCATTACTATCAATAATGATTATTAAAAATACGTAACGATCCACCATATAACCACACAAACCATTTCTATATCTCATACACAAAAATACCTCTCAATATACTCTCACTTTCACCTCAACTCTTACAAGACTTGTTAGAAAACATTTAACCCAATAACTTCGTCATTGAAAATATACCACAGCTATCTGTCACGATCGACTCTGCAGACCGCTAGATCAATCAATGACTACACGTTTATCGATTATTTCACTAATTCACTTTATAGTTTGACAATTTCAATATTTTGTCTGTTATAAATGGGTGCATGCATCCAGATAAGATAATATAGACAAGGCCGCAATGCAAGACCATACAATTAAAATATTCAATTAATTATTTTTAGATTTATATTGACAATACATAGATATATGCATAACGACATTTTTAGTTTTGAAACCCCGTTATTCAATAACAAAATTTTCATATAAAATTGAGATTATCCACTTGACGCGACAAGGAGTCAGAAGAGGATATCAGAAATGACGAGATAGTTAAGCAGAAATTAGAATATGTTTATCATTAAAAAATAACAATCAGCGACTTTTAAAAATCACTTACATTATACCTAAAATTTAGTTATCAAAATAATGTTTGTTAAATTTGTCCCACATGATGGATGACAAAAGTAGATTACTTATAAAGATAATAATAAAAATAAATATTCAATAAATCATGGCATTTTAAATAAGATAATTATTAATATTCAATATATATATATATAATTAAGACTTAGACTTTGACCGAAGATCCTTTCGCTTCAAAAATCGTCCGATTTTATAAAACAAAGTTTTAATTTTACTTGGAGTTTTATTAAAAAATTCTAAAGCGATATGTTGATTCTCGAAACCTCACGATTTAATAATATTTTTAACATCAGTATTTAATACGATTTTAAACCTATCGATTTAACAATACGTTCAAACGACTTTTATGGCTAGCCGAACCGTGGTGAGTCCGGTTCTATTGAACCTACGTCGGTATCTGCTTTTTTAAAACCATACGTACACGAAATTGTTTACATATAAATTGTATGAAGATTTGTTGCTTTTATTAGTTTATAATACGTGATAATAACACGTATTTTCATATTGAAAGGCTTAAAAATAACATTTATTGTGATTTATCATATGACGCTTTTTATTATACTAAATTACTTGTATTTTTTATTATTTTTAAAACATGTTTAAAAAGTCATTAAATAATTGCAACAAACGCTATTATGTATTTACTTATTAAAATTCACATTATTGTAAAGTGTTAAATCTTAATTTTTAAGTTCTTCCATTTTAGGAACGTCCCAAACGTTTTATAATTTAGTATAGATATGTATGGGTTTCTAAAGATACACAACATATTATACTTTGACAAAGTCTCAAAACAAGATTACGTATGACACTTAAACTTAGAACGTTATTTGCGTTTCAACTTTAGTGCAAAGTTCTATGTAAGCGAGACTTGGTTTTATGTTGTTAGTTCAGTGCGATCTGCATGACCTTTACAAGAGCACCACTTCAAAATTTACGACACCTAACGTGAATATCAGTAGGCTTGGAAGATTTAATATGCTATAAATAAATCTTCAATTCACCCCAAAATAAATTCCTACCTCAAAATAAATCGCCAAGCCCGCCACCCTGGGATCATCTAAAGTCAGGAACCCCATCATTCTCCTTTTCCCGTAGGACACCCCCATCGTAAAATTGTTTTTCTTCATGACACGAGTCCGAATAATCTAGAGATAGAAAAATGAGATTTAGAGACGGTGTATTTTATCATTATTGTAGTTTCTACCGTCAGACTTACGATTTTTTAAACGATAAAATGAAGAAAAAATAATAAATTAAAATAAAAATTGAGATTAAGAGAAAAGCGTTAAAATGGTTGAAAGAAATTTAGCAAAAAATAAACGTGTTGTTACGTAGTTAATGCATTGAAATGTGACACTCCCACCACACCTTCCATAATGGGAAAAAATTGCTTCTTTGAGAAAAATAAAACAACCATTTTAGCTTATTAGTGTCTTCTAAAAGGTATTTCTAGTCTGAATAAATCAATCATAAAAGTTGATAACTTCATTTTCTTGTACATGTGATCACTTCTGGTTGGGTTGATTCGCAAACAAAAGTCCTATATTTTCATATTCAATCTACGCAACAAATGTATTAGCTATCATTACAGAAATAATACGACAATAATAATCAAAATATTATGAATAAAACTAGTTAGAACTTAGAAGACCAATTAACATCTAAAAGATCTTGAGCAGTGGGCCGGGTATTGAGCACCTTAGAGATTGGGCTAGGCCCTGAGCGTAATCGTTGAGATGTTTAACATATATGTTGTTGGTGAGATCTCACACCCAAATTACAGGCAAAAGGAAAACAAACGCGCTATTCGCGGCTCAAACTAAACCTATTATAAAACGATGCGAGCTTATGAACAACTAAGGAAAACAACCAATACCTAAAAGACATTTTATGTTTAGCAAACTAGCTATAACCTATTAATTGTATGCTAACGGTACATAGCTCTATACCAGTTTTTAATAGCCGGTCTATAGCACTTTTGTTTTAAAGATAGAATTACAATTAGCTAATACACATAAAAATAAGGAACCAAGAAAAATAACCTTTTACATGATTCAGTTGTGATCAATTTGACTGTTAATTACTAAACGGTGGAAAACATATTTAATATATTGTTTGGACCGTTTCTTGACAGTAATATTTGCCTTTTTTCCGGCTTTGACCTTTACCCAAAAAGACCGCCTTCTAATAATAGCAAACTGATGAAGATCAATGCATTGGAGAGTCATCAGTACACCTCATGTTCTATGTGCACTCAGTTAGTCGTTACTATAAACCAACTCGAGAGTACAGTGTACATTCTCACACAGGTACTCGAATGAATCGGTAGTGTTGCTAAAAGACATCCGATTGTCGATGAACTTCCAAGTTTATAATCAAGTAAAAGTATATTTTACATGTTACATATCTGAACAGTAGCTTCCAAGTATGTTTTGCTAGAAAGCTCGTGAACTGCATTAGAAGAACTTACAAAAGCTGCTTAAATGCTTTACTTAGTAATTCTTGCATGTAATAGGATTTACCTTGCAATAACCACTATTTTGTTCCCAAAGTATGATATGTTCAATTGATGATGGGACTTCTAAAGCTAAAAGTGATCGATCATATGTTGAATAACATCTACACCATCTGTATGCAAGTAATCGTCTTTGACCTACACCAAAGTCAATATTATAAATTTCGAATCAATGTATGTGTATAAGTGTATTTATGCATGGTTGGAAAACATACCTGAATAACGCTATGAGCTGCAAATCTGAGTTTACTATTGTGAAAACTGACGCTACTTTTTCCCATGACACACGAGAAAGCCCAGTGACCAGTTCCTCTGCACTCATATAAGCATCCATTAAACAACATAAATTGGTAAGACAAATAATAACATCTTAGAGACGAAAACAATAACATGAACAGCTAAAGATGCAAACCTTCCACATCATTGATAGTGTCACCATCTGTCAAATTTTGCTCGCCATCATATGCCTTGCAGCGTTCTTCATATACAATGTGAGGATATTTCTGTATAGAGTCCTCCCTATATTAAAAAAAGATGTATCAAGCATCCAATATATGATTATATAAGGATGATCATGCCATTATTCAAGCTATTGTTGTACCTTAGGCAGTTCTAAATGACGCCTAATGGATGATGTTCTCCAACCAACTATATCTAATCATAATCTGTTAAGGAAATACAAGGATATTTAAGGTTTCACTTGATACATTACTAAAATATTTTCCTGAAACAGAAGGATACGGTCACAGCCGGCATTTGAGTGCTGCCACGCCGAATGAAATGAGTGCTGACCTGCACAGTCAGCCAAATGTCAACAAAGAAGATATCTGAGTCCAAGAACTATATAACTGATTCTGAAGTGACAATTTCTATCCTTTTTAAGTTTTACTAATGAATAGGTCGATTGTTTTGTGCTTTGCCAACCGGTCAAACCAAAGTATTTATTTAGCTAAAAGAGAATATGTCAAATGGGTCAAACTGGATGACCCAAGTCTATGTAATCCCAAATTGTTTTAACCAAATATTTACATAATTATTCGAATAATATTGTTTATAATTCAAAAGTTATAAATGAAGTGTAAGGGGTCAACCCACGACCCTTACGACCGTACTAAAAGAAGATTCATTTCAACTTGTTACCCAAGCCCGTCACACATCCAATTTGTCACCTACGGAAAAATCATTTTGAGCCACAGGTCATATTGAACGTACATGAAGTAACAATCATCAAAATCTTGCAACATTCGTTTAAGTAGGAGGCTCCGTCATCATTATCAGTAAGGAAAAGATGCCCAGTTCTTCTAAATATCCAATGAATAACAAGAACAGCAGCCTTTTCCAATGCAGATATGCCGAAAAGAAAGGGCACCTGTTTGTTTCCTCTTGAACCAAGATGTGGTGTAGCAACGGTAATGAAGTTCATCGGAATCAGACCACCTATCGTGGGCCTTGATTCTTCCGAGTCTTCAACTGATAAACCCTCCAAAGTTTCTATAGGAGGTCTATACAATCTCCCAATTGCATATCTAGCCACTAAACCTCCTACAGAATGTGCAACGAAAGATATCTTACGAAGATTTGGCTTTTTTTATAACCCAAGGACCTAATGCCACACAAAACGCATCGATGATGGATACAATTTGCCCAAAACTTAATAATCGGCATACAATAGAACATGCATGTTGAGAAACCAACCTCTTGTGACAACCGGTCACCGCTTACATCTACACCGTCTAATGTTTGTGTAGCTGCATTCCTCTCACTGCCTACATTCATTGCGACAATTCAAGGTCAAAATGGTAATGTTTAACTGCACGCTCTGCTTGTAGCTTATGAAAATCTCAACCTATACGGTATCTATATTGTTCCTATGAATGAATTCATATAACAAACACCTACATCAAAGAAGATAATTTATGCAGGGTATTGTAACATAAAGCCAATACTAGTACAATTTGAGGTTTCCAAATTCCAACAACTAAGCCTCGGGAACATGACTCGTGTTTCACATTAACAATCAGCAATGACTTAAACACCAATGAGTCCTCATATACTTATGCTTCAAGCAAAGTAAGATTACAACAGTTTGTTATATTAGGCACTAGACGCAATAGACAATAATGTACAACGTCATTCTAAACACATAATAACCCCTATAAATGATGTATTACCGTGACTGCTTAAATAAACGATCAAATGAACCTGCTTTACCGTCATTAAAAGCTAGCTAAATACTCGTAATAAACAAAAGTAAAAACACGGAAAATCGAATAAAATGCTACTCATGAAGACCAATTATGATATCCTGATATTTGCATAGAGACAGTCAAAGACAAATTAAAATAATGTGAAGATGGATTCTTACGGTGAACAAAGACTTTATCCGAATAGTTTTAACAAATTGTTCAGCAGCAAACTTCCAATCTGTTGAACTGTTCAAAACAACAAAACAATCACTTTAAAAATCATGAAAACAAGTTTAGAAATATATCCGATCACATTTGGGGGACCTAGCGGCAAAGGGCACGTGACTATAACAATAAAATGCGTGAGGTACTAAGTACAATTCTAACTACGTGCAAAAACCCTGAAATGACGTACTTTACTACTGTTTGAATATGTCACCACGGTGGGTTTAAACTCTGGATTAATCGCCAAAAAGGTCGGAAACAAAACCAAAAGGTGTAGCTAGCTAGCTAACCTGCCAAGGATTCCATTGACCATGACGACAAGATGATCAGCTGTAAACATCGGATTCAGCACAACTAAAACATCAACTCCTCCAGCTGCCTGTTCCATTGAACAGACATGATCATGATCACCGTTCTCCATCTCGGATACAATTTCACCAATAATACGAAATGGTATTTATGGTCATGAGGCTTTCAAGTTAAGGAAATATATATACGTGGCGATGAGTGCACGATTTTACAAAGTGATTGAGAAGTGTCAGTTTTGCAGTATTTCGTTTACACGCTCATCTTTCTATTTATATTGGACGCGTATAGTATTCACCGACTTAATTACACACCTTTTTGAAACAGAAATATATATACCTTTCCGTTTTTAACCATTTATTTATTTTATTTGTTTCTTCGAATCCACGTTATAATAACTAAATTTATAATCATACATAATGATTCATTCAAAACGTGGCTTTAAGGATAACTTGACTTGGACGTGATCGAGCCTTTAATGTAGTTTGGTTCGATTGTTCAAGTGTTCATTCACACACAAGCTAGCTAGGAAAATTGTGAATAACATTATATTGTCGAGTTTCATGAACTTGCTAAGCGAGTAGACCTGTAACTAAGGTTGGCATTACTCGTTTTGGCTCTATCATCGAATGCGTTAAAGTTTCTCCGCTCGTTATTACATTGAATTAATGTTTTCATAACAAAGATCTTTCTGGAAGCAGTTTTATTTGAATACATGTCCGAGTGGCAATATGATCTTTCATACTTTTCGCTAATATCATTAGATATTGTTATTCTTGTAAGATACTATACAAGTAATTAAACTTTTATCTATATTGCTAATAAATTTTGGAAAATCGAATAGACTACCGCCTTACACTTATTATTTTTGATTTAAAATTAAGAGTCCAAACAGATCGAGAGCGACTCATTTTCGCAACTGTCTCTGGCTTACACGCCCTCAAAATCAAAAAGACTAATTCATATCATGTCGACCACTGTCATTGAAACGACTGAAATATCTACCACATACCCTATTTGTTTTTGACTTACAAAATTTATATCTGAAAGATAAGTCAGAAACGACGGATCTATTTTAGTAATTAACCTTTAAATTTTTACCATTGAGATGCAACTTAATTTAGATCATAAAAAGTTGAAGATGTAGGAACAAAAAATATCAAATAAAAAATCTCGTGAACAACTACAACATAATAATGTTTGAATGAACCTACCACAATATTTATCCATCTACTTTATTTTAGCACATGGGCATCGAATTGAATACTTGTACGTGGAAGCTTATCCATATACACAATTGTCATGGACACCATGGCCTGATATTTTAATTGACATGTTGGATTAGTACTATCTTTTATTAAACCGAAAATCTGCTGTATATATTATATTGAGTAAATTACACTGTTTGTTTCGCGGTTATACACCGCTGTTTCAGTCTTCACCAAAAAACTGTCTGCCCCGTTTTAAACGCGGTCATCGCTCGCCTGATCAACGCCAAAGCCGATTGAAACCCATCACGCGACTTTAAGGTGAATTGCTATTTCAAAACCATAAGAATCTAATAGTTTATTTTGTCCAATCTTCATCCACTACCACCCAATCACCTCCAACCATTCACCTATTTTTCTTCCAGATCCTTTTCTAATCAACTATTAATTTTAAATTTATCATTTTATTTTCTTATTGTATTTCCAGATATCCATTCCCAAATATCCACCCAAAGATATATAAATATTTATCATCATAAATTAAACACATAAACAAAAATCGGAAACAATAATACATCCAAACCGCACAATGCAGCTCCATACTCATATTCAAAATCACCCTACCAAATACCAATATTCCTACCAAATCAAAACATACCCCTACCACCAAATCATTAGACTTCCATTTAGACTAGTCTCAATATTTGTTACTGATAGTCTCATCTTCAAAATGTGCATCAAAGACCGTGACTCATGAACAAGAAATAATAAACTCAAAACAATTCATGCTAACTTAGGTTAAAAGAAGCATACATTGGTTTAATTCATTACTTAAACTTAGAAAGTTCACAACAAATATTATTGAATTTCATCAAATCAATTATCGCATTTTTCCTGTAGTAAGCATTCTGATAAAACCTCCCAAATTCTTCCCAACCAAACCCATCCCACATAATCTCGAGCATCCGAACCTTCAATCACCATCGACCATCCCCAAGACGAGATGCATCTCTGGCCTCAGACGCTTAGAGCGTCGACCACCATCACGCCCACACCACCGTAGGATGAGAATAATTCTCATCCCGCAACCATATCACCTTGAATCATCAAACACGTAACCATATCACCTTGAATCATCAAACACGCTTTTATTCAAAAACCTAATATCCGAAATCTAAAAATTAGATTTGGGCGCGAGTTTGAACGCGTGACGTTGCATAAACGCACCACAATCACCCGATCTATCATTGGGATAGGTGGTGTAATTATTCGAAGGCGTAAAACTTGAATACGCTTGAACCTATAAGTGAGTGGTATTTGATTTTGCTTATAGAGAAGAAGGAGTGTTGTTTTATCTCAAATACGTGCGCTGACGCGCGCTGGGGAAAACAAGAAAGGAAGAAACAGAGAAAAATAAAAATAAAAAATCAAATAGAATATAACTGTCGTCTCCATGCTATTGAACGACTAATTTACCCTCACGTAAGTCACATGATGGGTTTTAACTACTAAACTTAACGCTGTCGGTCAAAATGACTAACGTGCATAACGCTTCCCCACTTAGGACCGGGACGGCAAATTTTTTGAAAAGACGAACCCTCGGTCAACGCAAACCACATGGACGAATCTGGGTAATTTACTCTATTATATTATTAATGAACGATCGTTGTGTTTTATTTGTACTTGATATATGTTGTGTTATTTCGATACTTTTTCGATCTCTATGCAATGTATAATTATAGTGTTTCTTTTATTCTTTATCATATAGTCATTATATTATAATTGACTAGTGGTATCAAGTACGGTATCTGCTGATACTCGCGACTATATTTTCAGAAACGTAATGTTACGCTATTATACTTTTATTAAACAATTAAATTACAAATAACAATAACTTTAGTTATAACCGAAATAATTCATCTCCCGTTAACCGTTTATCACAAACAAAATATCGATTCTTTCCTTCAAAGACAAACACCTTCGTTAATTTTGGAGCCCGATCGACCCATCAATTTCATGTTGAATGACTTTATTTTAAATGCTTACCAAGAATTGATTAGATTATATCATGGTTAAACGATTATATATTTTAGTGAAAGAGTAAATTAAATAGTGTATTAATTGTAATGTTGAATAGTGTTTTTAGTTGTATTTGTGCTTCAAATAATTTGTACATTGTGTTTTATGTATTATACTTTATCAAACTAGTGTTTAAATACTTACATTAATCATAAACGCACCACCAATACGTGTAGTGTGTTTATAAAGTAATTGTACATATAGCTTAAGTAGTTGTATTTGCTTAAAATCTATATATGAAAATCTAAAAATTGTAAGAAAGAGAAACCATCCCTTCATTATAAGAGAGATAATTAAACAACTTCTGTAAGTGGTTTATTAACAATTTAGACACATCGTTTAAGTTAAAAGCTCAATACAGATCTAAATTTATCATGATCGAATGAATCAATCATACCATTTATTTTTTAATTAAAAAAAATAAATATATAAACTTTCACAATTTTTAAAATTAAATACTTCGCAAACCGTTAATTGTTACGTAGGAAACACCATCGCGACGCTTAATAAAATTATATTTCTAAGATACGCACTAAATTATGTAAAGGCCAAGTTCTAAAGTTTACAATACTACCAGCACACTCAATATTTGATGGATTTGAGTAATATGGGGAAAATGAAAGGTTAAACCTCACAAATGAAATCAAGGGTTATAGTGTGTTCGACTAAGATCTATTCTAGTTCGGTTAAGAAAAACATGTCAAAAAAATTTTCAAAATGTCATAAATTTTGAAAATAAACTAGAAAAATGGACAAATAAAGGTCAAGTTATAATTTTACTCCCGTACCCCACTTGAAATGTACAAACTCCTTTTTGTACGCAAATATGTAATAATAAAATGAGAGAAAAGTAGAATTGGAACGAGACAAAAATGGTAGAAGGATCAAGTTGAAAAGACGTGCCTTTACTTCACCTCCATGAGCAAACTTCAAATCCCTGAAATCACAACACTACCAAAAAGCATAAATCTAAAAAATAAAAAGGAAAAACAAATAAAAACCAAACTCATTTTCGTAGGAATCACGGTTGCATTTAGCCTATGCAACAAGCCTTTTAAACCACTCGGTGTCCCAAGTGGACGAGTGAAGTCTCGTGAGGGTTTACATGGAAGACACCCACAAAGTTCATTTAAAAATTAATACAAGGTTATGAAATGCAAGTTATTTAAAAATAAAAATTTTATGATTCAGGGGAATATTACGGTGTAATCTCATGAATTGAGTTACGCTGTAAGTAATTAGACCTGACAAAATTGCAAATGTTTGTGGCTGGTTACGGCGTAACCATAATACAAATTTATGCCGTAGAAACTTTCTGAGATGAATTTTAGGAGTGAAAAACTTCGTGGTGCGTTTCCAAGCCATCATTCTCCCTCCAATACCTGCAAAACGTTATAACAAAGCATACCAAACCAAACTATACTAATAAAAAAAGAAGAAAAGGGATAATTTGGGTTGTCTTTTGAAAAAGAACTTTTGTTTATTAACGAGTCTTTAAGTTAGACTCAAGGCCATGGTGCTTCAAGGCTTTCTATGGAAATGTCCAACCTTCCATCTTCTTCCATTCCCACATAATTGAAGGTGATACCAAAGTCATGGGAATCCCTTCTCCCATAGGATACAAAGGAAAACCATGTTGGGCCTTCTGTTGGAAATTTTCCTTGACCTATTCGTCTCGTTACTGACTCTCCACTTGTTTATTTAGCTGAGTGTTCCCCGAATTTAACTTTGACCCAATCTTCAAAAGATATTCCATGATACCCAATGCAACTCCTCTTATGCTCATTAAAACATGCCCATTCATTTGTGAAAATTTTTAACATGTTTTCTTTCAGGAACTCTCCTCCGTTAAATCCCTTCTGAAAGGGATTGCAGGTAGGCCATGCTTGAATCACTATTTTCTACTTGATTATAACCGGTTTGCAGAAATGAACCATCCGTTTGACCTTCTCATTTAAATTAACACTCATGAAGTTTGTGCGGAACCAATTTTCCTTAACTACCTCTTCCTCTTCAAAGCACCACCAAACCCTTGCCTTTTTTTAGTTATCTTATTTTTATTCTTCCCCCACCATTGCATTCATTGACCAAGGGGTCGCATGTTGGCAGGGTTAATTTTTCTTTGTTATGTGCAATAACTGTAGGAGCACAAAAGCGTAGTTTACCAATGGCGGTTACGAAATTTACTTCCTTATCTCCTTCCCCCGTCTCGGAATCATTTTCATCATCAAACCAAAAATATCCATCTCCGTCGCTTTCATTGCATTCTTGTTCAAATTCTAAGCACAAAAGGGTTTTATAGGAAAAAATGTCATCCGATATATTAAAAATATCAAACGGTTCCTCTACATCTATAACATTGGTCATACATATTCTGGCTATAGTAATTTGGGTTTGACACAAAACTCCATTCGTATTAAACTTTACCATATCATCGCCTATTCCCAATGAAATTTCTCTTTCAAAACCTTTGATTCATGCATGTGGAGTGGCCAGGAAAGGTCTTTCTAAGATAATGTGTTCATTGGGCACACTCACCATATTAATAACTACAAAATTGGTGGGGAATACAAACCTGTTGATTTTAATAAGCACATTTTCAACTATCCCTACCGGAGTTGTCCTAGTTATGTCAGCCATTTCTACTATTAGTTTTGTTTTCTTAAGGTCTGTCAATTCAAGGCTCTAAAATAGTGACATTGGCATAACATTCACACTAGATCCTAACTCGGCTAACACCGTTATACCACAATTACCAATTGTGCAAGGAAGAGTGAAACTTTTAGAGCTAGACTCCTTTTCTGGTAATTGGCGTGACACAACTCCTTCAGTTTCATCTGGCAAAAAAGAAACCCCACAAATTTGATTTGGATTATGAGAGCATTATGTTAATACAAATAAACCATAAAAACGTTTATTTATATTTTGTGATCTTCTAATGTTTTGTCGATAACAAACGTAAAATCATTTTGACGAAACAAATAAAATACGTAAAAGCTTTGAGCCAATAGTTTACTAACACACTTTTACTAAACATATTAAAACCATCAAAACATGTTTAGTAAATAAGTTATAAAACCAAAGACATTTTTATAAAACACTAACAAGTAATAGTGTTTACATCTTATAGAAATGTGTATGTATAACAACTAGTGTTTATATTTTATAGAAATGTATGTGTATTTTGTATATGTTGTAATGGATAAGTAATGGGTAAAAACCAAAATCCATAACCTATGACCCATGACTAGGTATATTGAAGGTTGTTGGGTAAAAAACCAAATTCCATAACCCATACCCATGGAGCATGATCCATAACCCATGACCTATTGCATGCCATCATGCATTAAGTCATATTGGGTATTATCCATGATCCATGACCCAAAGTCTATGACCCATGACCCAAGATCCATAACCCAATGACTAGGTACATTGCATCTTGTTGGGTATTCATAATCCAATACCCATAACCCATGTGTGCCATAACCCATAACCCGGTTTGCAACCCAAAATCCGGACTAAACTAACCAAGTAGCCAGATCCCACGATTTGCACTAGCCGGATCCCTCTGCTGAGGGATCCGCGAGAACTGTGAGACAGTAGACATATTTTGTCTATAAATAGTGAGCCATTTCTCTCTTTTTCACTACCACTCTTAGATATACTTTCTCCCAGTATTCTAACATCACTAACCATAGATCCAAAGGATCATTCCATGTTGTTTTATATTTGTGTGATTCTCTAGGTTCCTCTTAAAGGCGAGATCACCACCTCTTGAAGACGTGCAAGCTCAATTTATGAGTTGCTAAGCTTTGTTATCATCAAGACCACTGAAGTGCATCTTGTTGATAATTTTTTCCTCCCCCATAAAAGTGTCGTGTTGAAGGCATTAGTGAAAGGTAACGAAGTGTAGTGTTGAAGGCATTATTGAAAGGTGCCAAAGGTGTACATTCGATATGGTGCGTCGATATACAATTTATGTAGGTTGGGTTAGAGGATGTTGATATCCTCTCTAGTGTTGTAACAAGAAGTGTGTCTCTTTTGGGTAGTTGTCTTGTGGTGTAGTTTTGGGTTGTAGTTCCTCCTTTGTAATGGAACTCGGTATCTAGCCTTATACCAGATAAAGTGTAGGAGAGGTTGTGATAGGTTTGGTTCTACCTCGTGGAAGAACTCGGTGTCTAGCCTTGTATCGGGTATATAGTAGGCGACATTGTGAAGGCTTCTCAGCTACATTAAGGAGCTTGTGTTGTGTTGTGCTTACAAACTCTCGAGTGGGGTACTCGGGGAGTGGATTAGGGCAAGGAAGGTGTCCTTGTTGCCGAACCACTATAAGTACTCATGTCGTGGTTTTGTGTTCTTTTACTCTTTATCTTTTGCATTACTTATATGCTCATCTATCAATATCCAACACACAAACTAAATAGATTGATATAAGTCGATCTAAATACTTTAAAACGAAGTTTTAATCGGTAAAACTATTCAACCCCCGCGTTCTAGTTTTCCACATATTAATTGGAGTGTTTTACCTCTTTATCAGTAAAGATTGCTTTGCAAGATCCCACGGTCGTCTTACCTTACACTACAGGTTTTGAGCTGCTTTCTTCCATCACATTCTTCTGATGGATGTCTTCAGTTAGCTTTCCTATCATGGCTTTAAGATTTTTAAGAGATTCATCGTGATTAATGAGGCTCTTGTTAGTCATCTCTTGAAACATTTTCAACCATGAATCTTGTTCATCTTGCTTTTTGGTGGAGTCTTTCAGGTACTTGTTAATGATCTCCTCAAGGTTGGATCTCCTTTCTCCATAAGGTGCTCTATTATAGTAACCGGGTGGTCCCACACGATACCCATTGATATTGCTACTATTTTCTTTAAAAGGTCTACCTTCTCCATACTTGACCTCTTTAACTTTCTTATCTTTTTTCAAAGGGCAATCCTTAGCAAGGTGAGCTCCTCTACAAGTTTCGCATCCTACTTGAATAGTATGCACATTTTTATTTAACTTCTTCATGTCCCTACCAAGACTCTCAAGCTTTTTGGTGATCACCGAAATACCATCTATGTTAGCGCCCATACTTCTACTGCTACTTCCATCGTGCCATTTTTGTGAATGGTCTGCCATGTCTTGGATAGCTTCAAGGGCTCGAATAGGAGTCATCCCAGGGATCGACCTCTGAGAGTCAATCACTTGCCTAGTGGTAATGTTGATACCCTTATAGAAGATATTTACCATTTGTTGCTTGTTAAGGTCATGATTTGGGAACCTATAAAGGAGATCATTGTACATATTCAAAGCTTGGTACAATGTCTCATCACCATCTTGCTTGAAATTGTGGATCTCCTTGAGTTGGTTTGCCGTCTTCGATGGAGGGAAATAACGTTGAATAAAAGCTCTTTTTAGGAGATCCCATGTGTTGATTGTTCCTGCGGGTAACTTATCAATCCACCTCTTTGCGGCTCCAGTGAGTGTCAACGGAAACACTCGGAGCATAACCGGATCGTGAGAAACACCCGATGTGTTAAAAAGGCTCATGATGTACAAGACATTTTTGACATACTAGTGTGCATCTTCGGTCTTGCTTTCGGAAAAGGGGTCTTTTCTCAACTCACGCATAAAATGATTTTTTTATCTGAAAGTGCACATCTGCTTTAATAACCGGCCTAACAATACATGGCCCTTGTTCCTCTCGCGTCAAAGCGAGGTATTCCTCAAGGGTAAGCGTATCAATGTCAACTTCACCCATGGTACCTAAAACTAACGAAATTAAATTGTGAGATGATTAAAACTAAACAACAAATTAAAACTTAAATAAAATCCTAAAACAACTCCCAAACAGCGTTGCCAAAACTTGATCTTTGGATTTGGACTGTGTCTTACTATTTATAATTTCTCGTCTACCTATGGCTACCTATGCACTAACGTGTTGTGTACCCGGTTGTATGTAGTGTAGTAATCGGTAAAGCCGAGGTCGTCCCAAGAGCTATGAGTGCGGATCTAACTTAAGTTCTAATGTCACTGATTTTAAAGGACTTTGAATAGATTAATATTAAACTAATTAAATGAACTGAAACGAAAGCAATATTAAAGTTGTGAATAATCAATAGAGAAAAATGTGCTAACACAATTACTAATCTTGTTACGTCATAACTAAGTTTGCCTATTAATGTTTTTTATCGCTTCATGTATGGGAAAATGTCACTAGACTCATCAGGTCAATTCATCTAGCCTATGTTTCATAGGTTCCTATTCTGTAACCATATGATTTCCAGAGTTCGTGGGTTAACCTATGTAGAGTTATTAAGTACCAACTACAATCTAGACTTATTCTAAGAAAACCCAGCCTCTCGGAACTTAGGTTTCCCCTTAACTTCTTAAGCATCTCCGTTTGATAGGTGATCCTATGGTCAATTTGCACACAAGATAGTGGTAATCCTATGGTCAATTCTTATCATTACTCACAACCTATTTGTCTAGGGTCTGATGGTCAATTCTCCTAGCTTCCTAGATACTACCAAACATTAACACTACCGAAACAAAGGTGTCCATAAATCAGCAAAGAAAATAAGTACATAAAGCAATACAAAAATGAGAAAACTAAATCATGGCAATAAAAATTTCATAACTAGGCTAACACCAAAGGTGTTTTGCCGATCATATTAAATAAAGCAGAAAATTCAATGTTAAAAAAAGACATTGAATTAAATACAAATGTTTGATATGAAAACTAAAACTTATGTAGTAAACGGCGTGAATTCTCCTTAGGAAATGCTCCGTATGTTGGTGAATATCGTCCCTCTGGAAGCCCTTTTACGTCCCTTGGTGTTGTGTGTTGGGAAGTTGTTGTGAAAATACAGAATTAGGGCTTGTATTTATAGTCTCGTCAAAGTTATGGCGTAACCTTGTGAATTGGTTATGCCGTAACCATCGTATCTCAGACGATCTTATCCATAGCAAAATATTTACGGCGTAACCTTAAGAATGGGTTACGACCGTAAAAATCTTGTAGTGAATTTCATCACTTTTATGCCGTAACCTTGCAAATGGGTTACGGTGTAAGTATCTTGACCATAAAAATTCTTCTAAGTATGGAATTGTAAATGGCGTAACTATGTTGTGAAGTTAAGCCGTAACCTTGAGTTGTGTTGACTTTGGTCTTCTAGTGTAAATCCTAGTTACAGCGTAAGTAAAGTATGGAATTACACCGTAACTCTTGTCTGGCCTGCATACTCTTGTATATTTACTTTCATAACCTTCTAAATTCGCCTCTATTTCTTCCTATGCTTATTAATGACCTGAAAATGATAAATTAAGATATAAGAGTATATTTTCAGGTAAAATAATATAAATGATGAGCATATTAGGGAGAAATTGACACTAAAATATTAGGATATTTGATGTTATCAAGGTCCCTGAATTTTTTTAGGTTGTCGTTGGCATACTTAAAACTCTCGCCCATTAATATCTTGACTGTTCACATTTGGTCCATGAATTTGACAATTTTATCATTACTATTTAGTTAATGATTAAAATACACACATGCATTTACAATTTGACTTTCTAAAGTCAAACTTGCATTTCATATCCTAACACCCCCCTCCAACAAAAAATTGTTTAATTCCTTTCTAGTTGAGTCTCGGCTTATTTATATGTGTACTTTCTTCGAAAAACATTTGACTCATGGGTTTGCTATTTTAACTTTACAAAGTCAAACTGCAAATGGAAAATGGCATTTACCATTTTGTAGGCTGCTTTCTAAAGTCAAATGGAAATGCTGTATATTTGACATATGGATTGCATTTGTACTTCCTAAAGTCAGATGGAGTTGCTAAATGAAAGTTTGACTTTCTAACGGCAAACTTGCAAAACACAACCTTTTTCCAATGTTGGCAAAACTCTCATTTACCACAATTTGGCAACCAACATATATAAAACCTTAATTAGACATTTGCATAACCAAAAACATATGCACAAGCTAAATTTAAGACAAACCCAATACAAAAATAGCAAAAAACTTTATACAAGATTAATTGTCATATGGTATTCAACTCATACATAAACTATAACCAACTCCCATTTCATCTTGATATTTTCAGACTCATCATTGCTAAAATTGTTGACCCTGATATAAATTATCTTCAGTAAGGGGGAACAAGCAAGTATAAAATTTATTATAGTTAATTCATTCTCTAATTTAGGAAAAGATCGAAACACCATACCCTCAAGCTGCCCCGGCCTCATTGTGCTGCTGTATAAATGTAATGAAATTTTTTCCAAAGCTAGAACACTAAGCGTGTATGAAGCCTGCAAAATGAGATAGTATTGTGATGCACAACCAATGGCAATTTAAGATGATTTATTTGATACATATGCATTCCACTTTTTCTGGTTTCAAGCATTTGCAAATTTGAAGATCTAACTATCATTTCAATGATGAATGATGTTATTACATTATTCTCAAAATCCACTCCGGATGGCTTAAGAGTCTTGAGGGATACAAAGGCCACATGGACATTCATCCGGGAATGTGCTTCTGCCAACAACTACAAAAGGTCGAGTTTTCGTAAGTTTTAAAGATTACATTTTATAAGTGTTAGAAGACTGCTTCAACATTCTGTAATTTGAAGCATAAAACTCAAATTGGTCTTACCGTGCAGTCCTGAAAATCCAATGTTAGGGTCCCAAGTTTTGAAAGACTTGTCAGGTGAAAGATATTGGATGTTGTGATTGTCGTCGCATGGTTCCAAACACCGAATGACAAATTCAAAATCTTCATATTCCCAAGTTTTTCAATATCCAATAGTCCTATCTCATTTGCAGTAGCACGATTCTTTTTAAGAAACTCATGTAAAGGACAACCAGCATTAAACTCCCAAAATATACCGCTTTAAAAATTGATGAATACAATTTTAAACTCAATAGATTTGAAAAACTACTACCCTCCGTCTCATAATAATAAATCATATTTGGCTTTTGGGATGTCTCTTTAATTGTCACTTTCCATATTAAGTAAAACAAGAGAATTTAGAGGAGGAATATTCTATTTGATTGGTTGAAAATGAAAGTGGTCACTTTTATTAAACTATGTGTTTTGTCTCGACAATAATTTTGAGACGGAGGGAGTAAAAATTAAATTTAATGATTTGACACTCACTTTTTTTATTCAATGACACTCCATTTTATGTTATCTGAACAGACAATAGTTGTTATATCTGACGTCTCAGACAACGAAATATACGAATAAAAAAATGAGTGTATGAATCAACACTCAAAAAATTACCAAGCTAGAAAAAGTACAATAATGAGCTTAATCAAGATTTTGGCTTTATTCCTCAATGACATTGATGTATTTATTTTCGTTTAATGAGCTGTTGGATTGGGTCCATATTGATATTTTCCATCTCAAAAGTCAAAAGCACTTAAAATATCTATTATATCTTACTATCTTATAATAGGAGAAGACACTTTTTTTCATTAAATGCACAAAAACTGATTTTAAACAATACAAGTTATAAAGCACATAGTACAACAATTTATTTTTCTCATACACTTGATTTTAAACAATGCATGTTACTCAAAATTATAGTTACTATACCATATATTATAAACCAAGCAAACTACTAATTTATAGTTAAAATCATAACCCAAGCACCTCATCATCAAAAGAGTTAGCAATGCAGACAATAACGTACCAACTTTATCATCCTTATCTACGTCTGCAAGTTGTCGCAGACTCGCAGTACACAATTACTATGCTATACATATTTTGCTATAGGAATTCCCAACATAAAAGTATCTACAATAGGAAAATATTATTCGTCGAACATTATAATTACTGAGACCGCCATGTGAAATCTTGAGATCTCATTCTTAAGATTTGTTATAAGGGTTAAAAAAACCCTAATTGATAATTATTATATATATTTTTTTCTCACAAACAACCATTTTTTTAAGTTTCATCAAAATAGGATTTATATATTGGTGGAAGGTAAACAGGGAACAAATTACGCCGCTAACCCTTTTGAGATTGCAAAACCAATTCTTTAATGGAGTAAATCAAAATACTTAATAGCGAATGAAGAAATAATACTTGAGGAGTTAGCTGCTGAATGAGTGAACTATTGATGATGCGTCTCAATGTCTCATCTACACAAAGTTGGTGCACAAAATAACCTAGTTTGCGATTTTCGTCTTTCCATATTTAATATATGAAACGAACAACTTCTTATGAACCGGCGAAAGTAAAGATACAAGTTGGTTTATCTTGAAGCACTTTTGCAAATTACTAGAGAACGATAAAATTACAGATTATGTTACACGAATACAAACAAGAAGTAAAAAGTATATTAAACACTAATCAAAAAATTGTTTGTGGTTTATTATAATGTTATTATTCACGGGCCATGCAATGTTCTCGTCGCTAAAGTTTCACTTTCAGTATGTCATAGAAATTATATGCATCCAACCGATTCATCGATCATGACAAAAAAATTCTATAAACAACTTGACTATATGTTTTTCCATAAGATATTTATTTATTGTTATAGTCATCCTTCTAATTTTCAAAAGACCAGACAAACATGAGTCGTGCAGAAGTGAATAACAAATTGTGACACACTTACGTAAGCTAAATGGTCCCATCTTTAAAATTCAAAACTCGTGCAAAATGGTTGAATTTTCTTACGATGAAACATCCTTTTAAGCCTACTATCATTTAATAAAAATATCAAAGATTGAATACTGCGCAACATACGATGGTTTGAATTGTCACGTCTTCTTAAAATGGCATAAAGACAATTTAAAAGACAAAAAAGGAAGGAAATGATAAAGGTAAAACAATCATTTAAACTTCACCAAAGGCTTCTTGGTTTAACGATGTGTGAGTTGTCCATCAACCTAATTAACTTATAAGTTGTGGTTTAAGTCTCGTTAAAAATGTGAGATAGAATTTGTGAGATAAGTAGTGTAAGTTGTGAAAATCTTGCCGTTCTAAAAAAATCATTTAAACTTCATGAATCATGATACATTTTAATTTTACTAGTTATATTTTGTTACATTGTATGAAAGCGAAATGTATAAAAAAATTGATATCAATTGAAAGAGTTTCATAAATACAAGGTTTATAGCAAGACTGATGAGTCGTATTCATCAAATAAGATTAGTTATATGGAATCATTTAACATCCTTTGATTAATATGATATAGTTTTGATGGAATAGAAGTTCTTACCGCAAATATGAAAATATTTAAACTAAATGATCATTTATGTTTTAAAGAAGACAAATATGTTATAACGTAAAATGCGTAAGTTACTCGTAATCATAAATCTTCAAAACATATATTCATCAACACTTCTTGTCTTTGACGTTTCAAATTTTATCGTGCTTCAACAAAGGTTCGAATATGTTTGTTATGTTACATTTTAGCAAAACATCTAACAAACTATTGAGAATGTTTACAATATATTTTAGAGTGATTGAGGATTTATAAACAAACTTGATGATTAAAGTTGCATTTATTTTATATATATTGCAACAATACACTTTCATCATTTTATAAACTCTCCTGCATCATTTTATAAAGGGCTAAATGCACAAAGATATATCTTACTTGCCACCTTTTATAGTTTTGTGTAACCATCTATTTTGTTTCTAGATCCATGTAGCATACTTCTGAATTTCATCTTTTTGATGTATCGTGTGACTAGTTGTGTGCATTATTTCACAAATTTACTGTTCTCTTGATTAAATAAGAGTGCGTAAACTGAAGGATAAAATGGTCAAAAAATATACACAACTAATCACACGATACACCAAAAGACTGAATTAAAAAGTATACTACATACATAAATAAAAATAAAAATAAAAATAAATTGCTACATAAAACTATATAAAGTGGCAAGTAAGCAGCATTATCGTGCATTTGGCCCTTTTATAAAATGCATCCTAAATACTTGCACCACTTTATAAAAACTCTTTAAATGATTTATAAAAATGAGTTTGAAAGCTAGCAAGAATGTATCAATTTGAGAATTAATTTAAATATCATCTTTCACTGAAAGATGGATTAACCATAATTATAATAATCCAAAACATAAGAGGAATGCATTCAAATGTGTTTTTGCATCAAACTTTTCATTGTCCATATTTAGCCATTGAGTGTTTAACACTTTAAAAAGGGATCAAACATGCTTTCCTTTAACTCTTTTCTATGTTATCTTGATTGAAAACAATGCAAACAAAAGTTGAAAACAACTTAAAATGGCTATAAACTTTTTCATATCTTGTGACCACATATCTGAAACAAGGGAAGGATCTGTGCATGGATCCATGGATCTGTGTGGTGTTGTATGCAGTTTTGTTTGCCTATTTAACTACCGATTTGGCCACCATTTAAATCAAGCTTTTGTAATGTAACAAAACACATCCACAAGTCTTCAAAACCCTTACTGACCTTTGATCATAATGCTTTCAACTCTCATATGTTGAACGGATATTATCACATGAAGATCCATAAAAAAAGTTTAAAATTCTTGTTTTCTTCATCCATTTAAAGAACATCAGCATAGGAGGATCTACCACAACAAGATTAGAGCTCTTGTCATCTTCATCCATTCAAAGATTCTTATCAAGAGAAGATAAACCATATCAAGCTTAAAGTTCTTGATGTTTAGATTATGCATTATGTTAATACAAATAAGCCGTAAAAACGTTTATTTATATTTTACGATCTTCTATTGTTTTATCGATATGAAAAGTAAAATCATATTAACGAAACAAATAAAATCGTAAATGGTTTGAACTAATAGTTTTATAACACACTTACGTTTTCACATAAAACACTATAACAAGATTAAGTGATTTTATATTTTAGATACACATGTCTGACAACTAGTGTTTACATATTGGGCAACAAGTTTAAGTAACTCTATGAGTTGAATACGTATGTCTGACAACTAGTGTTTACGTATTGGGTTATCATACTTATATTAAGTACACTAAAATGGGTAAAACAAGTATATACTAAAATGGGTAAAAGTAAGTATATACTTAAAAGATAAAAAGCTAGAAATGGTTTTTGACCCATGTGGTTTTATATATACCATTTCTGTGAGTTCAATGTATCCTTGGAGTATCATTGTATCTAGATTGAAAACCATGGATCAACCCATAACCCATGACCCATGACCATAACCCAAAATACCCATGGGCAAAGAGGAGGCGGACCGGATCCTCTAAACTTTGTCTAGCCGGATCCAGTGGAAGGATCCGTGGGATCCGGGATCTGATGGTGAATTCCTCTATAAATGAGGCCATTTCTTCCTTTCTATTTACTCCTTTTACACTTACTTCCCCAAGTATTCTAACCTCAACCCGGATCCAAGAGATCTATGTAGCTTTTCTTTTGTTTATGTGTGATCTTGTAGGTTCCTCTTAAGGAAAGATCACCACATCTTGAAGGCGTCTGCTCAAGTCCATGAGTTGCCGTGTTTCGTTATCATCAAGACAACGAAGGTTCTCTTGTTGATAGTTCTTCGCTTTCTCCATAGATGTTAGGTTGAAGGCATTAGTGAAGAATCCGAAAATTGTCAAGATAAAGCATTAGTGAAAGATGCTAATCATCCGCGTCAAAGCATTAGTGAAGAATGCTTAAGGTGTCGAGACGAAGGCATTAGTGAAGGATGCTGCAGCGTTGTGTCAAAGGCGTTAGTGAAGGATCTTTGAAGAATCGAATCAAGTAACATTTGGGAAGAATGCTTAGGTCGTATAATCGATGAGGTGCATCGTTATACATATAAGTGTTTATTTATTCACAAGGATGGTGATATCCTTGATGGTGTTGTAACAAGGAGTAGATCTCCTTAAGATTAGGTGTTGTGTCGTGAAGGGTAGTAGTTCCTCCTTAGTAATGGAACTAGGTCTTAGCCTAATCCTAATAAAGGGTAAGCGACGTTGTGATAGGATTAGTTCTCTGGGTGTGAAGAACCTCGGTGGTTAGCCTGTGCAAGTATAAAGGGTAAGCGACGTTGTGTTAGGTGTGGTTCGCCTTGGTGTGAAAGAACTGGTGATTTAGCTTTGTCTTAGGAAAAAGGTTAAGCGGCGTTGTGAAGAACCTCCGCCATAAGGAGATTGGTGTAGTGATTACAAACTCGAGTAGGTGACTCGGGGAGTGGAGTAGGCGAGGAAGGTGTCCTTGTAGCCGAACCACTATAAATCTGCTATGTTGTGGTTTGTCTTCTTACTCTTATCTTTTCATTACATATCTTTATATCTTGTTTATCAACATCCAACACACACAACCAAATAGATTGACATAAGTCGATCTAAATAGATTAAAAGGAAGTTTTAATTGGTAAAACTATTCAACCCCCCCTTCTAGTTTTCTACACATTCATCTCCATTAGACAATATTGTCTTGTATCACCTCGGGCTATAAATCATATCAAGCTTATGTTCGTTTATTTTTGAATGAACGAACATGAACAATATTTTACGTTAGTTTAGTGAAATGGACGGACATGAACAAAAGTCTTGTCCATTCATTTATGTCGTGAACGTCCGATTAGACATTCGTTAACGTCCGATTATTTATATTTTTATAGTTTTTTTTACGTTCATTTATGTTCGTTCGTTTATATTCGTTTAATGTCTTAATGAACGAACATAAACGGACATGAACAAGCTTATTTCTTGATACATGATTTTGTATAATGGTGATATTACTAGGGCTATAAATGAACCGGACGAACACGGATAGAGCCTTGTTCATGTTTCGTTCATTTAATTTCAACCAAATAAATAAAACGAACATGATCGCTTAAACGAAAAATTTTCTTGTTAAGAAATAAGCGTCATGTTCGTTCGTTAAGATCTTAACAAATATAAATGAGCGAACATAAATCATCGTATACGGTTTGGTCTCTCTTATACTTATTTTCTTGTATATATACTTGCATTGTGTTGATATGTTTTCTTCAATGCTCTCTATTATTATTATTGTTGTATAATTTTATTTCACATATCATATTGCATCACACTTGATTGGTTATTTGATACAAGAAATTTAAGTTTTTAAAAGGAAGCGTATTCACATCTTCTATGTTTTTCGAAAAAAATATAATAAGACATTGTGTTGAAATGGTTTTAATTTATAGCTAAGATTAAGTAATAACAACCACATATTTTCACCCTTACTTGTAAACATCACTAGGCGTGTACCCGTGCATAACGACTGGATTTTATAGCGACAAATAGTTATAGTTGAAATATTGTGGTTAACTGTCTCGTGGAACGTTTAGCAATTGACGTTGGCAAGTCTTTATTAGGTCGCAAAACTCTTTTAGTGAAGACTCGTCACAAATCTTCATGTAGTCGAGTAAGTAATAACCATACTCACTAGGCAAAGACTGTACGATACAAAAGACTCTGAATGCCCCACTTACATGATTAACAATCTTTCGGAGACGATTATAAATCCTTCCATCATTGTAAAATGAAACCTTGCAGATGTATCTTATTTTTAACCCATACGTTAAATCGAACACCTCTGTATTCATCGATTCAGGATGAACATCCCTCGGATAATTTGGTCTCATATAATATGGATGTGAGGAGACCTACTCACCTGTTCACCGCGATTCCTCGGGTGTTCATACACACATGGTCTTTCATCAGATATGGGATGGAAATAAGGATTAGGATTGAGATGTATCTATACAAATAATAAAGATTGAGTAATTTTAGAAATAACTTTAGTTTTAAAAACAACATTATGAGATAACATTTTAGGCAAGACATAAGAGTACATAAGTAATTCTGCATTTCTAATTTTGATCGTTTTTAAGTAATATTGTAACATTTTGTCTTTATATATAGTAGAGATATGTACTAATTGTGAGAAAAATATATATTACAACAAATGTTTATGACTGAGATTAACAAGAACCATGTATAAAAAGATTTCATGAAACATGATTGAAGCACATATTCCATCATAATTTTGTAACAAAACGTATATCTTATCTCTATTATGTAAAAAAAACCTTTTAAAACTTAAAAACTTGAAAAAATGAGTAAAGTGGTTTAAAATACCACTAAACTTTATCTTTTAATTAATAGTTTTAAACTTGAAATATTTGTTTCATTTGCCACCAAATAAAAGTTGTCTTTGGTTTATAAATTTGATTTTTTTTCTTCCTTTTAATAGATGCGATTTTGTTTTGTTTTTAAGTGTCACATGATCTCCTATTTAATCATTCGATCACATTTGATTAAATATATTATATAGTGCATATATTCTGCAATACATAACACAATATCATCTACCATTTGTAAATGGAATCTCTTAGACAAGATG
This sequence comes from Chrysanthemum lavandulifolium, assembly GCA_022545495.1. Lineage (NCBI taxonomy): Eukaryota > Viridiplantae > Streptophyta > Magnoliopsida > Asterales > Asteraceae > Chrysanthemum > Chrysanthemum lavandulifolium. The sequence goes on from CM040245.1 coordinate 5,402,480, forward strand.
AGACATTTGAAAGATTGTTCTTTGAGTTAAAATTAGTGTATGTTACAATCCTTTTCAGTTAAATTACCGTATGTTACACGAAACACATAACCTTACTATCACAATTATAACTATTTGCCGATATAAAATCATGTTGAATGAAAAAGTATTCGTCTAATTTATGTAAAATGTCCACATCACAAAATTCTGTATAAATATAATAGAAAAAAAAAATCAAAATTATGATTGCTTTTGAAACTTCCGACTTAATTTTAGTAAAATGATCTATAAAGTACTAAAACTTTTTAACCATAAAAGAAATTAATATCTATACTAAAAGCGAGGAACTTTTCTTTTAAAATCGTCGTTTAATCTGAAACTGACAATTTGGCAACAAACAAGGTTCGAGTGCTCAGCTATAGAAGTCGCTTTAACATTAAATGCAAAGTTTCAGAACTTAAGTAAAACAAATTTCGAGGTTTAAGTGTCATTGCAGTAAGTCGCTCTTAATCCATTGCGTCGCGCGGGTTTTCAACACTCGTTTTTACTATTGAAAGGTACTCTTCAAGGCCCGTAAAGACACACAATGAACACAAAACAAGTTGGCATTTAGCTTTCTGCCCCACATTGCTAGCTAAATGTTGTAAAAGTTTGTTCTTTAATTAACGGTCATTTGAAATCCCACTTGTTGCTAAAATACAAACTTTGGCAGTGCAGATACATGAACTGAAATTAGGAATTAATTAAGATGACACATAGTACTTCGACAGCGAATTGAACTTGGCCATTATATATAAATGATCGAGACATTTAACGAGGGCCCATTGTGGCGTTAAGTTATGGCAATTTTTGACAATTCAGTTTTGTCTGGTCGTGCGGTATCTGTGACTGCTCAATGTAAATGCGTTAAATATGAGGCTAAGTGCGAGATATTGGATATGGGTTTATCCTTCTCATTTTCTTCTTTTGAGGCTTGGAATGATGTTGTGACTTTCTTGAGCGAATCCAAAGTTACCGATGGCGACCCAGCGTTGGAAAGACGTGTTCTTACTCATATCTTTAGTATGATTAGTTTTTCTAATAGTAGAGGGTGGGGCTGAGTTCTTGTCTCTTGCCCCACTAACTTCTTGTAAATCGCTGAGTTTATAATAAAGTCTTTTATAATAATAATAATAATAATAATAATAATAATAATAATAATAATAAAATCTAAAGGTCTATCTTTTTCAAATAAAATAAAATAATAATAATATAAAATAAAATCCAAAAATCAAGGGGAAAAAAAAAGAGTGGCATTTTAGTTCATCTAATTTGTAGTAATATTACATAACGAAGACAAACTACTATTAGACGTAAGCTCATGTTAGTCGGTTCGAACTTATTTTGTGCTTAGAACCCTAGATATTAAATATAGAGTTTTGCTATATCCATAAAATGTATAAAAAAAAATTTACAAAATAAAGTTGGCATGTGTGATTGGTGCAATAAACAAAAGACAAATTATAACAAAAGCCACCAATCACACATAGCCAACTCAATTTTATAAACGTTTTTTCTTCTTTTTTTTTATATATATTTTATGAATGTAGCAAAACTTTGTCGAATATACACTTCATAACCACCAAAACATGTAGGTCCGCACGTGGTGCCAAGTGGTTTATTGAGTAATGATTTATTGGCATAACATAAAAGGTGGTACATGTGAAGCAGCCATTAGTCAAGTGGGTGTATAGTGCTATAGTGTGAATGGCTCGATCGACTAGTTGCTATATTCAAGCCTGTGGATATGATCATGAAAGATGGATGACCACAAGACAGCTGCATTTGACGGGCACCCAGAGTAACTTAATTATTGGATATATGTCGCATTCTTACATTACTATATATACTATTAGGCAAGACATGAGTTTTTCACATGACACGTGTCGCGTTAATTCCAACTTTCATGAGTTAGCGAAAATAATCACGAAGTTTAAGTGTCGTTCTGCAGTAAGTTTAAGTTGGCAAAAATAGTCCCTAAGATTTAAGTGTCATTTAAGTAAGTCCTTTATAAGCACCTTGGCGAAAATAATCATATCCAAATTCACGTCTACAAAAGCAATCCCACTGCATCGTGCAGGTTTCCACACTCGTTAGACCTTAAAGCCCAACACTAATCAACTTTATGTGCTAAAGTCAATTACAAGAACTAACTTTACATCGCAATCAAAATCGGATTGTCTTAAATATATGCCGACTAACCTTTTTCAAAATGACCTAATAGCTTTTGAATTTTAGTCTAGTATAACGGCAAGATAAGCGTACTAGGAGAGTAGGAGAGGCGAAAAAGTATAAGAACTCTCCCGAAGAAGCTAAACATTAAGTTTTAAAATTCATTATTTGCAAGGTTTAAAATTCAGACTCTTAAACTTGTTTGTTATGAAAATGTTGTCTTTTGATTGTCATCAATATCATTATAACATTATAACAACCCATTTAAATCTTCATTGTAACCGCTAAAAATCATTACTATCAATAATGATTATTAAAAATATGTAACCGCATCCACCATATAAATTCACACAAACCATTTCCTATATCTCATACACAAAAATAGTCTCTCAATATACTCTCACTTTCACTCCTCAACTCTTACAGGCACTTTGTTAGAAAAACATTTAACCCAATAACATTTGCTCGTCGAAAAATATAGTCACAGCTATTCTCGTCATCGCATCGTTCTTGCACTTCGCTAGTATCAATCAATGACTACACGTTTATCGATTATTTCACTAATTCACTTTATAGTTTGACAATTTCAATATTTTGTCTGTTATAAATGGGTGCATGCATCCAGATAGTCTTAGCGAGTCTGCGTGGCGTTCTTGTTTGGCAAGACCATACAATTAAAATATTCATTAATTATTTTTAGATTTATATTCGACAATCTGATAGATATCTGATAACGATCTTTTAGTTTTGAAACCTCGTTATTCAATAACAAAATTTTCATATAAAAATTGTAGATTATCCGTGATGTGGTGATGATAAGGAGTTAGTAGTAGGCGTATTGTAAGGTATGAGATAAAAGTAGTTAGCGATAAGTAAGTAGAATAAGTTATCATTAAAAATATAACAATAGCGACTTTTAAAAATCACTTACATTATACTTAAAATTTAGTTATCAAAATAATGTTTGTTAAATTTGTCGCATAGATGGATGATAAAAGTAAAGATTACTTATAAAGATAATAATAAAAATAAATATTCAATAAATCGTGTGGGTTTTTAAATAGTATAATTATTAATATTCAAATATATATATATATAATTAGCACTTAAAGACTTTCTTTGAAGATCCTTTCGCTTTGAAAAATCGTCCGATTTTATAAAACAAAGTTTTAATTTTACGGTAAGTTTTATTAAAAAATTCAAAAGCGCGTATGTTGATTCTAGAAACTCTTGCGATTTAATAATATTTTTGAACATTGTATTTTAATATCGTTTTAAACTACTATGATTTAACAATATCGTTTTAAACGACTTTTAAATTTAAAATTAACCGGTGGTGAGTCAGGTTCGGTTGAACCGTTGGCGGTCCGTTTTTAAAACCATATGTACAATGAGAACTTTTTACATATAAATTGCGTGAAGATTTGTGTGTTTTATTAGTTTGTCTGATATGTATAATAACATGTATTTTCATATTAGGGTGTTTTAAAAATAACGTTTATTAGGTATTTATTGTTATGGACGTTTTTTATTATACTAAATTACTTTGTATTTTTTATTATTTTTTAAAAAACATGTTTAAAAAGTCTTTAAAAGTGTTGCAACAAACGCTATTATAGATGTCTTATTAAAATTCTTAATTATTAGAAAGTGTTAAATCTTAATTTTTTAAGCCTTCCATTTTAGGAATGTCCCAAATGTTTTATAATTTAGTATAGATATGTTGCGGGTTTTCTAAAGATACACAACATATTATACTTTGACAAAGTCTCAAAACAAGATTACGTATGACACTTAAACTTAGAACGTTATTTGCGTTTCAACTTTAGTGCAAAGTTCTATGTAAGCGAGACTTGGTTTTTATGTTAAGTGTCTAGGGTGTGATCAGGGGCGGACCTTTATGGGGGCGGGGAGGTCCGTACAAAAAATTCGACACAATGTAGAATATTGTAGGTTTAAGGGTAATTTAGTTGAGGTTATAAATAAATCTTCAATTCTTTAAAATAAATTCGGCCCTCAAAATAAATGGCCAAGTTCCCACCTGGGTGTGATCATCGGAAAGCCGGAACCCCATCATTTCTCCTTTTCCCGCAGGGACACCTCCCATGCGTCAAAATTAAGGTTTTTTCGCTGCGGGACATGAGTCCGTAACAATCTAGAGATAGAAAAATGAGATTTAGGAGACAGTGTATTTTATTGATTATTGTAAGTGGTACATCTCAGATACTTAAGGTATTTTTAAATGATAAAATGAAGAAAAAAAATAATAAATTAAAATAAAAAAATTGAGATGGGAAGAGAGAAAGCGTTAAAATGGTTGAAAGAAATTTAAGCGAAAAAATAAACGTGGTGTTTTGTTAATGATGTAAAGCAGATGAGACGAGCGGATACTCTCGACCACACCTTCCATAATGGGAAAAAAAATTGCTTCTTTTGAGTAGAAAAAATAAAACAACCATTTTAGCTTATTAGTGTCTTCTAAAAGGTATTTCTAGTTCGAATAAATCAATCATAAAAGTTGATAACTTCATTTTCTTGTACATGTGATCACTTCTGGTTGGGTTGATTCGCAAACAAAAAGTCCTATATTTTCATATTCAATCTACGCAACAAATGTATTAGCTATCATTACAGAAATAATACGACAATAATAATCAAAATATTATGAATAAAACTAGTTAGAACTTAGAAGACCAATTAACATCTAAAGATCTTGAGCAGTGGGCCGGGTATTGAGCACCTTAGAGATTGGGCTAGGCCCTGAGCGTAATCGTTGAGATGTTTAAATACATATGTTGTTGGTGAGATCTCACACTCGGTAAATTCATGGCGAAAAAACAAACGCGTCGTTTGTCTTCAAACTAAACCTATTATAAAATGATGTGCGAGCTTATGAACAACTAAGGAAAACAACCAATACCTAAAAGACATTTTATGTTTAGCAAACTAGCTATAACCTATTAATTGTATGCTAACGGTACATAGCTCTATACCAGTTTTTTAATAGCCGGTCTATAGCACTTTTGTTTCTTAAAGATAGAATTACAATTAGCTAATACACATAAAAATAAGGAACCAAGAAAATAACCTTTTTACATGATTCAGTTGTGATCAATTTGACCGTTAATTACTAAACGGTGGAAAAACATATTTAATATGTTGTTTGGACCGTCTTCAATAATAGCGGATTTGCTTTTTTTCCTCTTTGACCTTTTACCCAAAAAAAGACCGTCTTCTAATAATAGCAAACTGATGAAGATCAATGCATTGGAGAGTCATCAGTACACCTCATGTTCTATGTGCACTCAGTTAGTCGTTACTATAAACCAACTCGAGAGTACATAGTGTACATTCTCACACAGGTACCTCGTAATGAATCGGTAGTGTTGCTAAAAGACACATCCGATTGTCGATGAACTTCCAAGTTTATAATCAAGTAAAAGTATATTTTACATGTTACATATCTGAACAGTAGCTTCCAAGTATGTTTTGCTAGAAAGCTCGTAACTGCATTAGAAGAACTTACAAAAGCTGCTTAAATGCTTTACGTAGTAATTCTTGCATGCGTAATAGGATTTACCTTGCAATAACCACTATTTTGTTCCCAAAGTATGATATGTTCAATTGATGATGGGACTTCTAAACGCAAAAGTGATCGATCATATGTTGAATAACATCTACACCATCTGTATGCAAGTAATCGTCTTTGACCTACACCAAAGTCAATATTATAAATTTCGAATCAATGTATGTGTATAAGTGTATTTATGCATGGTTGGAAAAAACATACCTGAATAACGCTATGAGCGGCAAATCTGAGTTTACTATTGTGAAAACTGACGTCTACTTTTTCCCATGACACACGAGAAAGCCCAGTGACCAGTTCCTCTGCACTCATATAAGCATCCATTAAACAACATAAATTCGGTAAGACAAATAATAACATCTTAGAGACGAAAAAAACAATAACATGAACAGCTAAAGATGCAAACCTTCCACATCATTGATAGTGTCACCATCTGTCAAATTTTGCTCGCCATCATATGCCTTGCAGCGTTCTTCATATACAATGTGAGGATATTTCTAGTGTATAGAGTCCTCCCACTATATTAAAAAAGATGTATCAAGCATCCAATATATGATTATATAAGGATGATCATGCCATTATTCAAGCTATTGTTGTACCTTAGGCAGTTCTAAATGACGCCTAATGGATGATGTTCTCCAACCAACTATATCTAATCATAATCTGTTAAGGAAATACAAGGATATTTAAGGTTTCACTTGATACATTACTAAAATATTTTCCTGAAACAGAAGGATACGGTCACAGCCGGCATTTGAGTATGCCACCCGCCGCTGAAATGAACGAAGTGCTGACCTGCACAGTCAGCCAAATGTCAACAAAGAAGATATCTGAGTCCAAGAACTATATAACTGATTCTGAAGTGACAATTTCTATCCTTTTTAAGTTTTACTAATGAATAGGTCGATTGTTTTGTGCTTTAAGCCAACCGGGTCAAACCAAAGTATTTATTTAGCTAAAAAGAGAATATGTCAAATGGGTCAAACTGGATGACCCAAGTCTATGTAATCCCAAATTGTTTTAACCAAATATTTACATAATTATTCGAATAATATTGTTTATAATTCAAAAAGTTATAAATGAAGTGTAAGGGGTCAACCCACCGACCCTTACGACCCGTACTAAAAGAAGATTCATTTCAACTTGTTACCCAAGCCCGTCACACATCCAATTTGTCACCTACGGAAAAATCATTTTGAGCCACAGGTCATATTGAACGTACATGAAGTAACAATCATCAAAATCTTGCAACATTCGTTTAAGTAGGGGAGGCTTTCCGTCATCATTATCAGTAAGGAAAAGATGCCGTCCAGTTCTTCTAAATATCCAATGAATAACAAGAACAGCAGCCTTTTCCAATGCAGATATGCCGAAAAGAAAGGGCACCTGTTTGTTTCCTCTTGAACCAAGATGTGGTGTAGCAACGGTAATGAAGTTCATCGGAATCAGACCACCTATCGTGGGCCTTGATTCTTCCGAGTCTTCAACTGATAAACCCTCCAAAGTTTCTATAGGAGGTCTATACAATCTCCCAATTGCATATCTAGCCACTAAACCTCCTACAGAATGTGCAACGAAAGATATCTTACGAAGATTTGGCTTTTGTTTTATAACTCCAAGGACCTAATGCCACACAAAAACGCATCGATGATGGATACAATTTGCCCAAAAACTTAATAATCGGCATACAATAGAACATGCATGTTGAGAAACCAACCTCTTGTGACAACCGCTCGCCCGTTACATCTACACCGTCTAATGTTTGTGTAGCTGCATTCCTCTCACTGCCTACATTCATTAAGCGACAATTCAAGGTCAAAATGGTAATGTGCTTAACTGCACGTTCTGCTTGTAGCTTATGAAAAATCTCAACCTATACGGTATCTATATTGTTCCTATGAAATGAATTCATATAACAAACACCTACATCAAAGAAGATAATTTATGCAGGGTATTGTAACATAAAGCCAATACTAGTACAATTTGAGGTTTCCAAATTCCAACAACTAAGCCTCGGGAACATGACTCGTGTTTCACATTAACAATCAGCAATGACTTAAACACCAATGAGTCCTCATATACTTATGCTTCAAGCAAAGTAAGATTACAACAGTTTGTTATATTAGGCACTAGACGCAATAGACAATAATGTACAACGCCTAGACCATTCTAAACACATAATAACCCCTATAAATGATGTATTACCGTGACTGCTTAAATAAACGATCAAATGAACCTGCTTTTACCGTCATTAAAAGCTAGCTAAATACTCGTAATAAACAAAAAGTAAAAACACGGAAAATCGAATAAAATGCTACTCATGAAGACCAATTATGATATCCTGATATTTGCATAGAGACAGTCAAAGACAAATTAAAATAATGTGAAGATGGATTCTTACGGTGAACAAAGACTTTATCCGGAATAGTTTTAACAAATTGTTCAGCAGCAAACTTCCAATCTGTTGAACTGTTCAAAACAACAAAACAATCACTTTTAAAAATCATGAAAAACAAGTTTAGAAATATATCCGATCACATTTGGGGGGACCTAGCGGCAAAAGGGCACGTGACTATAACAATAAAATGCGTGAGGTACTAAGTACAATTCTAACTACGTGCAAAAAAAACCCTGAAATGACGTACTTTACTACTGTTTGAATATGTGTCACCACGGTGGGTTTAAACTCTGTGGATTAATCGGCCAAAAGGTCGGAAACAAAAAAAAACCAAAAAGGTGTAGCTAGCTAGCTAACCTGCCAAGGATTCCATTGACCATGACGACAAGATGATCAGCTGTGGAAACATCGGATTCAGCACAACTAAAACATCAACTCCTCCAGCTGCCTGTTCCATTGAACAGACATGATCATGATCACCGTTCTCCATCTCGGATACAATTCCTCACCAATAATACGAAATGGTATTTATGGTCATGAGGCTTTCAAGTTAAGGAAATATATATACGTGGCGATGAGTGCACGATTTTACAAAGTGATTGAGAAGTGTCAGTTTTGCAGTATTTCGTTTACACGCTCATCTTTCTATTTATATCTGGACGCGTATAGTATTCACCGACTTAATTACACACCTTTTTGAAACAGAAATATATATACCTTTCCGTTTTTAACCATTTATTTATTTTATTTGTTTCTTCGAATCCACGTTATAATAACTAAATTTATAATCATACATAATGATTCATTCAAAACGTGGCTTTAAGGATAACTTGACTTGGACGTGATCGAGCCTTTAATGTAGTTTGGTTCGATTGTTCAAGTGTTCATTCACACACAAGCTAGCTAGGAAAATTGTGAATAACATTATATTGTCGAGTTTCATGAACTTGCTAAGCGAGTAGACCTGTAACTTAAGGTTGGCATTACTCGTTTTGGCTCTATCATCGAATGCGTTAAAGTTTCTCCGCTCGTTATTACATTGAATTAATTTTGTTTTCATAACAAAGATCTTTCTGGAAGCAGTTTTTATTTGAATACATGTCCGAGTGGCAATATGATCTTTCATACTTTTCGCTAATATCATTAGATATTGTTATCTTTGTGTAAGATACTATACAAGTAATTAAACTTTTTATCTATACTTGCTCAATAAATTTTGGAAAATTCGAAAAATAGATCAGTCGCCTTACGACTTATTATTTTTTGGATTTAAAATTTTGAAGAGTCCAAAACAGATCGAGAGTGACTCATTTTTTGGGCAACTCGTGTCTGCGTTTGACACGTGTCCTTGAAAAATCAAAAAAGACTAATTCACATATCATAAGTGACCACTTGTCGACTAATGATTGAGTTGTACAAGCTGGCCACTCACCCGGTTTGTTTTAGACTTACAAAAATTTATATCTGAAAGATAAGTCGTAAAACGACGGATCTATTTTAGTAATTAACCTTTAAATTTTTTACCATTGAGATGCAACTTTAATTTAGATCATAAAAAGTTGAAGATGTAGGAACAAAAAAATATCAAATAAAAAAATCTCGTGAACAACTACAACATAATAATGTTTTGAATGAACCTACCACAATATTTATCCATCTACTTTATTTTAGCACATGGGCATCGAATTGAATACTTCGTACGTGGAAGCTTATCCATATACACAATTGTCATGGACACCATGGCCTGATATTTTAATTGACATGTTGGATTAGTACTATCTTTTATTAAACCGAAAAATCTGCTGTATATATTATATTGAGTAAATTACACCGTTTGTTCTTGTGGTTTGCGTGGACCGAAGGGTTTAGTCTTTTAAAAAAAAGTTCTTGTCCGGTCCTTAAGTGGGAAGCGTTGTCATCGTTCGTCTTTTGATCAAACGCCAAGTTTATCAATTAAAAAGCCATCACGTGAGCTTTGCACGTGAGGGTAAATCGTCATTTCAATACCATAAGAACGAATCTGTAGTTTATTTTGTCCAATCTTCATCCACTACTCCCAATCACTCCAACCATTCACCTATTTTTCTTCCAGATCCTTTTCTAATCAACTATTAATTTTAAATTTATCATTTTTATTTTCTTATTGTATTTCCAGATATCCATTCCTGCAAATATCCACCCAAAGATATATAAATATTTATCATCATAAATTAAACACATAAACAAAAAATCTGGAAACAATAATACACATCCAAACTGCACAACAGCAGCTCCATACTCATATTCAAAATCACCCTACCAAATACCAATATTCCGGCCAAATCAAAACATACCCCCTACCACCAAATCATTAGACTTCCATTTAGACTAGTCTCAATATTTGTTACTGATAGTCTCATCTTCTAAAAATGTGCATCAAAGACAGTACTCATGAACAAGAAAATAATAAACTCAAAACAATTCATGCTAACTTAGGTTAAAAGAAGCATACATTGGTTTAATTCATTACTTAAATCCTTAGAAAGTTCACAACAAATATTATTGAATTTCATCAAATCAATTATCGCATCTTTCCCTTGTAGTAAGCATTCGGATAAAACCTCGGAAATTCTTCCCAACCAAACCCATCCCACATAATCTTGAGCATCCGAACCTTCAATCACCATCGACGATCCTCAAGACGAGATGCATCTCGTCTGTTGCATCGCTTAGAGTGGTGTTGGACCACCACCATCATGCTCCACACCACTGTAAGGATGAGAATAATTCTCATCCAGTAACCATATCACCTTGAATCATCAAACACGTAACCATATCACCTTGAATCATCAAACACGTTTTTATTCAAAACCCTAATATCCGAAATCTAAAAATTAGATTTGGGCGCGTGGGTGAGTTTGAGCGTGTGTCGTTGCATAAACGTGACCACAATCACCCGATCTATCATTTGGGATAGGTGGTGTAATTATTTGAGGTGGTAGGAAAACTTTGACTGGCCACGAACCTAAGGAAAGGGTGGCGGATTTTGCTTAGAGAGAGAGAGGAGTGTGTGTTTTATCTCAAATATGTGTGTGACGTGTGTGGGTGGGAAAACAAGAAAGGAAGAAACAGATAAAAATAAAAATAAAAAAATCAAAATAGTAAATTACACTGCTCGTCCTTATGGTGTTGAAATGACCAATTTACCCTCATGTGTAAGTCACATGATGGGTTTTAACGATCAAACTTAACGTCGTTTGGTCAAAGACGAACGATGCATAACGCTTCCCACTTAGGGCGGACGGTGCAAATTTTTTGGTGAAAAGACGAAACCCTGCGGTCAACGCAAACCACAAGGACGAACGGTGTAATTTACTCTATTATATTATTAATGAACGATCGTTGTGTTTTATTTGTACTTGATATATGTTGTGTTATTTCGATACTTTTTCGATCTCTATGCAATGTATAATTATAGTGTTTCTTTTATTCTTTATCATATAGTCATTATATTATAATTGACTAGCAGGGTACTGCGATGAGACGGCGGATACTCTGTGACTATATTTTCTGTAAATGTAATGTTATGCGGTTATACTTTTATTAAACAATTAAATTACAAATAACAATAACTTTAGTTATAACCGTAGAAATAATTCATCTCCTGTTAACCGAAGCTATCACAAACAAAATATTGATTCTTTCCTTCAGCACAAACACCCTTCGTCAATTTTGGAGCCGACCGACCCAGTTCGACTCTCATGTTGCAATGACTTTATTTTTAAATGCTTGGCTAAGTAGTTTGATTAGATTATACATTGTGGTTAAATGATTATATATTTTAGTGAAAGAGTAAATTAAATAGTGTATTAATTGTATGTGTTGAATAGTGTTTTTTAGTTGTATTTGTGCTTCAAATAATTTGTACATTGTGTTTTATGTATTATACTTTTATCAAATGGGTGTTTTAAATATGGCATTAATTCTGAACGTTGTGGGTCGATATGTGTGAGTGTTTATGCATAAAGTAATTGTACATATAGCTTAAGTAGTTGTATTTGCTTAAAATCTATATATGAAAATCTTAAAAATTAGAAGAAAGAGTAATCCATCCCTTCATTATAAGTGGCGTAGATAATGAAACAACTTTACGTGTGAGGTCGACACAATTTAGCGACACATCGTTTATAAGTTAAAAGTTGATATAGATCTCAAATTTATCATAGATCGAATGAATCAATCATAGTCGTTTATTTTTTAATTAAAAAAAATAAATATATAAACTTTCACAATTTTTTAAAATTAAATCGCCATGAAACCGTTAATTGTTACGAGAAAAAAATCACACCATCGCGATGCTAATAAAATTATATTTCTATAGATATGCACTTCTATATATTTTTAATATTTTTTTTTTTAAATTTCGGCTCAGAAAAATCATATGTGATTTGTGAAAATCACGTGTGATTCGATTCTTATAAATCACATATGTTTGGAAATCATATGTGATTTGTAAAAATCATATATGATTTAAAAAAATTATATGTGATTTGTAAAAATCGAATCACATGTGATTTTTGAAAATCATATATGATTTAGAAATTATATGTGATTTTTGGACGAATTTAGAAAAAATCAAAATATGTAGGTCGTATGTATAAAAGATAGTTTAATTCTCATCGCGATAGTGTATTTTTTATAATTTGAAGATTTACCGTTATTAGTTTTGAAAAAAAATAATTGCTAAAATTAATTTATTAGATCTATGATAAATATAATATTTATATTGATCTGAACTCTTGTTTATAATGTGTGATGGTTCGAAACTCGCATGGTTTGACTAGATTTGGTGGTTTAATATAGCACAAATCAACTGCAAAATGTAGCTCAATTCGCGTTCTAGATTTCTTGCGATTTGGCTTGAATCATTTGTAGCTTACCTTGAACAGTGTAGTGTCTAAATTTGGATTATATCACAAATTTAACAATTAATGGAAATCGAGTGTAGCTTTGTCATTTTGTGATATCCATTCTCTGTTTTTAGCACAATTGTTTATGATATAAGATCATTTGAGGCAATAGATCAATCTTCACATTCCATTTTTATTTGATCTAATCATGAGATTAATCCTAACAATTTTAAAAACTCATTTTCATCATTTTTTTTTTTTTTTTTTTTTTTCAAATATTAATATCTTTCAAACCGTTAATCGTTGGTGAAAAAATATATCATTCATGACGAAGATTTAATTATCTTTCTATGATAAAGACTTTAATATCTTTCGACAAAATTTTTTCTCGTATTTTCACTTTTTTTTTTTTTTTTTTTTTTTTTTTTTTCGTTTTTTCGTTTTTCGTTCTTGAAATTTGCGTTAAAGAAATCATATATGATAAAACACTAATTTGATATTAGTGTAAAATCACATATGATATGTTATATCATATGTCACATATCATATGTGATATTAGTGTAAAATCACATATGATATCACATGTGATATTACATATCGTATATGGTTAACACTAATATCATGTGATATTCAATTTAGTGTTTTATCATATATGATTTTTCACGCAAATTTCGATAAAAAAACGAAAAACGAAAAAATGATTTTTTCTTTTTCGAAGTATATCAAAGTCTTGCGTCATAGAAAGATAATTAAATCTTCGTCGCGACGACGTGTAATATTTTCGCAATGATAAGCGGTTTAAGAGATATTTAAATTATAAAAGCGGGTGAAATAATAAAATCTTTAATCTCACCCATTGATTTTTTAGATGAATGATAGAGATGAGTCGACTTGGTATGTAAGAAAAGTTTGGTATGTAAACTAACTCTCCTTATTGTTTATAGAAAAGCATAAAATATATATCGAAAGCGTTATTGCAGACTCGATATTACTTTTAGAAAAGTATTCTTTAACATTATTTATTCATAGAAAAGTGTATGAACTCCGCAAAAACAACATCCAATCACTTGGAGATGAGATATGGAGAGGTAGAATGTAAATATATCTTACCTCTATCCTAACATAGATTCAAAAATAAAGAGACTGTTTTCAAGAAAACCTTTGGCAAGTGTAAGTGCGGGGTGAGAGAGCTCAAAAACATGTACATGTGTGAAAGTGTGCAAAAACAAAGATAAAGAGTCGAAAAGACATAAGCATAAGCATACAAGCTAAAAGCATAAATGCAAAAACACAAAAGGGAAAGGGCACCTAGAAAGACACTTGCAAAGAAAAGGGGCTAAAGGCCCAAGAGTGCAACGAAGATCTAAGCAACAAGAACGCTTTGAAGACATATACCTAAGGACAAAGCAAAAGGAACATGAGAGGCTACTAAAAGCCTAAAATCCAAAAGGAATCACCAACGGAACTTTATATCTAAAACGCAGTGGAAGGAAACTAAGTGATGCCTATAAAACCTAAGCGCAATAACTACCTCATACCTCTCAAACAACCTAGCTCGAACTACCGATATTCTAATGTCATCTCTCCACGCATTCCTATACGAGGTTATGTCCTTGGACAAGAGGCTTATTCAACTCCCGCTTATGTCTATCCTCCCATCTAAGTTTTGGTCTACCCCTTCTCTGCGATCGGCTATTAGAGCTTCGATTCTCTTTCTTTGGAGTGGACCGCCTCCCCTTGACATGTCCAAACCACGTCAACCTTCATTCCCCAATCTTGGAGATTATAGTTTCAACTTCAAGTTTTGCTATAAAAATCCATTCGGGATCATGTCAAACATGGTTTTACCACGATCCTTAGCATTTTCAATTCCGCCACTTTTACCTGTTTGCTTGAGCTTTGTGATTGGCCGACTATAACAGTCTAATCGCCACCTATAAAATTCTCCCTTTAGCTTAAAGATGAATTTTTATCACATAGTAATCCCGACGCCCCTTTAATTTCATCTAACTTTGCTATAATATGGTGGGCTACGTCATCGTCCATACTCCCCGATATGTGTCACCGAACCCAAATATCTAAAAACTCCTTTGGTTGAAGGATCGATCATGGGTACAAATTTCTATTTCTTCGTTATGAATGATATCGTTCCTACCGAAATCACATCTCAGATATTCTATTTTTTCTATGGTTACTCGAATGCCATTGTCTTCTAGTGCCTCCCTCAAGTGCTCAATTTTGTTGTTTAACCCTTCCTCCGATTCTGCAACTAATACAATATCGTCTGCGAATATCATGCACCAAAGGATGCTCTCTTGTGTCATTTGTGATATTTCATCAAGAATAAAGGCGAAGAGATATGGGCTAATGGCTTATCCCTGGTGAAGTCTACTTCTACAAGGAAGAACTCTGTGTTCCCAACTGTGGTCCATACGCGGGTCTTCTCCTTCCCTTCGTACGTATCCCTAATAACTCCTAAGTATCTCTTTTAGGGTTCCTTTATCTATTAGTGTTCTCCAATTCAACTCACGTGAAACACTATCATAGTCCTTTTCTAGGTCTAGGAAAGCCATATGCAAATATCATTGCCTTTATCTGTACTTCTCCATGAGACTTTTGAGAAAGTGAATTGCCTCAGTTGAGGACTTTCCTGGCATAAAACCAAATTTTTTCTCTGACACGCTTGTCTCCCTTTTCAACGTTATCTAAATAACTCTCTCCCAAAGCTTCATGGTGTGACCAAGAATCTTAATAGCTCGATAGTTGCTACACACTTGCGCGTCACCTTTGTTCTTGTAAATGGATATGACTTCGCTTTGTCCCCATTCATTTGGCATCTTAGCACTTGAGAATATCTTATTGAAGAGGCAATCCAACCACTTTACCCATCATCTATTAGGCTCTTCCACGCTTCTATGGGTATTTGGTCCACTGCTTTGTTTCTTCCCATCTTCTGTAATGCAACCTTTACTTATCCTTGGCTGATCCTCGAGTTGCAGCAATCGAGTTGCAAGTATTTTTTAGGGTTCTCTCCTTCCCCGCTCCTTCATGACTCGTGTCACTGAAACGAGAGGAGAAATACTACGACCATATTTTCCTTATATCTTCTTCGTTCACAATGCTTCACCCTCTTTCATCTTTGATATACTTTAAGTTTCCTATATCTCTTCTTTTTCTATCTCGAACTTTAGCAATCCTATAGATACTGTTTTCCCCCTGTTTGGAGTCTAATTTCTTATACAAGTCTTTGTACGCTTTGTCCTTCGCACACTTCGCCTTTTTGCTTCTCTTTTAGCTACCTTGTACATCTCTTCTGCAGTAGCCCTATTCACTTTTGGCCCACGTCAAGCTCCCTGAACCTATTTTGTTTTACTACGACTTTTCTTTGCACCTCTTCACTAAACAACCAAGATTCCTTGTAGGTCCATTGGGTTCTCACTGACCAACTAACTACACCTAAGGAATCCTTTGTTGCGCCTTTAATGATGCAGGAAAAAGGTGTTTCACATCTGATTCACGTCACTAGCAGTCAAGTCCTCTACCCGAGCAGAAAGTCCCTCTGATAATCTCGCTCTAAAAGACACTATGCATCCCCATTTACATTCTTTCACAAAATTCTCGACGTCCAGTCACCATCCTGTGTCGTTGTCTCTCAAGAAGTTCATCCAAAGCTACCAATATGTGTTGAGATGAGCATGCCTCATCTGGAAAGACCCTGTAGTCCTTGCATGCTCTAAGGTCTCCTTTGCGCACCAAAGAATACTTTGGCCCCCTGGAAGGTAATTAAATGAGTGATCCGGGAGTCCTCATAAAATACTCAATTTGGGTACTTTGGCCCCGCTTTTGAGAGAGTTCACTATAACGAAGTCATGATTGATAGAAAACTCTAATATCAAGTGTCCTTCATCATTCCTAACTCCATAGCCAAACCTCCGTGAAGCCCCATGTATCATTAATACAAATAAGTCAGTAAAACGTTTATTTATATTTTACGATCTTCTAATCTTTTGTCGATAACAAACGTAAAATCATTTTAACGAAACAAATAAAATAAGTAAATGGTTTGAGCCAATAGATTTCTAACACACTTACGTTTTCACATAAAACACTAAAACAAGTACAAGTGATTTTATGATTTAGTAATACATATGTACAACAACTAGTGTTTACATATTGGGCAAATATATACATAACTAGTATATAAATGGGTAAAAACTACAACCCATGGTATTGACCCATACCCATTTGACTAGGTGCATTGCACCCAATAGGTACATTGTATCTAATAAAAAACCCATGGATCAACCCATAACCCATGACCAATGACCCATGACCCATAACTAAAATATCCATGGGCAAAGAGAGGCGTCCCACGGATCCCTAGTTTTACAAAGAGACGGATCCCTCGAGGAGGGATTCGTGGGATCCGGGAACGATAAGCATTTATCCTCTATAAATAGTGAGCCGTTTCTTCCTTTGGCTTGCACACTCTCACATACTTTCCCAAGTATTGTAACTCTCAACCATTGATCCTAAGGGATCTTTCTATGTAGTTTGTCTTTTGTTTTGTGTGATTCTCTAGGTTCCTCTTAAAGGCGAGATCACCACTTGAAGTCAAGCAAGCTCAAGTCCATGAGTTGCCATGCTTCGTCATCATCAAGACTACTAAGGTTCTCTTGTTGATAGTTCTTTCTTCCTCTATAGAAGTGTTGAGTCGGAGGCATTAGTGAAGGATGCCGAAGGAGTCAAGACGAAAGCATTAGTGAAAGATGCTTAACGTTCGTGTCAAGAGCATTAGTGAAGAATGCTAAAGGTGTCAAGACGAAGGCATTTGTGAAAGGTGCCAAGCGTTGTGTCAAGGGCATTGGCGAAGGATGCCTAGAAAACAAATCAAGTGGCATTAGTGAAGAATGCCTAGGTCGTATAATCGATGAGGTGCATCGTTATACATATTGTGATTGTTTACTTTCAAAGATGTTGATATCCTTGATGATTTTGTAATAAGGAGTGGATCTCCTTTGGGATTAGGTGTTGTGTACTGTTGGGTAGTAGTTCCTCCATTGTAATGGAACTCGGTACTTAGCCTAGTACCGGATAAAGGGTAGGCGACATTGTGGTAGGTGTGGTTCACCTTGGTGTGAAAGAACCCGGTGGTTAGCCTAGTACCCGAAAAAGAGTAGGTGACGTTGTGAAGGCTTCTCCGCCATAAGGATTTGGTGTCATGTAGTGATTACGAACTCTCGAGTAGGTGACTCGGGGAGTGGAGTAGGGTAAGTAAGGTGTCTTTGTAGCCGAACCACTATAAATACCCGTGTCGTGGTTATGTGCTTCTTACTCTTTATCTTTCATTACACTTTTATATATCTATTTATCAACGTCCAACATACACATCTAAGTAGATTGACATAAGTCGATCTAAATATCTTAACAGGAAGTTTTAAATTGGTAAAACTATTCAACCCCCCTTCTAGTTTTCCACAGTATCCATCCGTTGCAGCTCTTATATGACCGCTTAATCACCCCTTATAATTAGTCGTTGGTCTGATGGGCACTCCTTCACGAGCTGATCTGGGGAGTCCCAGTAGCTCTTCTTTTCTACGTTACCAAGACCCACCTAAGGTGCACATGTGCTAATTACATTAACTGTCTTTTCATAAAAAACCAAGGAAATTGCCATTATCTTATCGCTGCTCTTGTTCACTTGTATTGCAATATCCTTAAGAGCTGCCGCCAAAATAACCCAAACTCTTATTCTCAATGTCCTAGTGCATGAGTACCAAAGCTTTTAGCGTTACCTTCCTTCGAAGTAGACCCCCTCCATTTAGTCTCTTGAAAACATGCTATGTCTATTTATGTGTCCCTGAGACATCAGCATGCTCAAAGAGCTTTCCAGACAAGACCCTACGTTATTACTCAATTTAATATTACTTTATTTGAATGGTTATAAATTTTGTAGAATTGTAATTGAGTCGTCATGAATTTGGCTTTCTAAAACTTGACTCAAGTTCATATAGATTGACTTAGAGCATTTCCTTTTTTAAATGTAACATGAAGCTTTTTCGATGAACAAATTCAAACCTGAACATCAAAAGCCAACCAATAGACCACATATGTAATGTATAATGAATTTTTCTTGTATTTGCCCATTCTAATATTTTCATTTAACATCCTTTGTTTTTGCAGTAGTTTTATTTTATATCCTTTTATTTTATAACTTTACAATCGAAACGAATGTTGTAGCTGAAGTTGAATAGGAACCACAACATTGGTGTTAGATGATCCAATCATTTTCTTGTTTATTTGTTCTATTTTTTAATACTAAAATCAATTAATAATTATAAGCCCCATGCAAGTTTTTAGCTTGACGGTGATTCAGATGAAATGAAAGCTTAACGGTAGTTCATATGAAATGAATCACACTTTTCAATTGATTCTTATTAATTTAGTGGGTGTTGATATGCTTATATAGGGGTTATTTGGGTAAGCTCATTTAAAAAGCTGCATTTTAGCTTATAATCAAGAAGAAGCTGTTTTGGACCAGATTATTTGATTAAGGTTTGGAATAAGCTTACAAGCCAATCCAAACATTTTCCCTTGCATTATGTTTATAATAATTTATAAGATAATACCTTTCTTATATGGTAAACGTACGCTAGTTAATTGGATTTCCCTAACACCCCCTCAAACAACATTTTATGTATTACAAAATGGAGTATTTATCTTTGGGTCGCATTAGTAAGCTAGCAAGCATGAGTTGATTGTATATATCGGGAAATTTCATATCTCCTTCCTAAAACATGAAAATTTCATATATACTCAAATCATGCTTCAAAGCATTGTACATAATGCATTCAATGATTGTATTATGGGTATGTATAAAATAGTGACGAGAAAGGGTGGATATATGAAATTCTCTTTATATCTAATCACTCAAAAATTTTTATTAGTATCGAGTTGTATCAAACTACAACGAGTCGATAAACAATTAATTAAGCAATCCCAAACACCCTTTAAGGTGTACATATGAGTATGTATTTGTTATTTTAAGCTCCAAGTTCATCAAATCGAACAAATAAGTAAAAGCGAAACAATGATTCAAAACGACTTTTATTAAGAAACAAACGCAATTGGTTTTACGAGTTTATACAATAATCGGTTTTGGTTACGAAGAAATGAAACAAACAACCCTATATATACTAGTATGAGCGTCATGTTTGAGCGACATATCCCTTCCTTGCATCTCCTTCTTTTCATGAAGCGTTGTAACGTTTGGGTTTAACCCGTTTCTTCCAAGATAACCGTTTTACAGTTTTTAGGTTTAGGATAAACCTATTTGGTCCTTGTATCTTCTAAACTAAACATGTAGGCCCTTCGTATTTTGGCTTTGAACTATAACGAACTCCTAAACTTTGAGCCATGACTCAAGATTAGTCCAACAATCACCCCTAATCTTGATCATGCTCTAGTAGCTTCTTAATACTTCATGATCCGTCTTTTCATGTTGTAGAAGGTCCTTGTCTTTATACTTTGGCTTTTCTTGATTCTTTGCTTGACCTCTTTGTCTTGAATGTATTCACATCTCTTGTATTCTTCGATCATTTCAGACCACCTCTCTTTCGTTGATTTCCACTGTTTTGCTGGTCTTTCTCTAATTGCACTTATTCCATCACTGGTCTCTATGCCTTTTACATAACCTGTTGTTAGCCCTGCAGTAACTTCCATCCCTTCAAATCTTGGTGGGATCCTAGTCTTCATAGCTTTCTTGCTATCTTCTTTCACTGCCTTGGCTTTCACTAGCATCTCTTGCTTAGGTTTATGTACTAAACTTGGAATTTCCCTTGCATTCTCACAATAACTATCCAGCACCTCATAAAGTTCTCTAGTCTTTATGTCAATCTTACTTGGAAATCTTAAACTATTGACAGCCTCTCGAATCTCCTTTAGACATTCTACACTTGTAATTTCATTCTTCACCTTGTCTTCAAATGAACTCTCTTGTTCATGCATCTTCTTTTCGAACTCTAGTTCTCTCTTTCTGAACTTCTCCTCGAGTTCTTGTTTCTTTTCTTCAAATGAACTCTCTCGTTCACTCATCTTCTTCTTGAACACTAGTTCTCTATCTCTGAATTCCTCTTCGAGTTCTTGTTTCTTTTCTTCAAAGTTATGAATTATTTCAAACTTCCATAACTCCAGTTTACTTTTTAAGCCAGTCTCAATTTCTGACCTTAAGTCTTCTAATCTTTCATTTGGGATTTCATTCTTCTCAATGATAATTCCCTTCCACATTGGTTCTTCTTCTAAGGATGCCTTTTCTTTTTCATCTTTATCTGCCATAGCTGCCATCAACAGTGTAGGTTCATTGTCATCTTCTACAATGTTCCTCTCCTCTTCTTTATCATTCTCTAGACAATTTCTAGCAATATGTCCAAATTCATGGCAATTATAACATTCTATGCCTCGTTTTCCTTTCTTGAAACGGTTTTGATCTCTAGAGTTTTTCTTTCTCCAATCACGATCATCTCCATCCTTGTTTCTAACATTTTTTGCCTTTTCGTCACACCAATTGTCTTGAGACGAATTAACTCTTCCTTATTCACTGTTCTTAAAACCTTTCCAATGACTAGACATGTTGCCATGTTTTGTGAACAATAACTTATCCTGATTGTCACTAGGGCTTCCATCAAAGAGGTTCACTCTTTCTTCAAAGGCTTTCAGTCTACCAATTGTCTCATTTTGTTGTATTTTCTAGATCGAAAAATTGTTCTATCATTGCTACAATATGTATAAATCTCTTGATGCAGACTTAGAAGTTTTCGTACTAGAGTTTCTGATCAAATGTTGATCCTAAGCCACTAGCCGTTGTAACAATATTGTTGAGCTTTCTTGAAAAGCATCAATATTGTCATCTTCTTTCATCTTTAACATCTCAAATTCGTTTTGAGAGTTTGTAGTCGTGCCTTTTGCACTCTATCTACACCTATGTACCTAGTTTGTAGTGCTTCCCAAATTTCTTTTGCACTCTTACAACTAGCCACTTGTAAATCATATCCTCCGTAATGCTGGTAAAGATATGCGGTTGTTGCCAAATCTTTCTTTACGTCTAATTGTGCACTACCCTCAGGTTCTATTATTTCCCAAAGCCCATTTGCCCTTAGTATGGTCTTCATACGAAGAGCCCATACTGTGTAATTTGTAGATTTCAAAACGGGACATTGAAATTGGAAAAACGATGTAACCTCCTTGTGAATTACAATTTCCGTGTTTGTATCTCCAGTCATTATGCCTAGAAGCTATTCCTAATTCTAATAGGGAATTTAAAGTAGGAATCTAGGAAATCTTATAACTTCAACTAGGAATCAAACAATACTTTCTAATCTTAACTACGTATAATAAGACTAAAAGTAATAAAATTCAGATTTTAGTTTTAGAATATAAAACCCGAATTTTGTGATTCCTCCACGATATGATTTTCGAACCAATAAGAACACCCAAGTGTGTTCTCTTTCTCCCTTGTACAATTAACCAAACGCACCCTTGATGTTTCTTCTTTTTCTGCCTTCTTTGTTCGAACCAGAAAACACAAAACAACTCCTTCCCTTTGTTTTTTTCTTGAGCGATAAACACAAATTGTTCCCCTTCTTTTTCTTTTTCGAACCAATCAAAAA
Organism: Chrysanthemum lavandulifolium; assembly: GCA_022545495.1. Lineage (NCBI taxonomy): Eukaryota > Viridiplantae > Streptophyta > Magnoliopsida > Asterales > Asteraceae > Chrysanthemum > Chrysanthemum lavandulifolium. Next base: position 5,425,208 of record CM040245.1, read on the forward strand.
ACACCAAAGCAGTGTTTTTCTTCTTCCCTTTTTCTTTCGAACCAGCACAGAAACAACACACCAAACTTTCTTCTTTTCGTACTTATTCTATTCGTCAAGAATACCCTTTTCTTCTCCTTGTTTCTGCCCGAACCAAACAACATGTTTGCTATGTTTCTTTGGTTCCAACGTTTGCAGAAAAAACTCGACCCCAATTCTCTTCTTTGATCTTGCGTCGTAAAAACGAATTCAGGCTCTAATACCAATTTGTTGTCCCAACGGGGTTTCACAATCAATTCGAACAAATAATTGAAACGAAACAATGATTCAAAACAGCTTTTATTAAGAATCAAACACAATTGGTTTTCTGAGTTTGTACAATAATCTGGTTAATAAATGAAACAAACAGCCCTATATATACTAGTATGAAGCGTCATGTTTGAGCGACATATCCCTTCCTTGCATCTCCGCTTTTCATGAAGCGTTGTAACGTTTGGGTTTGACCGTTTCTTCCAAGATAACTGTTTTACGCTTTTTAGGTTTAGGATAAACCTAATTGGTCCTTGTATCTTCTAAACTAAACATGTAGCCCTTCAGATTTTGGCTTTGAACTATAACGAATTCCTAAACTTTGAGCCATGACTCAAGATTAGTCCAACAAGTTCATCATTTCATTCCGACAATACAACTGGCTATTGAATGTTTTAAAAGTTTTATGTATTGAATTCAATAAATCATTGGGATTGCAATGTTGCCTCGGTGGAGCAGGGGCCTTAGCTAGTATCTACAAGGTATGAATTGAGCAATTCTCAAGTGGCTACAAGAGATGTATATGGTTATATTCTTACCGAAATATTTCTTGGGTTGCATCTGTAGAGGTGCCACTACTTTCCAGCAACATTTATGCATCTAAATCAGAGGTAAATAAATATTGAATTATAAAGTACTAATAATTAATGTTATAGTCGTTTAAACTAACACATACTTTCTTCTTCTTATTTGTTTGTAGGGGCAAGGCTTGGCGCAACTGGAAAGATTAGGTGGTATTTGGAATTGTTTATTTTTTTGGTAACGGATTACCCTTGGTAAATTTATTACACCAAAACACAAATAACATTTCTTAATTGCTTATTGCATTATTGTACATGATATAAGTGTTTTAGAGTGTTTCGATATTCTCAGGCACTTTCATTTTTACACCCATCAAGAGCCTAACCACGCCTATGTAGCTTGTTTTCATGGTGTTGTTAAAAGTATTATTATTGGCATAATTTGATTAATTGTTTTTGTCTAACATATCTACTAGTTTACTGTTGATCTTGTAGTGTAGTTTTGTTTCTGAGGAGATGGTTTATTTGTGTTTGAATGTTATTGGTAACATATCTACGAGTTTATTGCTAATGTTAACATATGTTAAGGTTAATTACAATAAGAGTAAATTACACCGCTCGTCTTTGTGGTTTTGCGTTGTGGGCATGAGGGTTTCGTCCTTTGACCAAAAAGTTGCACCGTCCGAGTCCTTAAGTGGGGAACGTTATGCATCGTTCGTCCTTTGACCAAACGACGTTAAGTTTGACCGTTAAAAACCCATCATGTGACTTACACATGAGGGTAAATTAGTCATTTCAACACCATAAGACGACGGCGTAATTTACTATTTTGATTTTTTATTTTTTTTATTTTTATCTGCTTTCTTCCTTTCTTGTTTTCCCCACCCACACGTCACACACATATTTGAGATAAAACACACTCTCTCTCTTCTCTCTCTAAGCAAAAATCCGCCACCCTTTCCTTAAGGTTCCTAAGGCCATCAAAGTTTTCCGCCACCTCAAATAATTACACCACCTATCCCAATGATAAATCGGGTGATTGTGGTCACGTTTATGCAACGTACACACGTTCAAACTCACCCACGCGCCCCAAATCTAATTTTTAGATTTCGGATATTAGGGTTTTTGAATAAAAACGTGTTTGATGATTCAAGGTGATATGGTTACGTGTTTGATGATTCAAGGTGATATGGTTACGGGATGAGAATTATTCTCATCCTTCTGGTGGTGTGGAGCATGATGGTGGTGGTCCAACACCGACTCTAAGCGATGCAAACAGACGAGATGCATCTCGTACTGGGGATTCGTCGATGGTGATTGAAGGTTCGGATGCTCAAGATTATGTGGGGATGGTTTGGTTGGGAAGAATTTCCGGAGGTTTTATCCGAATGCTTACTACAAGGGAAAAGATGCTGATAATTGATTTGATGAAATTCAATAATATTTGTTGTGAACTTTCTAAGGATTTAAGTAATGAATTAAACCAATGTATGCTTCTTTTAACCTAAGTTAGCATGAATTGTTTTGAGTTTATTATTTTCTTGTTCATGAGTACTGTCTTTGATGCACATTTTTAGAAGATGAGACTATCGGTAACAAATATTGAGACTAGTCTAAATGGAAGTCTAATGATGTGGTGGTAGGGGTATGTTTTGATTTGGCGGAATATTGGTATTTGGTAGGGTGATTTTGAATCGAGTATGGAGTCATTGTTGTGCGGTTTGGATGTGTATTATTGTTTCAGATTTTTGTTTATGTGTTTAATTTATGATGATAAATATTTATATATCTTTGGGTGGATATTTGCAGGAATGGATATCCGGAAATACAATAAGAAAATAAAATGATAAATTTAAAATTAATAGTTGATTAGAAAAGGATCGGAAGAAAATAGGTGAATGGTTGGAGTGATTGGGTGGTAGTGGATGAAGATTGGACAAAATAAACTACACCGTTTAGGTTTTGCAAACCCTAGATCTAAGCATACAAATAATTATTCATTTTATTTTAATTATGTGTTTGATAATTAATTACGTTCTATGGTTTTGAAATGACGAATTTACCCTCATGCAAGTCACATGATGGGTTTTCTTGATCAAACTTAACGGCGTTTGGTCAAAGGACGAGCGATGCATAACGCTTCCCCACTTAAGGACTGGACGGTGCAACTTTTTGATCAAAGGACGAAACCCTTCACCAACGCAAACCACAGACGAACGGTGTAATTTACTCTTACAATAATCTATATGACAATTGTGTATGGAAATGTGCTTTTAGGGTATTAGAGTTTTTTGGTTGACCATAATATTTTTAAAATCTATTTAACAAAAGGAGTACTTTCAAATTTATTTAAGATAATATGGTTTTTTGAAGGGGTTAATATTTACATGGAATGAATTGTTTCACACACTAGGGTTTGATTTTTTTTACTATTATGCCCCTAAATACTCTTTGTTAATTTTACCTATGGATGTTGTCTCCATAAGTCCAAGTACCACTGTCCCAACTTGGTGTTCATCTCCATTGTATTTGATGATACGTCTCCATAAATATATAGTCTAACTCATGCTTATATTATGATAATTAACGTTACTCTGTAGATTTTTTTTTTTTTTTTGAAAGGCAAAAGCAAATATATTAAAACTCAAACCACAGATACAACCCGATACATAGAAATGCAAACCCCTTTCTATAAGATATAGATACAAGGGCGTGAGACAAACCACCACAATCAATGAGCAGTCTCACGAGCATGCAAACACACCCCAAAGAGAATCACGAGGGCTAACTAAATTATGACCAAACCCAAGAGAGAAACAACAAACAAAAGTACATAAACATAACAGTTCCAGCAGCCAATTAATCACGATCGGTTGGACCACTGAACCATTCTTCTCGCTTCACCTCATCCTTCTTCGACCGGGCTGAAATCCATTCGAAGGATCGCAACTGAACTTCTTTAAACAAATCGGGAATCATGGAACCATTCCTTTTAAATATCATCTGGTTCCTATTGCTCCATATAATGTATAACGTGGACCAAATCACAGCTTTCCATCTCTCTCTATTAATATCGTTAAAAGAATTAATACCGGGTAAATTAAGAACATCCTGGACCGAGAACACATCAATATTTTCTAAGTCCCACCATCTGAATACCCGCTTCCATACTAGCTGAATCTTTGGGCATAAAACAAAACAATGATCCAAAGATTCAATGCCGTCATTACAACAGGGACACAAGACAGTATGAAGATCTATACCAATGTCATCGAGAATAGTGCGAACTGGAAACCTCCCATGATACAACCGCCATATAAAAACACATACCTTTTTGGGAATGCTCTTGCACCATGGTGTAACGAATTGTCTCCCGGTCGGGCCGAGGGTCTTTTCATCTATCAAATCTTGCTTAATGACTTTAAACAATATTACTCGTCCATTAATCATGTTGATTAAATCTCTATCCATTGGCACGCATATAGATATTGGATAAAACCCATTTCAAGCTTTCAGAAGTTATATATATCCTTAAGTTTTCAAATGTAAAACGTCCGATAACAGAATTTATGATTGACGATTAGATTTCGATGAGACGAGATCACGCATTTGCTAAGTCTGGTGGTTTTGTGAGTAATAAACCTTCCTTGTACTGTCATCTTGTACTTTGAATGCGGTTCAATCTCTACATATTGTCTCCCATTATCCTTTAGTTTGCTATTGTAACATTTTTTCTACGATTAGGAAGACTTATTGAAACTGACTGAGATCGTGAATTGAGACTCTTGTTTCTACTGAATAGACATAAGTTCATTTCTTGTTTCGAGTTTCATGATTTTGTTGAGGTTTTGTAACTTTACCAGTGGATCCAATGAACATGACAGTAGGATGGAGAGACGTAAGATACAGAAGGAGATGATGGACCTCGAATTATAACAGGTTTGGGCAATGAAGTGTTTGTGGGATAGTTTGAAAGCTACTACACGCAAGATATCGACTCTAATAAGCGAATGTCTACATTCATGTTAGTAGTTATTGTATTAAATTTCATAAATTTGTGTCATTGCGTTTGTGGTAGAATGGACAATAAAACATTCAAAAATACCATATTATCTTAAATAAATTTGAAAGTACTCATTTTGTTAAATAAATTTTAAAACTACTATTGTTAACCAAAAAACTCGGGGTATTTTTGTTTGCACTACCTTTCCTTATGTTTTATGAGATCATTAATATCTCTTATTTCTTTAATTGTTTTAAAATTTTTGATTGATTATCTTTATTTGACATGGCTCTTAAACTTACTTAGAGTAATAAGATTGTAATATCAATATAATGACACCATAAAATTAAATGTCATGCATAAGATCCAACCAATTAATTAAAATAGGAAAATTACAGGAATATTATTCTCTTGTTTCTTCAATTTAGATGGAAAAACAATTTACCCATTACTTGTTATAGACAAATGCATACACTTGGAGTGATGAGGTGGAAAGAAAAAATGACGTGAACAACATGATATGTAAATTGGGTGAAAGTTAAAAGAAGAATTTATAATTTTACCGTTCATATTGACATAATGAAAGAGGAATAATATTCTCGCAATTGATGTAATTGAAACAATGTTACCAAAATTAGAAAAGAATGTAAAGAATGTTAACCAAATATGCCATTTTTCTATTAAAATATGAAGCAGGGGTGCAAGTGAATGCAGTGATTTTGGTTCTGTCAATTATTATGACGAAGTTAGCCAAAAAAAGCATTGGCCATAGTTTATCATCGCAAAACTATTTATTTACAATTTCATTTTCATTCAACAAAATCCCATTCTCCTTGCATCGCCTACCGGCTAACAGACCGGAGATTCCCTCTGACTGCTCAGCCGATGGTGATTTAGGAGCCGGATATAAACATTGTACCGATATTTGGAACCAAGGAAAGATCAAGACGATAATCTAGAGCTTTTGCAATCTCTTGATTTTCGTTTTGATCTTAGAAACATGGATTTCATTGGATATACCATGTTCTTGTGCCTTGTTTCCATAGCTTTATGTTATGATATAGACATAGACCTCGACCTCGACCCTGACCTCCTTCCAAGACCTTTGATCGTTGAATTCCCAGATACACGTCTCAAAAACATAACTGAAGAGCTAAATATGCAATGTACAAGTTGGAGGGTTGCAGCTGAAGCCAACAATTTGGGTCCATGGAAAACGATTCCAATAGAATGTGCTGAATACATGAAAGAATATATGTTGGGTAGGTCTTATAAAATTGATCTTGAAACAGTTTCTAAAGAGGCTGAAGCTTATGCCAATAGCCTGGAATTGGAGGAAGATGGAATGGATGCTTGGGTTTCGACATCGATGAAACCTTGCTCTCAAATCTCCCGTATTCGCTGATCATGGATTCGGTACTAATTCTTTATATATTGATTTGCCAATAAACGATTTCGTTTCAAAGAAATCTGATTTGCCACCATCAATAGTATATAAACCATCAATAAAGATTTTGATTCTAGAAAACATATTACTAAAAGTAGATCAAGGATGTCTAAATTTACATTTATTTGGATTTGAAACAGGATGGATAAATTCTAATATGTTTTGAGGATGTATACGTGGTTGGATTTTTTCGACAGTGCCCAATTCGACAGATGGATCCTTGAGGAGTAGCACCTGTAATAAAACCAAGTTTAAAGCTATATGAGAATGTTTTGAGGCTCGGTTTCAAGATTATCTTGTTGACAGGGCGTGGCGAAAACCGCAGAAATATTACCATTACAAATCTAACGAATGCTGGATATGTTATGTGGGACAAGCTCATTTTAAGGCAAGTTTCAAATGCTGAGACATTTGTGATTAAGAATGATTATTATGACTAATTTTACCATGACAATTATTGAAATTTGGAAATCATCTTGAATCATCAATGTTGAACTAATTTTGAGCTTTCGCAGAGGTGAAAACGACCATGAAAAATCGGCCATTGCATTTAAATCAGAAAAAAGGGAAGAGGTGATTGACGAAGGATTCCGAATTCTTGGGAACTTGGGTGATCAATGGAGCGATTTAGCTGGTACTTCAATAGCTAGCAGATCGTTCAAGCTTTCGAACCCTATGTATTATATACCGTGACTAATATGTTATACATAGTTCATTACACCAACGCAGGTTGTATATTTGTAATTGTGTCTTTTGTACAAGTAATTAACTTTATATAGAAATGTTTGTTTCAACGCAAGAGGTTGTTTGTAAGAGTTCCTTTTTTATTGTAACAAACTTTTGGATATTAGTTTTTTAGAATTTAACTATAGTTGGCAAATATCTTTTACAACAGAGAAGTTTGTTGAACATATGTTATTTCTTCTCTACATTTTTTTTCTTTACAGACGATTATTCATGTATAGCGACGAAAATTTATAACTACAAACAATTATAGTTGCGTATTTGTGGTTACGATGTAGAGATTGTGATTAAAATGAATATAAAAAATTTAGTAAGCGATTAATAAAACATAAAAGTGCAATAAACAAAATACTACACTCTTACATTAACTTCGTCGTGGTTAAAAGCTTGCTTAACAGTGTCATCAACATTAGCGTGATTGAATGCCTAACAAAAACCTAATCTTTTACTACAAATGATGGACGGTGAAAATGATTATGTACTTGTGTTATATATATATATATATATATATATATATATATAAATATATATAATTAAATTTGATTGAATGATTAACAAAAAATAAAATCTAAAATCAAACTACTTTACTTGCTTTTTAAATTTTTAAGTTTTAAAATATGTTGTTTTGTCTTTATAGTAACACATGAAGTTATGGTTGAGTGACCATGCTTACATTGTACTTATTGCATCATGCTAAATTAGGTAATATTATTATTATACATGTTTTTGAGAGTTGATATTACATTTAGGGTGCTAATCGGGTCGGGTTGGTCGGGTTCGGTCAAGCGGGTCGGGTCCAATTCGGCCGAGGCTAAAAATAATTACCGAACTTGACCCTATTTGAACTCGGGTTAGTCGGGTTCGGGTCAAGTCGGATCGGGTCAAGTCGGGTAGGGTCGGTCGGGTTCGGCGTCGTGCCATTTACAAAATCATAAAATTTAATTTCTAAAATAACACATGTATAAATAACACATTTTTTTGTTGCATTTGTTTGTTACATATTTTTTGAACAATTGTTTTCTTGTTCCTATAAAATGGAAAAAACAACACTCACGATATCAAATATAAGGTTTTAATTCATATATGTGTAATGCATGCATATTCAACGTTCATATAAATGTTCATATAAATGCCTATAAACATATTTTAAAACAACATTAATTAGACTTTTAAAAATACATTCAACAATTAAAATTAAATAAAGATTTACAAAAGTTAAAAAAAAAAAATAAAAAAAAAATCCTAACTCGGGTTGACCCGAACCCGAATTAGCAAATTATTTGAACCCGATACCCGACCCTAGTTAGTACTCGGGTTAAGCGGGTTGACCCAATTGACCCGAGTTAGACTTTGGACCGAGTAACCCGACCGATTATCTTTAGTCGGATTCGGGTCCGGGTCAGTCAAGATTTTAACACCCTAATTACATTTATTGATTCTAAAGTCTTCTAATCTAAAACACAAATAGCTAAAATAATAATAATAATAATAAAATTATTATTATTATTATTATTATTATTATTATTATTATTATTATTATTATTATTATTATTATTAATTATTTTATTAAAATTCATAAAATTTACCAGAAATTAGTAAAAGCTAACAATTTAAAATCTTAAACAAAAGCTGAAACCTATTGACTTGTTATTATTATTATTATTATTATTATTATAATAATAAAGTTCTACATAAAGTTATATAAAAGTCTAAAAACAAATTGTGCTACCATTTTTTTTTTCTGAATACAAAAACTCACTCTAAAGTTATAATTAGTTATGATAAAATCTCTTCATAATATAAATGTTTTCCTAAACTAGTAATAAAAAGTATTATTATTATTATTATTATTATTATTAATATTAAATTATTATTATTATTTTATTAAAAACTCATATGATTTATAAGAGATTAGTGGGAAGCCGATATACTATATTTTGAGGTAAACTGTAATGTTAGTTTACGATAACTAACTTTAAATTTGGCAATATAGGAAACAATTGTGTTTTGACATGTAGGTTTTGGAAAACGCTTTAAGCGAAGATGTTAAACTATTTCGCACTCTTGGATAGTGTATAGAAGGGAATCAATTAGGCTCTTAATTTGGTTCATCCGTAAATTCAAAACATGCTCGTATAAAAGCTCATTGTATATTCTTTTTTTTTCCTTGACTAGTTAATAAAATTATAACCATTAAAAAAAGGAGGTGATTTGCACATGCTACTTGCTAAACGTATCATAATTTTTATTTGTTAATACCTTTCGTTTCATAATTTCTATTTGTTAAAACCTTTAATGTGTGTAAATCAAAAGTTGGTATGTACAAATCACATCCTTTAAAAAAAATGTTAAATGTCTCATATGTAACATTTTCATTCGAGCAATGATAAATAGGCCTACTAATTAGACCTACAAATAGGCCTACTTTATTTACATATTTAATTTTTGAAAAACAACATTTCTCTCTCCTCATATTCACCAATCATTTTTAAAATACACCAATCATATTTGTAGGTCTATTACTTAGGCCTACAAATCATTTTTCTTTTCAAAATGCTTAAACATAGCAATTAAAACTGTGTTTTGAAAGACTATTATATTAAAGTATTAGTTTAAATTTATTTCCTAACAAAATCTGATTGTGTTGGTCATATTACAAGCAGTAAAGTGGTTTCTTAACTTGTCCGAAACATGAAAAAGGAATATACAATGTATACGGTCATTTTCACACATTCCATTCATAATCTTTCTAATTTCATTTTCCCTTTGCCTTTTGCTGCTTCTCTGCAACTCCACAACAAGATCCAGATCTGGTAACTACAGCAGCTTCTCCGGTCATTCAAACGATCAATTCAGCCATGACACCCAAACGCATAACGAACAACAAAAAGGTCAGACTCAGTTTTGCCCAAACACCATTAATCCCCATTGAACCCGCTGCTGACCAAGTTGCTTGAATGAAAACCTTCTGATGGATATCTTGTCCAGATTACCTACTAGATTTCTAGTTCGATCAATGCGTGTATCCAAAGAATGGAACACACTTATCCGAAACCCTACATTCCATAAACTAAGAAACCCTAATCCCGAACCTCCTTCTGGTTTATTTATTCCTGTCAATAGTAGCGAATATGCAAAATGTGAATTTGTTCCATATGATATTGGCAATCCGGTTAAACCTCCTCACCTAAACCCTAAGTTTGATCCAGAAGCTAATAATATTTTTACTATTCAGAATGCTGTAAATGGTCTATTTCTATGTACTGGCGTGAGGAATAAGGATTACGTATATAATCCAACTATCAATCAATTCAGTAGGCTTAATGTACGTGATAATGATTCATGTTTAGTAGGTATGAGCTTAGCTTTTGATCCTTCAATATCATCTCACTACAAAATTGCATATGTCTATTGCTTAGAAGAAGAAAAGATGTTTGAGATAAGAGTTTATTCCTCAGAAACTCGTACTTGCAAGCCTGCATGTATAGTTAAACTTATGTATAATATTTCAGATCTTGAAATGGAGTTTAAGGGTGGTGTTTATTGGAACAATGCTGTCCACTGGATCAGTGATAATAGATTTGTGGTGTATTTCAATTTTGATAGGGAGTCGGTTCACAAAATATCAACCCCATCTGTTAGGAAAAATGTGAATTATATCTTTGAGTCTCGAGGTCACTTTCTTGATGTTGAAATGAATCATCCTGTCGATTCAACGTTAAAAATTCATGAGTTGAAGAGAGATTATTCGGAATGGTTTGTGAAATACATTGTTGATTTAAAGGAAATTGGTTGGTCGTTCACTCGACTATTTAGACGTGGAAGTCCTGTTACATTACAGACTACTGTACTGGATCTTGTGTTGGGTGAAAAGGAAGACGATTCCTTTTTGGTAGTGGAAATACCATGGGCAATTCTAAGATTCAATTTGGTATCAAAAACTTTCCACAAGCTCCATGATTTTACTACTTATCGCAATTTTTCTCGCCCTATGAAAGGCCAAAGCCCAATCTATCGATATCCGCATACCTTTCAATTCAGGGAGTTTATCTTCAGCTTGTGATGCATCTATTCGTTAGGTATGTTTTCTGGGTGATCTTTTGTGATTAATGTGATTGTGATACATATCAAGATTACAAAAGTTCATACAATAGAAAACCGGATCATAACATTTGATCCAATAAATATTACTTTTCCTAGCTAATCCAAGAATTTGATAGAACCTTAATTTCTTCACTTATGTATTACTGCATGCATATATATAGTTGATTATGTTACTATGTACGTACGTATTATAAGCATTGTCTTTTTGGAGGCAACTATCTCGGGCTACTCCTAAAGCGCTATTTGTAATTAAAGTGTCTTAAACCTTTTTACTTAATAAGCCAACTCGTTTTGGATTATGTTTTGATGAGAAGTCTAGTAAATTAAACATATTAAATAAAATCCATGTGAAGTAAATTTCTGATGACTGGTTTGGGATTGTGCTTTCGCTCCACAATTACCGTCTGGGAGTTTCTATATAGTAACTTGCTCTAGCGTATCATTTAGATATTTTAAAAGAGCATGATCTGATTAATCATCCAAAGAACATGTGAATATTTCAGCATGGCTTTTATAGGTCTACTAATCCTTTGTCCCATCTAACAAATGCGATACAATTGATAGAGTAAATTACAAATTTTTTTTTTTTTTTTTTTTTTTTTTTTGTTTAACGGCATTTCATATATAAAGATATGACGTTCTAGTAAAAACTAGAAACGAAATAATACAACAAGAAAGATTACAATTAGTTTATACAAGTATGATTAGGATTTTCAAATCCACTCAAACCAAGTAGGATTTGCTTTTTATGCCTATGGAGGATCCAAGAATGGGAAAGGTTTGGTCAAGTTAAATCTCACTATTTTATGCCAATTATGCAATCGAATGCCTATTGTTTTTAACAGCAATATTGTTAAGCAACTAACAAGAAGACAGTAAAAGAGAATTACAAAGGTTTTGTACAATCTAAAATTGGATCATAGATCCATTAGATCCAAGTGGCTTTAAAATTTCTGTTCCTATGACGAATTTAAGAATATGACCGAAGTTTAACCTCTCCGCTAAGAGTGCCGTCTTTCCTAGGTGGTTTAGAATAAATAAACCTGGTTACGATATCTCAAAATGATCCATGTTGTAGTTCTCATGCATACTCCACCAGCTATTGAATGACTGTTAAGTCACCACATTTACCATTTCTCTTCGTATTCATATTCAACCATCCTATATTTGTTCTTACTGATTATTTGCTTTCAACTTCTTTGTAAACCAAAGTCCTACACATCACAAGACCATTTCATCTTCATTTAATCTCATCCACTGTTATCTCCAACCATTTCATTTGGAGCACCTGAGAATATGAAACTTAGATTTTTTCTAGCTGCTCATGCTCACAGAATTTAAATTCACTAAAAACCAGGTTTAAATACACTGGTTATGTGTGATGCAGATTCCTTCAAAACTAGTTGATTAAATTATGCTTCCTTTCCATTATTTAATATATAACACATAGATAACATTAGTTTATTTAGGGCATTATTCACATCAAGTTCTTATGTTGTTTCAAGCCTTTTTTTTTCTTTGTTGGAAAGGTGATGTTTGTCCCCTATTCAGTTGATTTTCAATACGGATTTCATTATAATGGTTCATTTATTCTGAACACCCTTTTAAGTTTTCAATTTTGGAAGAAAGTAAAGGCTTTTAATTAAGTTACTGTCTTATTACATTTGTTAATGTGTACTTATATATATATTGAATATGTTCAATTCCATATTTTTGAACGGATCGGACATGTTTTTATTAGTTAATTCAGAATAAAATATGAAGATTTTATTTATTTTTGTAAGTGTTGAATACTGCGGTTGATACCTTAATTTACTTTTTATTTTAGTTCAGCGAATACTCTCTAATTCTTTTGATGTATCTATCTTTAGGTAAGTTCTTTTGGTGGTTTTGTGATTCTTACTTTTTAGTCGTTCTTCGTCATATCATTGCTCTCATGGTCCTTTCTTTGTATAACTCTACTTACAAGCAGTGATCTTTCTTGATTGGTAGTCTTCTGTTCTTCACTCGTATGATATGGTTTTTATCGTCACCTTTTATATCTCAACTTTATCAATCTAAGGTTGCAATTCTTGTCACTCATCTAGCTAGCTAATCGTAACGTAAGCCTAAAGTGGAGTGCATTTACTTAGCAATCTTGTATTTTCAATGACTCACAAAGAAACCGTTTCTTCAGGTATTTTCTAGGGCTGTTTTGGCTGTATTTAAAGCGAGTGGATCTAATCTAGGTGCTAGGTTTTTAGATTTGGTTTTTTATTATCACTTTTGTTGTCTTTCCTCACAAGGAAATTTGGATTAGAACTAGCAAGGAGCTAGGATTAGATACAAGAAAAAGAGAGTGTTACATAGATGGTAAAGCCATTCTATCCATATAAAACTAGCTTTCTCACATCTATTGGAGATCCAATTAAAGCTGTATTGCTTTACATTGTTAGGAATGAGGCCTTTGCTTGGACTTTTAGTACACGTGGTCTCGTTCCTAAAGCGCCAAAAAGTCCAAATAGTTGAATGGACCACAGCATCAAACACTTTGTATTTTCGGGTTCCTTGCTAGCTATGTTATTTAAAATTTTATTTGTCGTAAATAAAGGGATTTAAAAATTTATTTCGGGTTCCTTGCTAGCAATATAATCTTGTAGTTTCTTTGCTATAAATGACTTGTTCTGGCATAATATTAATCGTTTCTTTTTTAGTTTTTATACATGAGAAATCATCAACTGAACTGAAATTAGCTGCACCTCAATCTGCTAGACATTAGCTGCACTTCAATGTGATTGAAATATGAATTTGTTGCATGGAATTAGATTTTGTTTATAAGATTTTTTTTCCTGTCTAAGTAGAAAGTAGTATGTTACTTTTATTCTAACCTCAATAGAAATTTCTTTACAAGTTAAACAAATTTCGAAATTACATAAGTTATATTTCTTTATGTCTAATAAAATTTGAAGTTACTTACTAGTACAACTTTTTCATGCTTATGTAGAATGAAAAGGTCTAACATTTAACCTTTTCTAAATTTAATGTATTGGTGTTTATTGAGGTTTTACCATTGAAAAAGGTTTATAACAAGTAAAAGGTTTAAAATTAATGGGTTGTTTATCTTTATAAAGGTTTATCATATTAGATGCAAATTTCTGTTATAAAAGTTACTAGCTTGGCTCTTTATGTTAATGTGACGATTTGCTTAAAAGGGTAGTTTATCCGACAAATTAATATGGCAATAAACCATGATTAATAACTGGTAACCCAAAAACTGGTCCACAATCGCTGACTTTTCATAATGTGGGGGGCATACATGAATCACTCAACGGTTGTGGCTATGTGGTTATCGTTAAGTTTCTTAAAAGGTTAGTTTATCAGGGCACCAAATGTAAAAACCATGTATGTTAATCTGATGCCAGGATGTAACCATGTACGTTAGTTTTATTTGTTGCCATCAATCTGTATAGTATTGGATCAACTAGGGCACTATTTTGGAAAGATGATAGTGATTTCTGTACATATATAACCTCATTGCAGGAGGCCTTGTCTCGTGGGACGATCACTGGAGTTGGTTAATGCTAGATTACCTGATCTTGTTGTCATTATAAAACTCTTTTTTTGACTAGGAGTATAAGGCTGACATTTTCTTTGTTTGCTTGTATGACAGGAACTAGAGATTGAGATGTCTGCTGTTGACGGAAGTGAGATGGAGTAGGTGTCGGCTAGGAGACGCACACAATGGGGACTAAAATGTTCTGATTTATGTTTGAACTTTGGAAGACAAATTTTTTTAAGAGAATCTATCAATGTTGTGTCTGTGTTGGAATGGTCTTTTTTCTTTGAGCGGCATGTTGATTGGCTTTTAGTTAGACCTGGATCTTATCAAGTCAAAGATATTTACTGGATTTTAGTTTTGGATTGGTTTTACCGTTTGTTAAGTTTTACATTGGATTCTTAAGGTTGTAAGCAAGGTTTCTATTTTCCAGAATTGGGATCTTACACCGACCATTTGAACAACTTGGTCTGCTGGTTTGGGTCTACCTTCATACGTATTTGAGCCGACCAATGCTCTCTTTGAAATGAGATTGGTATGGGTGACACAAGGTGTAAACCAAACATGGTCCGATCTCAGCTCTTTGAATGGAGGGGAGGTTTTTTTTCGGACAATGCCATTTATTGGTCGATCCATTAATTATTCCCGGTTTATTTTGTATTTCGATTTGGATGAAGATATCATGTAAAACAACAACACCTATTGGTCCTTTTGATTCCGACGTCACAAACTATTTGAATCATATATCTGAATCTTGGGATCACTTTCTTATTACTGAATTTGCATTATTTCCAATCTTAAAAGTTGCATAACTCAGTGAAGAAAATTATTCATTCTTGGTACTTGGAATACCAAAGCTTTGAGATTTAAGTTGCTTTCAAGACTAATCACAAGCATGACAAATTTACTTCTCCTAGCCCTAAAAAACAGCAGTTCAATATTTAGACAATAAGCATTAGTTTTTCAGTTCTTAGATGTGATTTTTCGATGCATCTATCATTAGGTACTCTTTAACTGACTGGTCTTCGTTACCTGTAACATCTTTCAGCGCATCATGCCTGCTTGCCTAGTTTATGTTGTTATTACAGGCTTACAGCCCAACTTGTTGGGTCACAATTCGTTGTGGTATTTTTAAGGATTAATTTGTTCTGTTCATATGTTGTAACCTGATCATGATTGTTATTCAAGCATGCTTATTTCAAAAAGGATGTTTTGAATATCTTTAGTGTATATTCTCCCTTATAGAATCACTAATTGCACAAGATATAATTTTCCTAATTGGGATCGACTAGGTGCATTACTGCATTTAGCACAACACATACTCGCTAGGCGCATAGAGTACCTCATGTGTTAGAAGTAAGTCCAATATCAAACCTTAGAAGTTAGCCCAATATCAAACCTTACGAGCAACCCAACTAGGTTTTCTAGCCCAAAATGTCACAACAGCCTAAAACCTCTCCTTAAATCACGTAACCATTACATGTCATAATCATCCAAAAGATTAAATTTAAATTATAGATAACCGAAACGTCAACTGTTTATGTTAAGTAGTAACTGTGTCCGTCTTTTTCTCTACTTCCATATTTACACACTTACCATCTTCCTTATATTCTTTGCTCATTGTTATTCACGTGTTTACACAATTCATTATCAACCATGACAACCTCAGACATGAAACTCATCAAACAAAACGAAAACAACACATCTGCGGAAAAGGTTGCATCAAACGACGACCTACTGGCTGAAGTGTTCATTCGGTCACCAATAACATCACTTTTAAGGTTTAAGCCTGTTTCCAAACACTGCTACTCACTAATCACAAACCCTACTTTCAAAAGCCTACGTGGCCCTAAGCCCGATCCCCCTTCTGGTCTTTTCGTTCCACTTCGAAAGAAACCATACCTAGAATGTGAGTTTGTCCCCTACGATGTTGAAAATCCTGTAAAACCGCCTTTTAGAAAACCTAGTTTTGTCCCGGATGGTGATATAGTTGGTATTGAACACTCTTCTAATGGTTTAATGTTGTTTCATAGCAGAACTGTTAGCCAGAAAAACAAGTATAAGTACACAAATAATTATCATGTATACAATCCAAGTACGAATGAGTTCACTACTCTTCCTAGAGTTGAGAATTATGAGAAACATCATCGGTTAGGTATGACTATAGTGTTTGATCCTAAGATATCGCCTCATTATAAAGTAGTATATGTTTGTGGCTATGGTGCTGATCAACGTCTTGGTGTAACAACTTATCAGTTAGAAATTTATTCCTCAGAAACTCGCACTTCTAAGCCTAATTATGTGTTTTCACTTGATGAAGAAATTGATATATATTTTGGTGGGGGTATTTATTGGAACAATGCTATTCATTGGCTTCATCATACTGGTTTCGTTTTGTATTTTAAGTTGGATGAAGATGTTCTGGATCATATATATTGCCCTTATAAACTATGTGGTTTGGATCATCAAGATTTTTGGGATTATATGGTTGAGTCTCGTGATCATTTGCTTCTAGTGGTAATAAAGGTTCCTATCAATCCGAAGTTCAAAATATTTGAGCTGAAGAAAGATTATTCAGCATGGGTTGTGAAATATCATGTTGATCTTGAGGTAGTTAGTAAAGCATTTCCTACTCGTTACGCTTGTGATAGATTTGGATTTTGTGTACTTGATCTCGTGTTGGGTGAGAAAGAAGATGATTCATTTTTGGTATTGGAAGTAGGTAAACAAGCTCTAAGATTCAACTTGGTATCAAAGACTTGGCATAAGCTTCACGATTTTAAGGGGGATCCCGTTTCCATTCGCTCTGTCGACGTTGATGGGGTATATGTCCATTTGCCTAATGTGTTTCAGTTTAGGGGGTCTCTATGTGGTGTTTGATGCACCTATTGTTTATGTTTTTACTCTATCTGTAGTTCAGTTATTTACTACTAGCATTGTTCCTTTTTGTTTTTTGTTATCACCTTCTCAAGCTGGAAGGCTTTAAGTTTTTAGTTGTTATCTCTAGTTTGAACTTTGAAATTGTTTTAAACGAGTTGTTTGCCTTTGCATTTTTTCTGATTTAGATGTTTGACACAAGTAGTTAGTTGTTGGTGGAACTGGAGATATAGGTATATTTGGCACACAAGATTATGAAGAGGTTATGCCTGACTTTCTAAAAAATAAGCTACTAAAAATAGCGTTTTACAGCTTTAGCCTCTATGGTTAAAAATTAAAACGGCGATGTATTATAAATAACACATACACTCTAGCGAAATACTAGAGATTTGGAGAAAAAGTTATACAAATTATCGAGGGTGGAACCTGGGTTTCACCCGATCAAACCACTTTACAATCATTTTCCTACATCTATTAAAGTGAAGGCGATTCTATTGAAGGCGATTCTATTATAAGGCTTTTATACAAGAAAAAAATAAGATAATATCAAACCTTAATTATCCTCCTGAAAATTTGTCTAAAGAACAATTAAAATCAGTCCATACAAATGAAAGAGAGGTATGTTGGCAATACTAGGACTTTTTAGGCTCATATTAGATGAAGAGATGAACACTTATGAGAAAGTTTACAATGTTATTGATTGCTTAAGCTTTGTTTCATGCTTACAAATGTTTACATCCATCACATATTTTTACTAGGCCATGAAAGGTTCTAGACTCGGGATATTCCATAGACATTCCTACATCAACTAGATCATTCTTAATAAATCATCATCCTTATCCTAATTCTAGATAATTCATACTAGATATTTCTACCATACATAGCTACAATCTTCTACACACTTTTATAGATATTTTACATAGGTATTTTTTATGATCATTTTTCGACTTTCTAGAAACTTCTGGATCACGGGCTTGGGCTTTTACGGATAGTCCAATCTTTATTGGAGTAAATCAAGTTTACGATCCAACACCCCCCCCCCCTTAAACTTGATTTACCGACTCCAAGCATCATTCGTTGTGTTGAGAAATCTTTCTCGTTGAGCGGCTTGGTGAATATATCTGCAACTTGGTCTTTAGACCTGAGTTTGTATCATTCGAATAAAGTGATAAGGAGTGTTTATATGCTTACTTCGATCATGGTACACTGGATTTTTGCTAAGTCGATTGCCGACTTGTTATCCACGTAGATCTCAGTCGCATCTTCTTGCTCTATGTGTAGTTCCTCTAGCATACTTCTGAGCTAAATTGCGTGACATACACACGATGTTGAGCTACGTACTCCGCTTCACAACTGGACAAGGTAAAGATAGGTTGCTTCTTTGAAGACCATGTAAAAGCATTGTTACCAAGAAAGAATACGAATCTTGTTGTACTCTTCCATCGTCTTTGTTTCCAGCCCAGTCACTATCGCTATATCCTAACAGCTTGAAGTCGTCATTTGTTGAATAAAACATTCCATAGTCTACCGTACCTTTAATATAATGGAGTGTCCTTTTCGCAATCTCCAAATGTTTTGTCGTAGGCTCTTCCATGAAACGACTAATCAATCCAACCGCAAAGAGTATGTCGGGTCTTGTACATATCAAACAACGCAAATTTCCAACGAGAATCTTACATAGAGTTGAGTCTACCTCTTTTCCTCCGTCATGCTTAGAGGGATTTGCATTATGTTCTATGGGGGTGCCAACGGGATTACATTTCCCAATGCCGAACTTCTTTAATAACTACTTGGCATATCCTTCTTGACATATGAAGATTCTTTCGATTGTTTGCTTCACCTCAATGCCAAGATAATAAGACATAAGTCCTATGTCTGTCATCTCGACGTAAAGATCAAATCGTCCACATACAAGCAGACGAGCAGTATACTTCCATTTGCAAATTTCACGTAGTGTGCATATTCACTTAGGCATTTAATAAAACCATGTCATTGGAAATACTTATCAATTCTAGTATTTCAAGCACGTGAGGCCTGCTTTAGACCATATAAGCCCTTCTTTAACATAGCACTTTACCTTCTTGGCCTTTGGCAACATATCCCTCCAGTTGCACCACATAAACTTCTTCTTCGAGAAGTCCATTTAGAAATGCAGACTTCACATCCATTTGGTGGATTTTCCACCTATTTTAAGCAGCAATAGAAATATTCATTCTAATAGTTTCTAAACGAGCAACAGGAGAAAATACCTCTTTGTATTCGATCCCATGCTTCTGCTTGTAACCTTTTGCGACAAGTCTTGCCTTGTACTTCTCCACTTCGCTTTTGGCGTTTTTCTTGGCCTTGTGTACCCATTTGACTCCGATCGCCTTTTGGACTTTGGGAAGGGTTGTTGACTCCCACATATCATTCTTTTCTATTGACTTTATCTCCTCATCCATCGCTTGTCTCCATTTCTTGCTTTTCATAACATCTTTAAAAACTAAAGGTTCACAGTCAGCATATAAACAAAGAAGGGGTATCTCGTCAGTTACCTCATAGAGCTCCTGCAAACTTCTTGTCTTTGGTTCTCCTTCACTTGAACTTGAAGGTGAGTCTTGGGTTGGAGTTGGACTTTGAGGTTGTTAGAATTTTTCACTTGATTTACTCGCCTCTTCTTTGTCAATTATATGAAGAAAGTCATACCTTTCATTTTTCTTAATGCTCCAATCCCATGCTTCATCTTCATCGAACTTCACGTCTCTACTCACTACCACCTTCTTTGTCAGTTCTATTCTTTCTCTCCACCACTCTATTTTGTTGTGGGAGTAAGGAGCTGTTAGAAATCTCTGGATCCCATTATCCTCACAAAATTTGTTAAAATATTTTGATAAAATTTCTCCACCTCTATTGGATCTCATGGATTTAAGTTTTAAACCTTTCTCCTTTTCAACTATAGCTTTAAATGTCTTAAAAGCTTCAAAAGATTGGCAATATACCCAAGTCTTTCTTGAAAAGTCATCAATAAAGAGCATGAAGTAAAGATTCTTACCATGAGAGGGTGGAGTAATGGGACCGCACAAATCTGTGTGAATTAGTTAGGCTCCTTAGCCCTTGATGTTGCTTCTTTTGGGAACGAACTTCTAGAATGCTTCTCAAGAAGGCATTCATCACACACTTGATTGGGATGATCAATTTGATCTAAGCCTTTCACCATCCCATTTGAGGATAATAACTTTAAGTCATCAAAGTTGAAGTGCCCATACCTCATGTGCCAAAGCCATGAATGATCCTTTAAACAAATTTTTAAGCATTTAGCTTTATCATGTTGAATATTTAGAAGGAACATTCGGTTTTTAGTCATAAGCACTTTTGCTATGAGCTTTCCTTCGGGATTTCTTATTGTAGCACTACGATCCTTGAAATGAATATCGTAATTTTTCTCTAAAACTTGTCCCACACTTAAAATATTACTTTAAAGGTTGGGCAAATTGCACATGTCCGAAATATATTGGTGATTTCCATATTTAGCTCGGATAAGTATCTTACCTTTTCCTTTCACTGGTGCCTTTGATTCATCTCCAAAGGTGGCATTAACTTTACTTTTCTCCATCTCCACGAACATGTCTTCTTCGCCCGTCATATGGTTACTTGCACCGGAATTTATATGCCATGGCTCTATCATCTCTTCTTGTTCGTCATGTCTTGCCACTAGCAAGGTAAGCTCATCTTTGTCTTCTACCTCTATAATATTAGCTTTTTATTCCACTTGTCTTGAGCTACTACACTCACTGGCATAATGACCATATTTGCGACAATTGTAACATTGTATATGGGGCTTTCCTCCTCTTTGAGATTGAAAGCCTCTCCCACGACCTCTTCTATGAAGACCATTGGTTTTCATCTTCTTTGTCGACATTTTCTCTTCCTCATCCTCGGCCTTGGAAACCACCACGACCTCAAAAAGTACCGCGTCCTCGTCCTTGCTCCTTTCCATGTAGAAACCTCTTTTCTCTTTCTTTGAAAGAGACATTTGAATATAAAGTTTCCTCCAAGGGTTCTTTCACCCTTCTTTTCTTCAACTTTTCTTTATGAGTTTGTAAAGATCCCATGAGTTGATCAATGGTCATAGAGTCGATGTCTTTTGACTCTTCTATGGCCATGACAGTGTAATCAAAGCTTGGTGGCAAAGAGCGAAGAATCTTTTCTATCACCCTTATGTCACTCAAGCTTTCACCATTTCTCTTCATTTCATTTGAAATGGTTAAGACACGAGTGAAGTAATCCGAAATGGTTTCGGATTCCTCCATTTGGAGTATTTGGAGTTTTTCGGACCCTCCTCTAAGAGTTTGAAGACGTACTTTTTCACCTTATCAATTCCTGTGAAAGCATTTTGAAGGATAAAAGACGCTTCCTTAGAAGTAGTTGCATTTGCAACTTTTTCAAATATCGCATCATCAAGACATTGATATATGAGTGTAAGAGCACTTTGGTCCTTCTTTCTTGCCTCTTGCAACTCCACCGTTTGGGCGACATTCAACGAACTTTCATCATCAACTTTCTCAACACCTTTCTTGACTATCTCCCATACATCATGTGAACCTAGTAACGCCTTCATTCAAATGTACCAACTACCATAGTTGTCTTTGGTAAGACGAGGAAATTGGAACAAGTTCATCATGCTTGACGTCGTGATCTTCTAGGTCTGATACCACTTTGTTGGAAACACGAGGACCTTTTAGGCTTATATTAGATGAAGAGATGATCACTTATGAGAAGGTTTGAAATGTTATTGATTGCTTAAGCTTTGTTTCATACTTACAAATGTTTACATTCATCACATATTTATACTAGTCCATGAAAGGTTCTAGACTCGGGATATTCCATAGACATTCTTACATTAACTAGATCATTCTTAATAAATCATCCTTATCCTAATTCTAGATAATTCATACTAGATATTTCTACCATACTTAGCTACAATCCTCTACACGCTTCTATAGATATTTTACATAGGTATTTTCTCTGATCATTCTTTGACTTTCTAGAAACTTCTTGATCATGGGCCTGGGCTTTTATGGATAGTCAATCTTTATTGAACTAAATCAAGTTTACTATCCAACACTCCCCCCCCTCTTTAAACTTGGTTTACCGACTTCAAGCATCATTCGTTGTCTTGAGAAATCTTTCTCGTTGAGCGACTTGGTGAATATATCTGCAACTTGGTCTTCAGACCGCGTATGTATTGGCTTTAATGATTAATGATTAAATATGCAAACATTGAAAGTACTATGTTTTGTTAAATAAATTATTGACTTTAATGATAAAATATGCAAACATTGAAAGTACTATGTTGTTCGAAATAATCACTTGCATCGAAATTATTGGCTTTAATGATTAAATATGCAAACACTAATTTGCATCCTTAATCTCGGTAGAAGATGCAATTCAAATGTTGCTATAGATGTAAAAACATTATGTTTTGTTAAATAAATTTGAAAGTATTATGTTTTATTAATAAATTTTAGAAGTATGATGGTCAAACAAAAACACGTTGAAAACGGTTCCAAAATTTATCTGAAAAAGCCGCATACACCTTGAATAAAAAAAAGGTTCACCTTCCTCAAATGTCTTGAACATAAAAAATCTCATCCATTTAATTTATAACACATAAAATAATTTCTATCAAGAATAAAATCATTTTTGGAAAGTTTTTGAAATCATTTATTCGGTCAAAATTACCAAAATTAGGGGTACTATTATTAAAAATTAAAAAGTTGAATCAATCTCTGACAAAAATTAATAAATCACATTGCCTATCTCTACTATTTATAGAGACTATATGTTTATTAGAGGAATTTTCATTTATTTACCTTTATTTTGGTGCTTACCAAGGGATAAATCCCCATCATCCATCTAGTTTAATATAATGGTAGGGTTAACCTAATGATGCAGTTTTACTGACCAGGTTTTAATATTTATAGTTACTCGTTATACCTATAGTCTACCCTAATGCACTAACGGGCAGTGTACCCGGTCGTGTGTAGTGTAGTATTCGGTAAAACCGAGGTCGTCCCAAGAGCTACGTGGATGGGAAATTAACTTAAGTCTATGTCACGATTTTAAGATGGATTTGATATTGAAATAATAAATTAACTAATAAGACAAGAAAGCAGATAAAGGCAAGAGTTGTGAACAATGAAGGATAGTGGTGCTAACCTAGTTATTCATCCTAGCTAGTAATGTCTACGTCTAATTACTTCCAATTACTTGGTGGGGTCAAAGTTGAGAGGACAACATTTGGTCAATTCGCCTAACCTATCAAAAAAGATGCCACCACAGGAGAAATCGGTGCACCGTCATAAGTCATATTGTTCCCGGTCCCTAGCCGAGTCATTAAGTACCGCTACATGCTAGATTTATAATAGTGAGTGCCCGCCGTTAGGAACTTAAACACTCACCCCTAATTCTTAAGTTCATCCAAGCGGTGAGGTGATCAGTTGGTCAAATCGCACAAGTAGAAAGGGTCATCAATTGGTCATATCTTACCTTTCCCTGTCTCGATCCGCTCACCTAGGGTCAGTTGGTCATATCTCCTAGGCAATTGGCCTCACCGCCATTCAAAACTACCAAACAAGGGTAGCTACCAATAAACTATGCATGCATACACTTAGAAATAATTATACGGAAGTAATATAAACGTAAACAAAACAATTAAGAAATCATAACTAGGCCAACACCGTGGTGCTTAGCCAAACATAAAATAAATCATACCAACAAAAATGAATAAATCATAAATTGAATTGAACATAATGTTTGATACAAATTACTTGATGTAGAGCTAATAATGATGATGATTGCGAGTGAATTCTTCCTTCAAAATGGTTTCGCATCTGGAAAATGCCGTGAGTGGTGCCTAATCGACCCCTAGGAGAGGGTGAAGAGAGATACTTAAAAATGCATATTTAGGGTTGTATTTATATGCCCTGACATGGTTACGGCGTAACCTTAAAGGCTAATTACGCCGTAACTAAAGTCGGCGCAAAAAAAATCCGGATCTCAAAAAATTACTTCGTAACTAAATTATTTAGTTACGTCATAACTAAGTTACGCCGTAACTTGAACAATGTAGTACGCCATAATTTGCAACTTCGTACTTTTTCTTGTAACCATAATATCATGAAACTTAATTAGCCTATAGTACGCTTTTGGCCCCTGATCGTTCTTCTTCATTTTTTTTAGTCCTTGAAGTAAATAAACTTCATATAAGTTGTCACCTTTAGTCCCTGATCGCTCTTGTTATTTTTACCTTCGGTCCTCGTGATAAATGACTTAATATTATTTTGACCACATTTAGACCCTGGACCTCGAAACTTTGCGCTCAAGTAATAAATTACGACGTAACTAATTGTCCGAGTTACGCCATAATCCTTTGTCCACACATGATTATCCATTCCGAAATTATCTCTACGGCGTAACTAAATTTCATGTTACGCCGTAACTTTTATAAAAATAATTACGACGTAACCATATTAAATGGTTATGCCGTATCCTTCAAAGCTCATATTTACGCCGTAAAATTATTAAGCAGTTACGGCGTAACCTTCACAAATAATTCATAGGCCCTCTTAAATCAATCTTCAGAACATATCTTTGGCCTTATATCACATCTTTTCCGCTCCAACGCTTCATTTATCCTGAAATGCAAATATTAACGAATATGAAAGAATTAAGTACCATATTAATATAAATGAGGCCATAAAACGGGAATTTGATATATAAAGATCGGCTAATTTGATGTTATCAAATATCCCCACTTGAATCCTACTTGTCCTCAAGTAGACCCATTAAATAATTCTTAAAAGATATCTCCGTGATTTATTGGAAGTTATGAGTCTAAAAATCACCTAAGCTAGAAAATTCCAAACCGAGCACCTCACGAAAAGGGAATTGAAATCACTCTCTCTCTCTCTCTCATAATTCACGTGTTTAATATTTTTGGGGTGATCACTCAACTGCTCACTCATGGCGAGTATTCTATCATAGGCTTGGCAAAGATACTAATCTCCACCACTAGAGTCTATAGATGCAGCTATTCTAAAAGGCAATGGGTTGACACAACATAGGCTTATGGGGTTATTTTGTCATTACTAACGAGCTACGGCGAAGGGGACAAATCCAATGATATATGACCAAATCCATGGCCAAGACACCAATGATTGCTCGCTTCCTCACCTAAACTCGATTCATGACTAAGGGTAGGATAAGACATGGGAAACATTTAATGGGTTTAAATAAAAAGACACGAAACAAATAGATTCCTAAGTCCACAGTCACCCCACCACTAGTCGCATTCAATCCCATAGCAAAAATTGAGGGTCAAGAGTCAAGGGGTCTTCAATAATCCAATACACGAGTTAATGCATAAGAAATGTAATGTGGTGCCTCATAAACTCCATAATCTAAGCAAATAAGATGCATTAACTCGGCCTTCATCATCAATGAAAAAGAATGCTATATAAAAATTTTAAAATTTGGGTCAATTTAGCACATATTTCAATCAAATCGACCATTTCTATCTCCCATCCCCACTTGAAATGTACAATGTCCTCATTGTACGGATATTGATTAAAATTTGAGGCGAGATAGAAATGTTTGGGTTTCTAATTTTATCCGTAAGACAAAACGGATTTGTAAAATTTCGCCATTGAACAAGGCGAAAACACTAATTATAGACAAAACACTTGCTATGCTTTTTCTTTTCTTTTTTTTTTTTTTTTTTTTTTTTTTTTTTTTTTTTTTTTTTTGATGCAAGACAAGGCATACAAGGATATAAGCGATACGAACATAAAAGTATCCCCCACTTGAGATCAACTATCATCTAAACCCGATTTTCTTCCCAAACCCTTTATTCAAAACCCGACTTTCACTAGTGGAACCAAATTTAACCAACGATGCGGACCATGGACATAGGAAAGTACTGAGGGTAGGCTAGGCGATAGGTGTAACGAAACAACATATATTGGGTGAACAAAATGAAAGGGATGGCTCAAGAAGTGTATCTAGGGTATCTGTTAGGAATTAGAAATTGTGAAGAGTCAATATACACAATACATATATGGGCTATTAAAGATATCCTAGTCGGTCACCTCAAGTATGATAATGGTAAGATCGTTCTAAAGTCTAAGCTCGTGGAGTCGTAGTTGCTCGATCTTTTAATTAAGTTAAGTAGTATTTAGTTATGTCTAAGGGTCAACACCGTGGAGGACGAAGACGAACAAACGTGTCCCGCTCAAACTTTACCACTTAAGACAACCAAACGTCATGCAACAAGTATAAAAAGAAATGAAAAACCTAACTCACTTCGAGTAATCCACATTAAAGAGTCGGTCACCTCAAGTATATGTGTATGCTCGTTCGTGGTTCTTTTTATGTAATTTAGTTTAGTAACACCGTATAAATACTCTGTGTGGCGTTTACCTTCACCTTTCAAGGTAGAGTTGGAGCTCATAATAATATGATTCACTTTCTCTCACTAAGTTCCCTAAACCTCTAACTTTCTCTCTAGAATTCCATCTATATGCTACTTTGTGTTATGGTTTGATGTGTATGTGAAAAGTTATATCAAACAATTGGTATCAAGAGCCATGGTTGGATCATATCTTGCACATCTTTGGATTTATAGTGGTTTTAGGTGGTTTTGAGTTTGAAAAGTTTAGTGGTTTTGCATCATTTGGTTGATTTCTTGTGTTAAAGTTTGAATTTTGTTAGTACTTTTATGTTTAGAATCATCACAAGTGTTTAGGTTTTCATTTGGTAAGCTTGAATCATCTTGGTTGGGTTGTTTTGGATTGAAAAGTGATGTTTATATGGTTTTTCTTGCTAGCGACTTAGCTCACGGATTATTTTCTTCATAGCGACTTGCTTTACAAATTTGTAGCGAGTTACGATTTAGACTAGCGAGTTAGATCTAGCGAGTTAAAGTACAAGTAGTGGACTCTCCACTACGAGTAGCGACAGTGGTAGCGACTTGGTCCAGTAGCGAGTTGCTCTTTAGCGACTTGTTTCTTTAGCGACTTGAGTAGCGAATTGCTGCCAAAATTTTGCTAGCGACTTGAGTCTTAGCGAGTTACTAATTAGCGACTTGCATATGTCTGGCGACTTGGGACTCTAGCGACTTAGTGGTGTAGCGAATTACGGCTTAGCGACTTAGTGCATTATCTTCTAGCGACTTAGTGCAGTATCTTCTAGCGACTTAGTGCAGTATCTTCTAGCGACTTAGTGCATTATCTTCAGCGACTTGAGTGATTGTTTACGGTTTTCTCTTGATTTAGTAAAATCCGTGAAAGAATCTATTTCCGATTTAATCATAGAGTTATAAAATCCCGTATAATTTGTTAACATGTCTACCACCGCTCCTACTATCATCTCATCGTTGTCGAGGATGTTCAAGCGGTGGCTCGATACTCGCCCACCCATGCTTGACAGAATCGACTACGATTCTTGGGCTCAACGAATCGATTGTATTGCCTTGGAAAGGAAAATGGTGTCAACATTCTCAAATCCATTGATGAAGGACCATATCGAGTTGAGACGACTAGAGACATACTTGATACTAATGAAGATGGTACTCTGCTTACGGAATGGATGGACCTAAGATGTATGATGAGCTTGATGATAAGGATAAAAGAGATTTGATGCGATATCGTGGCTTCAAACATTGTTCTTCAAGGTCTTCCTAAAGACATCTACAAGTCGATCAATCATAACACCGATGCTAAGGCGTTTGGGATAATGTTAAGATGCTTCTCTCGTTCGAAATTAACTATGGAAGATAGAGAATCCCAACTCTATGACGAATTTGAGCACTTCAAGATGAAACCGATGAGAATGTCTATGAGTACTATGTGAGATTTCATAAGTTAGTTAATGACATGAGGAACATCGAATGACTATGCCTAACATTCGATTGAACTCAAAATTTGTGAACAACATGAATCCCGAATGGCACAAGTTTGTTACCACTGAAGCTCACTAAAGGATTGAAGAATACAAACTATGAGCAACTCTATGCCTTCCTCCTTCGAATGAGAGACATGCTATGTTTGAAAAATTGATTCTCAATCGGTTCAAAACCAACCGAGGAGAGACAAGCTCGTCTAATGACTCTACACTTTCTACTCAAACATCGAATCACAACCAAAGCATCACAAGTCATACCCTTGGGTAATGGTAATCACAAACTCATTCCCGATCCTATGTACAAACAAGTCGATCTTGATGCTCACATGGGTAACTTCATTAATCAACTAGCTCTTCTCATTAGTCAAAACATGAATACTCTCCCACAAACCAACAACAACCTCGAAACGAAGATCTAACCCACACAATCAAGCCCTCGTTAAAGATGGAAGGATCGTGGTGCAACCAGTTCAGAAAGACAAGATGATCGTGGACGAGGTGGAACGGGAGAGGTTATGTTGGCAACCGTAATCGGGAAGGAATGGTAACCAAGGTCAAGCTAAGCCAATCAAATGTTATAAGCGTGGTGGTGAGGACACATTGCAAGGAACCGCACATCTCCAAAGCGTCCATGAATCGTCAATACTTGTGGATAAGATGTCACTGCACAAGCTCGTGACAATGGTGCTGCTTTGGATGAAGAGGAATTGCTTGCTTTCTTCCGAGGGCAATGCCAAGACCTATGATGCGTATGTAGATGAGCAACCTATTTAGGAGATAGGTCACAATCATCGAATGCCTTTCAAGTCGGTGATCGCGATGCATACGACTGATGTGGATGATGGACCTACAGCACACACAATTTTTATGGCTAGCATTTCTCCAATGGTTTCTCCCAAGGTCTCTTCTTCACCACTAGCCGGCCCATCCCATGACAAGCTCATCTCGGAGGTACTAAAACTATACGATGATGTCGATGTGCAACATATGCATGACAAAGTACAATCAATGAAGTTATTGAATCAAATATTGAAAATATGGGTAATATCGATATTGTCCCATATGATCAATATGTGAAACAAAGTGAAAGTGAAGTTGTACCAAGTGATGCATCTTCTGCGATCAACAATGACTATGTTTTGGATGAATACACCGCATGTGCCATCGATGATTCTGTAATTTCGAACTAAATGCCTATAAAGAACGTGTTGCTATTTATGAACAACGTGCTAAGTTTGAGTTGACCACCGTGAGCGACAAATGGATGACCAAGTGAGTACAAGAATTAGAAAAGTAAGTTTAGAGAAGAAGTATTGAAACAAGAATTAAATTCCTTGCAAGAAAAACTTTCTAAAACAAATAAACAAAAACAAGAACTTCAAGAAAATGTGAAAATGCTTAAGCAAGAATTTAATGCAAAGGAATCAAAACTCTTGAGAGATTTTTCTAATCTAAAACTTTGAAAACAAACTTGAAAACAAGTTGTACATACAAGGAAACACCATTCGATCGCTTCACATGGTCACTAAACATCGAGTCTTAAGCGATAAGCATAGCATTCCCTTGTTGAGGAACCAAATCCAGAGGTAATTAAAAGGCTAGAAATGCTCATAAGGTGCTTTATGATGGTAATGAAATCCTTAAGCCTAGGCGAAACCTAGTTGCGTTGAGTGCACCGAGGAAGATAAGAAATCGATGAAGTCACTAGGAAAGGATGAACAAAAACTAGATGACCCGAAATACAAAGAGAAAAAATTAATATCACTCCCATGACTACAAGAAGGAAAACTGGATTTCCTTGAACATGTTTAAACCTCAAACATTGCGACTCCCGAACAAATTTTCGGAAAAGGATTTAGATAAGCGAAAAGTCGAAAATATTGTTGAAACAAACCCCTTTATGGAAAATGCCTAGAGCAACAGCTGTATCCTCCTAATACACCAATGCATCTAGTTCCTAGAAAAATTGCCACTAAAAGCAAGACCTTAATTAGTCAATATGTTATATTTCAACTATTTGTTGATTTTGAGAAAACTTGCAAGAAAAGGATCACACCCACCGGTATAATGTAAGGAGAAAGGGTTTTGAGCAAATGAAAGAATGTTATTTAACCGAGGTCATGCCTTTCTTTAAACTTCGAAAGATCACTTTGAGAGTCTTAAAAGGGAATAGAAACCGATATCAAGGGAATGGAAAAGGAATTTGATGCAATGGTAGTGAAGTTAGTGATTATGAGCGTGCACTAAAATATAATGAGATTGAGAGGAAGAACTTGCATACATTAAATGAGACTCTTATTATTGAATGTGTTGCTCAAGATATTTTTTCATCGCTTCAAATTGCTCTATTAATGCTTCCAAATTTCATGAACTATCTGTTGCCTCGAAAGTCTCCCATGATCGTGTCATTGAGCTTGAAAAACTAATTCTAAACTAAACGAGAAAATTGAACCGGATGATCACGACACTTTGGTTAAACATTTTCTAAACTAGAAGTTGAGTATTTTAATTTACAACTAAAATATCAACATCTCAAAGAAAATGTCAAAACTTCAAATATCAAGACATCTTCGGATGCTCCGAGTTTGATGCGCTTTTCAAATTCACAAACGTGATGAATGATTCAAGCTCGGTGCAACACGATCGAAAAGTTGAAAGCCCAAATCTCTCAATTAAAGGGTCAAACGAACAATATGACGAGCTCCCAAATGCCTCCTCCTTTAGATTCTCGAATTCTCAAACGTTTCATCTTCAAAACTTAGTAAATGCTTTACAAAAGGAAAATGAAAGTTTTCTAGAAGAAAATGAAAAGGTTAACGTCATTTCAATGAGTTATTTGAATCAATTAAAGTCACTCGTAACAAAAATAACGATCAAATAGCGTCATTGCAAAAGGAAATTGAGAATCAAGAGTCGTAAAAGGAAAATGCCAATGACCAATGGGGAGAATGTTGTATCAAAGGATCACTCTTTAATAAATATGCTTTATCTGTGACATATGTCCTCCTCATCTAAGGAACAACAAACTTGCCATTCAAACATACTTCTCATCCCTTAAGGATTGCCTAGAATGTCTGCGTGAGATTGTTGAAGAGGATAAGCTAGAGAAACCTCATGATAATGCAATTGGACATGCATGCTTATATGCCAAACGATCTCAAGAAATCTTAGAATGCTTGATCACAATATGCCCAAAGTCATTAGGTGAGAGAGTTAATCCTTTGATTCCATGCTCAATGCCTAAAGCTAAGTATGATATGCATTCGATTCCCAATGTTTTGAATATGAACCGTAGTGTACCTTTAAGTAGTTCGATTCCAGATCATCAATGCTAAGAAAGAGAACTCAAGTGTGCCTTCTAGGAGTACAAATCACAGTACTCTAGTTTTAAGAAAGTGAACCTTAGTGCACTGCATGTAGTTCGGACCCAAGACATCTAAACAGTGATGCAAAGAGTAGTTAAACCAACTAATGTTCCCATTCCCTCTACAGAGTAATCGGTGACATTAAACGGAGCGGTCAAAGTCTCAAGACAATACAAGGAATGATAGGACCTCTCAAGCTAAGAATGTGCCTTTGGAAGAAAGTAGAAGAACAATCTAGGAACTTTAAGCTTGAATTGAATAAAACGAATCGTGTTGATTCTAGTATTAGCCATAGGCGCATCGTAATTAATTCAATTCGATACTATTTGCAAACCTTGTAATCGATGTCCGCTTGAATTATGTTTCTAATCATGAATGTGGTGTTACTGCTCGCCTAATGATGTTAATTGTCCGCTTAATATTGTTAATGCTAAAATTCATGCTAAGAAGGCTAAAAGGCAAAACGTAAGAAAGTTAGAAAACAAAGGAAACCCACAGAAGAACATTCAAGAAAATAGGCTTTTATTGGACACCGTTGGTCTTAAGACTAATCGATAATGCCCACTAGAAAATGGATGCCTACCGGTAGAACTATTCCCTTAAGAAGTGATCACACCGTGAATGTGGCTAATATCGACACTAGTATCGCATCTATTCACAACGATTCCATTGCCTCACTTTCGATATGAATGCTTCTATTTCGATGTGGGTGTTCCAAACATTGTTACTAACCAAATGGAACCCATTCTTGCATGGGGATCCCAATTATCCGCTTATCCATTCTTGTCTCGTGTTCAACTGCAGATCGTTCAAATCGCTCGTGGTACCGGACTCAGTCGCTCCAAGCATATGATTGAGACCGGTCATGCTCATGAACTTCGTGAGCAAATTCATCGGGACTGTTAGATTTGGTAATGATCATTTCGGTGCTATTATGGGTTATGGAGATTATGTTGTTGGTGATAGTGTCATCTCTAGAGTTTACTATGTAGAAGGTTTGGGTCATAATCTGCTCTCTGTTGGTCAATTCGTGACTCGATCTAGAAGTTGCCTTGGAAAACATACCGCTTTGTTAGAGATCTTAATGGTAAGGAACTGTTAAAAGGAACTCGTGGGTCAAATCTTTACACCATCTCTATTGATGACATGATGAGGGCTTCTCCAATCTGCTTGTTATCAAAGGCTTCAAAACAAAGTCATGGTTATGGCATCGTCGTCTCAATCACTTGAACTTCGCACCATCAACGATCTTTCCGAAAAGGACTTAGTGGTAGGTTTACCTAGACTAAAGTATGAAAAGGATCATCTTTGTTCAAGATGTCAATTGGGTAAAAGCAAGAAGTATGCCCATAAACCCAAACCTACTAACTCATCACGAAGTTCTTCATATGATTCATATGGATTTATGTGGACCAATGAGGTGCGAATATCTTTGGGAAGAAATATGTGTTAGTTGTGGTTGATGATTACTCTAGATTCACACGGGTCAAGTTCTTAAGGACAAAGGATGAAACTCGATATCATCATCAAACTCATCAAACAAATGCAGTTCGACTTAACAAAACCGTCGTAATTATCGAGCAGACAATGGAACCGAGTTTGTCAACAAACAACTTAATGAATTCTATGAAAGCGTTGGAATCACCATCAAAGAAGTGTTCCACGAACTCCTCAACGAACGGTGTAGTTGAAAGACGAAATCGAACTCGGTTGAAGCCGCTAGAACAATGTTGATTTACTCAAAGGTTCCAATGTTTCTCGGGTCAAGCAATCGCCATCGCATGCTATACACAAAATCGTTCCCTAATCCACACCGTACATGGAAAAACTCCATATGAACTTGTCCACAACAAAAACCTAATCTCTCTTTCCTTCGTGTGTTTGGTGCATTGTGCTATCCAACTAATGAGGTCAAGACTTAGGAAACTTAGGGCTAAAGTCGACATTGGAGTATTTGTAGGATACGCACCAAACAAAAAGGGATACCGAATCTACAACAAAAGAACCCGAAATATCATGGAAACAATTCACGTTACGTTTGATGAGTGACCGGTCAA
Organism: Chrysanthemum lavandulifolium; assembly: GCA_022545495.1. NCBI lineage: Eukaryota > Viridiplantae > Streptophyta > Magnoliopsida > Asterales > Asteraceae > Chrysanthemum > Chrysanthemum lavandulifolium. The sequence continues at coordinate 5,459,090 of CM040245.1, forward strand.
ATGGCTCCTGGACACTCCACTCAGGACCCGCACTTCAAGACAGTCCCATTGGTTCATCCCTTGTTCCAAACTCCTCTCAAGAAACTCCATATGTACCTCCATCCGAAGATGATGTAAAGAAATTGTTTGATCCTATGTTTGATGAACTGTATGATTCAATTACTAATGAGGTGCCGATCCCTACAACAGAGGATGCTCATATTCCGGTGAATGAAGTCAATCCTCGGTCTCAATATCTTTAAGTCAAGAAGCACTTCACGATCCTTGATCTCATCAACAAATCATCATTCTTCAAATGTACATCATGGAAATGTTTCGCATCAATGATGAAGTTAATCCCTTTGCGACTCTCGAAGATGCTCCATTTGAAAACATATTTGCTACTCCCGAATCATCATCGAACCATCTTCTTCGAGACATCGACTCGCCTACCTCGGTTCCTCAACAACCGCCACATGAACACCTCGAAAAATGGACTCACGATCACCCCTTAGACAACATCATTGGAAATCCTCTCGTCCTGTATCAACCGGAAACAACTCGCAACCGATGCCTTATGGTGCTTCTTCAACTCCGTACTATCTAAGATCGAACCAAAAGATGTTAAACCGCCATGAATGAAGATAGTCGGTTCAATGCCATGCAAGATGAAATTCATGAGTTTGATCGTCTTGATGTATGGGAGTTAGTACCGCTCCAGATCGTGCTATGATTATAGCTCTTAAATGGATCTTCAAAGTGAAACTTGATGAGCATGGTGATGTGTTGAAGAACAAGGCTCGATTAGTTGCTAAAGGATACCGTCAAGAGGAGGTATTGATTTTGAAGAATCTTTTGCTCCTGTTGCTCGAATCGAGGCAATCGTAATCTTTCGCTAATCTTGCTAGTAAGAACATGGTAGTCTATCGATGGATGTGAAACGGCATTTACGAACGGAGATCTTAAAGAAGTCGCTCACGTCGCCCAACTGAAGGATTTGTGAATCAAGAGCATCCTACTCACGTTTATCGTCTCAAGAAGGCTCTTTACGGTTTAAAGCAAGCTCCAAGGGCATGGTATGATACATCAAAAGTTTCTTCTATCAACCGGATTCAAAGAAAGGAGCGATTGATCCTACATTGTTCACCGAAGTCGAGCAAACATTTAACTCATGTTCAAATTTATGTTGATGATATTATTTTTGCCTCGGCAGACCCAATGGAATGTGATCGTTTTCTAATGAAATGAGTTCAAAATTTCAAATGTCAATGATGGGACAAATGTCATTTTCTTGGGATTACAAATTTCACAAAGTCCCGGAGGCATTTTCATAAATCAATCTAAATATGCAACAGAGATCTTAAAGAAATTTGGATTTGATTCAAGTGACCTGTTGACACCCCATGATTGATCGAACCAAACTAGTTGAGGACCACTCGGGGATCATGATTGACCAAACGAAATATCGTAGTATGATTGGATCCCGATGTATCTCACGCCTAGTAGACCGTACATCTTGTTCATTGTTTGCATGTGTGCTAGATACCGTGCTAAGCCTACTAAAAGCACCTTGAAGCGATTAAACGGGTCTTCGGTATCTCCAAGGAACCATCAATATGGGACTATGGTACCGAAGGACACCGGTATGTCACTAACGGCCTATGCGAGATGCCGATCATGCAGTTGTCAAGATACACGTCAAGTACATCCGAGGTGCTCGGTTTTGGGTGATAAGCTTGTGAGTGGTCTTCAAAGAAGCAAATGAGTACTTCTATTTCCTCTACAGAGGCTGAATACATAGCCATGTCATCTTGTTGTGCTCAAATCTTATGGATGAGATCTCAATTATCGACTATGGCTTTGAATTCAACAAAATCCTCTGCATCGTGATAATAAAAGTGCTATTGCTCTCTCATGCAACAACGTTCAACACTCAAGAGCAAAGCATATCGACATTCGACATCATTTCATCGGGGAACAAGTGGAAAAAGGTGTGGTGGAACTATATTTTGTGAGGTCGAATATCGGTTAGCGGACATCTTCACCAAAGCTCTTCCAAGAGAACGTTTTGAGTTTATTCTTCCACGTCTTGGTTTGAAAAGCCTTCAACCGAAACTCTCAAACGTCTTCGAGAGGAAGACGAGGAGTAAAGGTCTATCTTCATCTATCTCTTGTAAATATTTATTCGAAAAACAAAATACAAAATTATAAAACTCTCAAAATCAAATAGAAAATTATAAAACTTTCAAAATCCATAAAATCAAAATTGAAAAATCTTCAAAAAAAAAAATATTGTCAATTTGTCATGTTTTTTTCTCGGTTCGATAATATCTACGGTCTTTGTGATGTCATTCAAAAATGATACGGGTCTTTAGATGTTGCTCGAATTCTTAAAATATATATATATATAAATATTTTTGGGAGAAAGAGAAAAAATGGTTTATTGTCATTTTCGTGCAATAACCGATTTTTAAAGAAAGAACGAGCCATGTTTTATCATGTTTTCAAAATTCCATGCTCGATTCTATAAACATTTATCTGTTGAAAACTAAATGCTTTGTAAAATAACTCAATCTCTATTTTTGATAATCATCGGGACTTATTTGTCAAAATCTCTATCTCTCAATCAACAACCTATGTCATTGATTGAGGGGAGAATGATTTCAATTAAATTAAAAAGTTATTTGGCATTAAATTGTTTTCAAAAGATGTACATGCATGTTTTATCAATGGAGTTTAAAGTCTTATAATCCGATCCTTATCGCTTAAAATGCTTTCATAATCAAGTCACAATTCTCCTTAAAGCTTTCAAAATCAATTTAAATCTATAAGAGATCACAAATCTCAAATGATTTGATAATTGTGATCGGGGAGAATGTGTGATTTAAATTGATTTTAAACCGATAATTAGGTAAATGGTTTTATAAGGATGTACATGCTATCCTTCCCACATGTGACAAACGATTTCAAATTTTCCATGCACATGTTGAGGGGAGCATCTATCTTAAACCTATGATTTGAAACGTGATCATTTATCTCGATGTGCGAGTTCCTTCTAGTATGTGCAAAACTCTTTTCAAACCTCGAGGCACATATTGGGGAGCAAATTTATGGAAACCTCATCCTTCCCGGAAATGCTTTATCTACTTGAGTTGATCAAGGAAGTGATGTTGATATCTTTTAGAAAATGGTAATCAAAGATGTTAATTCTTTCTCTTGCCTCCGTGTGCAAAACATTTTCAAATACTTGATGCACATGTTGAGGGGAGTTCTCGTTCTAAAATATCAAAAATAATTCGGTACAAAATGCTTTGATAATATATCACAAGTATCCGAATTGATTTTCAAATGGTTTTCAATTGGATCCAATGGCGATGAACAATACCAAATAGACCGACCAACTTTACTTTATGTACGATGATATAAGGATGATAAGGTTAGGTATTGGTTCCCATGATCCGCCGAACCGGAGGGATCTACCAGGACAATCCACTAGTTAGTGTAGAAGTCCTTAGGAATGATGATAAAAGGAGAAAATTGAGATATGGGAAGAGTGCGGACTAAGACCGAGCTAGTATCTTGGAATAAACCCAACAAGGTTCTAGCTATGAAGTCTCGGTAAGCAATCAAGGGTTGAAGAATTAAAAAGAATTGAATGAGAAAAGGGTGAAAACAAATAGCCCTCCATTTATTCAACCTTAGGCGTAAACCGGGTTCAATTCATATGCTACCGATGGTAACATCGGTATTGAAGACAAGACGTCATGGACCCAAAGGACGACCGCACTTCAACTTTCCAAACCACTCAAGTTCCTCTTAAAAGGACTTGTTTCATTCTCACGGGAACCGACATTATCTATCGACTTTCTCTTAGAGATTGTTGATATTGAAGAAGGAGACCTCTCCCTAGTCTCCGATAGGATCCAAATATGCACAAATTGAGTCTAGAGCCACGAGATCATCAATAAATCTCATTAGGACACTTTCAATGAAGACTCTGTTTCACACAATGTGGAAAGAGATTATATCTTGAGTCCTCGCATTATCCTTGTGGTATTGCTGAACATCCGAGTGATGTGTTTACACATTCACAATGAAGATGGAAAGCCTTCGAGCCAACATCAAACAAGCTCCCGGTAGGTGGCATGTGAGATCTATTATATGGATCAACCATGTGACAACCGAATGAAACAATGGGGCGATTCAATTTCTTGAATCAATCTCGGTTCGAGTTAGGGATTGACGGATACCTTTGAAAACCGGTCTTTGTGCTTAACAACTCTTTTCTTTAGCACATCGACCGTGTACTCATTTTTCAAACCAAAAGGTGTTTTATGATTGATAATTGATTTTCAATAAAACCTTCGTTGTATTGCAAAACAATTTCTATTGAGCAATACACGATTGTTTCTCAAATCTCTTTTCATCAATCGGTGGACTTAAAATTATTGGTTCACTCACTCCGTGTTGTCTTCTTTGAGACGTTCGGTTTGAGAACAACTAGAGCAACGCGAAACCTGTCAAGGAAATTCTTGAATTATACCGATCACAGCAAGACTTGTCTCGATCAACGGGAACCGTGGGCGTGTACCTCAATTCAACGAAGTGATCAAAGACACTTTCGTGCGATTTATTGCTAATCGTTGTATGCAGTGCGCCCGACGTTTGCGGTGATCGAATGAAGCGGTCAATCCATAGCCGCATGCTCACTTAACACATTCATCTCAAAAGAAATCATGATTAGTGCATCAATGACTCGATATTTTCACTCCATGCTTCGCTTTCTGCTGCCCAATATCATGATTCAACAAATGCTTCCGCTACTCGATAAGAAGATATCATGATCCGAATGTGAGCATGTCGGTCCTAAAGTCACAACATCACATAATACCAACACCACAAAGGATGTCACGAGATTTTTTGATAGCGGATGATCTCAAATGATGGCTCAAAATTATTATCACGTGGATCGGTAAAAGACCTCCACTTGAAGTAACCAAACATGCAATGTGAAGAATCAATGACTACGAGCTTGAAGCAAAGGACTACATCAAGAATGCAAGAACAATTTTAATGTAACATCAATTTGTATTCAATAATCTTGGTACATGATTGAGGTGACCTCCTTAGGGGAGATTGTTAGGAATTAGAAATTCCGGTATTAAAGAGTCGGTCACCTCAAGTATATGTAATCGTTAAGAAAGCTCGTAGTCGTGGTTCTTTTTAGTTAAGTAGTATTTAGTTTAGTAACACCGTGGAGGACAGACGGTCTTTACCCACCGTATGCCCGATCCACACCCGATGTGTGGCGTTTTATGTAAGACTATAAATACTCTCTACCTTTCAAGGTAGAGTTGGAGCTCATAATAATATGATTCACTTTCTCTCACTAAGTTCCCTAAACCTCTAACTTTCTCTCTCTAGAATTCCATCTATATGCTACTTTGTGTTATGGTTTGATGTGTATGTGAAAAGTTGTACAAACATCACGGTTGCATTTAGCATATGCAACAAGCCTTTTAAACCACTTGGTGTCCCAAGTGGACGAGTGTAGTCTCGAGAGGGTTTACCAGGAACATACCCACAAAGTTCATTTAATACTAATACAAGGTTATTGTGTTATTATAGAAAGAATTTAAACTAGAGGAGAATTACCTCGTAACCCCAATAAAAGAGTTACGCCGTAATTGTGGCAAACCTGGAAATTTGCTACAGGAGAATAGCTACGGCGTAACCACAGAATGGGATTACGCCATAATTGGTAATGCTCTGGAGAGAATCGCTACTTGTGATGTGTTACGGCGTAATCATTGGGATGAGTTACGCCATAAGCGATGGATGTGTCGAGTCCCGTTTAAATTCTCATTGCAATTTTCTATGATTCCTGCAAAAATGGTTAAAAACACAAAACCCAACTATACTAATAAATTGGAAAGAAAAGATAGGCATGGGGTGCCTCCCACAAAGCGCTTGTTTTTGTTCGAGTCACGAGCTTGACTATACCCTTATTTACTGAGTAAAAGGGTGTTCATCCCCTCACTTGAAATCAAGTGTGAGTGAAAATAACAATAAACACCATGAGTGTGTGAATTTTCTATGGGATGGGGAAATGATAAATTATGATCATACCTGAAAGGAGATGTCATTTCCCTCTATACTTTACCCGTTTTAGTTGATGGCATTAATGATGGTTCACCTCGTGACATGGCAGATTAATTGGCTCGTATGCCCCCTTGTTAATCACTGAAGTGTCCAAGATCTTGTCCTCTAATTCCTTTGCAAGATCAACTAAAATTGGTTCAGTAGCCGAAGCTACATAACCATTATCAGGTGATGTGATGGGTTGCACGATTTCGTCCATAATTTCAGCATCCTGAATAGAAAAACAAGCAAGATTGTTAGGATTAAAAGAAGAGCTAGAAGTAATACCGTTTTGTGTTGTGGTTGATTCCTCATTAGCTTGTGGTGTTGCTTCATCCCTCTGTAAGTTCTTTGCTTCCATTTTCTTCAATTGATCGTCGCTTGTTTCTTCATTTCTCAAAACCTTCAAGCGTCCTGGGAATGGGATAGGTGGGACATAAGGTCTGATGCAAGGAACCGGCTCGTTGTTGACTTCTTTCATCTTTCCCACCGTTGCCTTGATAGTTCCAATCGCATTCTTTTTATTTTCCAGGACCTTTTGGTTTAATTCTTCAAGCTTAGCTTCCAAACTTTTCCTCTTAGCTTCAAGATATTTTAAATTTAAGTCTGCGCCCTCCTTGAATTTCTTAATCCATTCGTCATTCGAGTCGTGCATCCCTTTTAAATTATTTGAGAATTTCTTGACGGCTTCCTCCAATGATTCCACATACCTGACCTGCTCATATTCTTTGCGTTCTTCTTGGAGAGAATGCTCTTGTATAGCATGAATGTCTTCCTTAACCATATTCATATGACATCCAAGTCTATCAAGCTGCTTGGTGATGTCGCCAATGTCATCCAAGCTGTTGCTATTTATGGCCCAAGTGGTTGCTCCATCATACCAATTTCGTGAATGGTCATCCATCATTTCAATTGATCTAAGGGCTTGTGCAGGTGGCATTGTAGGAATAGGTCCTTGATAGTCGAGCATTTGGCGGGACGAGATTTTTAACCCTTTGTAGAAAATAAGGACCATCTGATGGTTGCTGATATCATGCGTTGGGCATTTGTAAAGAAGGTCATTATATCTTTCCCAAGCTTCATCTAGCATTTCATCCATCTTCTGAGTGAAACTCCTTATCTCTTCCATCTTCTTGGCAATCTTTGAAGGAGGACAATATCTCCGAATGAATGCTTTCTTTAAAAGATTCCATGTATTGATCGACCCAGCAGGAAGCATCTTAATCCATCTTCTGGCTACACCAGTGAGTGTAATAGGGAACACTCTAAGCATTAATGCATCTTGAGTGACTCCTGGAGTGTGGAAAAGATCTGCGATCTCCAATACTCTTCGCACATGAAGGTGGGCATCTTCATCATTAGTTCCCGCGAAAAGCTTTTATCTAAGTTCCCTCATGAACTGGCAGCTGATCTCTAAGTCGATGTCATCATTAAATTCGGGATATACGATGCCCAATCTTTGGTTACTTTGAGTCAAAGCAATATATTCTTCCATAGTGAGCATGTCAATTCTGAATCTTTCATATCCTGAAATATCAAAAACAAACAAAAACAGAAAAGAAGAGAAAAAGGAAACTGAAAATAAAAGAAAATAAAAGAAAAACTTAAATTAAAATCCTAAATAGCTCCCGGCAAACAAGCGCCAAAAACTTGATGCGAGTTTTACCGACTGTGTTTTAATATTTATAGTTACTCGTTATACCTATGGTCTACCCTAATGCACTAACGGGCAGTGTACCCGGTCGTGTGTAGTGTAGTATTCGGTAAAACCGACGTCGTCCCAAGAGCTACGTGGATTGGAAATTAACTTAAGTCTATGTCACGATTTTAAGATGGATTTGATATTGAAATAATAAATTAACTAATAAGACAATAAAGCATATAAAGGCAAGAGTTATGAACAATGAAGGATAGTGGTGCTAACCTAGTTATTCATCCTAGCTAGTAATGTCTACGTCTAATTACTTCCAATTACTTGGTGGGATCAAAGTCGAGAGGATGATTTGGTCAATTCGACCTAACCTATCAACAAAGATGCCACCACAGAGAAATCAGCACACCGTCATAAGTCCCGTTGTTCCCGGTCCCTGTCGAGTCATTAAGTACCGCTACATGCTAGATTTATAATAGTGAGTGCCCTACCGTTAGGAACTTTGACACTCACCCCCTAATTCTTAAGTTCATCCAAACGGTAGGTGATCAGTTGGTCATATCTTACCCTTCCCGTCTCAGTCCGCTCACCTATGGTCAGTTGGTCATATCTCCTAGGCAATTGGCCTCTACCGCCATTCAAAACTATCGAAACAAGGGTAGCTACCAATAAACTATGCATGCATACACTTAGAAATAATTATACGAAAGTAATATAAACGTAAACAAAACAATAAAGGAATCATAACTAGGCCAGCACCAGGGTGCTTAGCCAAACATAAAATAAATCATACCAACAAAAATGAATAAATAATAAATTGAATTGAACATAATGTTTAATACAAATTACTTGATGTAGAGCTAATAATGATGATGATCATGAGTGAATTCTTCCTTCAAACGGCTTCGATCACCGGAAAATGCCCCTGAGTGGTGCCTAATCGACCCCTAGGAGAGGGTGAAGAGATACTTAAAATGCAAATTTAGGGCAGATTATAGGCCTCGACATGGTTACTGGAACTTGTAAGGGCTAATTACGCCGTAACTAAAGTCGGCGCAAAAAAATCGGATCTCGAAAAATTACGTCAGAACTAAGTTACGCCGTAACTTGAACAATGTAGTTACGCCGTAATTTGCAACTTCGTACTTTTTCTTGTAACCATAATATCATGAAACTTAATTAGCCTATAGTACGCTTTTGGCCCCTGGTCGTTCTTCTTTATTTATTTTTTTGTTCTTGAAGTAAATAAACTTCATATAAGTTGTCACCTTTAGTCCCTGATCGCTCTTGTTATTTTTACCTTCGGTCCTCGTGATAAATGACTTAATATTATTTTGACCGCCTTTAGTCCCTGGACCTCGAAACTTTGCGCTCAAGTAATAAATTACGGCGTAACTAATTGTCCGAGTTACGCCGTAATCCTTCGTCTACACATGATTATCCATTCCGAAATTATCTCTACGGCGTAACTAAATTTCATGTTACGCCGTAACTTTTATAAAAATAATTACGACGTAACCATATTAAATGGTTATGTCGTATCCTTCAAAGCTCATATTTACGCCGTAAAATTATTAAGCAGTTACGACGTAACCTTCACAAATAATTCATAGGCCCTCTTAAATCAATCTTCAAAACATATCTTTGGCCTTATATCACATCGTTTCCGCTCCAACGCCTCATTTATCCGGAAATGCAATTATGAACGAATATGAACGAATTCAGTATCATATTAATATAAATGAAGCCATAAACACGGGAATTTGATATATTAAAGATCAGGCTAATTTGATGTTATCACCTAAGATTATTAAATAAACCTAAGTCCATGTTTTTTTTCTTGTCTTTTTGTCTTTCTTTTTTATTCATATTTTCTGTTTTTTTCTTTTAATTTACGTTTTTTTTATTTCACGTTATTCAGGTTCTTTTTAAATTCGCGTTTTTTTCTTCGCTTTCATACGTTTTCGCTCGTTTTCTTACGTTTTCGTTCATTTTCATACTTGTTTTTACGCTTTCATGCTTTTTCGTCCGTTTTCATACATATTCGTCAATTTTCTTACGTTTCTGTCCGTTTTAATACGTTTTCGTTCCTTATTCATACGTTTTCGTCCATTTTCGTTCGTTTTCATATATTTTGTCCGTTTTCATATTTGTTTTTACGCCTTCATACATTTTCATCCGTTTTCATACATATTCGTTCATTTTCGTACGTTTTCATACGTTTTCGCCCGTTTTCTTACGTTTCCGTTCATTATTCATACATTTTCGTCCATTTTCGTCTGTTTTCATACATTTTAATCCGTTTTCATACTTGTTTTTACGCTTTCATTCGTTTTCGTCTGTTTTCATACATATTCGTCCATTTTCTTACATTTTCGTCCGTTTTCATACGTTTTCGTCCGTTTTTAAATGTTTCGGCCGTTTTCAAACGTTTCTGAATATCACAAGTGATATTATGTGATATTCAGATGATCACAAGTGATATTATGTGATATTCAAAATATAACTTGTGATATTCTAAATATCACAAAAGATTTTCAACTAATGTTTTGTAACATGAAAATTACAAGTGATATTCATAATATCACAAAGTGCTATTCAGAATATCACAAAGTGATATTCAGAATATCACAAAGTGATATTCAGAAAATCACAAGTAATATTAAGAATATTACAAATACATAATTTGAATAGCAGCTACATAGTTTGGGGGTATTTGTTTAACCTTATTTTATTTGCTTATGAGCTTATGTGATTTCGGTTTATGTTTCACAAGCTTAATTTGCTTATTTTGAAACTTATAAAAATATGTAAGTTTATATTACCATGTATTAGAGCTGGCAATTTCCGACACGGACCTGTTAACACGACACGACACGACCTGCTCTTAACGTGTTTCATGTCGGGTCTTAACAGTTTCGTGTCTTAACAGTCCGGACCGTTAAGACACGAATAAAATTAATAGTTTCAGGTCTTAACAGTCCGGACTGTTAAGACACGTTAAGACATGTTAGAGGTTATATATATATATATATATATATATATATATATATATATATATATATATATATATATATATATATATATATATGTTTAAAAATAAACCCTAAAACACAAACACTTTCCTCTTTTCTTTTCTCGCGCCTCCAATCCTAAAACACCAAGACCAAGACCAAAGAATCAAAATAATCCTACTTTTTCTTCTTTCTTCTTTCTTAACGAAGACCAGCAATCAAAAGGTGAAAATTACTTGTTTCTAATTACTTGTTGAAAATTACTTGTTGAGAATTACTTGTTGAAAATTACGAGTTATGGACAACCAATCAAAGATATAAGTGTGAACGGATTATAATTTATAGGAACCTGGTTCTATTTTATGTTTCTTATTTTATTTCAATTGTGCGGTAGAATTGTATACTCGTACTATCTTACATTCTTACATATTCAGTTTATATTTAATCGTTTCTAAGAAGGAACTGATTAGAGATACGAGTGTGATTGTATAGAGATTATAATACGAGTGTGACATGTATATGTTTAATGTTAATTAATTTAGTTAATTAATGTATTTTCCTCTTTTAGTTTAGTCTTGAAGAAAAAGTAGACAAGAATAATAAAATGTATTCTTGAAGGTGTTGAACTATTGACAATGATTGTTATGGGTTATTGTTAGGCAGTTATGGTGGCTTAATCAACAGTGGGTTTCTAATTATATTACTTGTTTCTTCTATATTGTAGATGGATCCTGAGTTTGTTGAAATTGACCCGGAAAAAAATAGATCAAAGAATGTTGATATGGAATCTGATGAGGTCCAATCTGTGGATATGGAAGGAGGAGTGAAGAGAAAACGGAAGGACCGATCTGCCGTATGGAATTTCTTTGAAAAAGATAAGAACGCAATAAAAGGTGCCAAAAAAGTGAAATGTAAGTGCAACAAGTGTAATAGTATTTTCACATATGATAGTAGCCAAGGTATGGGTAATCTGTTGCGACACAAAGAAGGATGTTATGGTAAAGGTTGTCTTGATGTTGGTCAAATGCTTTTTAATAGTGACATGGCACTACGGTCATCTAGATTTAATCAAAAAAAATTTCGTGATTTGCTTGTGGTCACTCTCGTTAGGCATGAATTGCCTTTGTCGTTTGTTGATTATAAGGGTGTTAGAGATTTAATTACATACTTGCAACTCGATGCAAACGTCATTACTAGAATACCGTAAAACTCGATTTGTTGAAAATGTTTAAGATAGAGAAGGAAAAAATTAGAACCATGCTTATGGAATCACCGGGATGTTGTGTTTAACTTCGCACTTATGGTCTTCTATTACTACCGATGGTTATTTAGCAATTACCGTGCATTTTATTGACAAAGATTGGGTTTTGCAAAGAGAGTCTTATCATTTTCTTTCATGCCACCACCTCATTCGGGCATTGCTTTAAGTGCAAAAGTGTTTTCAATTTTAGAAGAGTGGGGCATAGAAAAGAAGATATTTTGTGTGACTTTAGATAATGCATCTTCTAATGACCGCTTTTGTTGATCTATTAAGGAACAATTAGATACAAAGTCGCCACTTATTTCTAGTGGTCGGCTTTTTCATATGAGATGTTGTGCATATTTTAAACTTGATTGTGCAAGAAGGGCTCAAGGAAATTGATCAAGCTGTTTGCAAGGTTAAAGAGAGTGTCAAGTATGTTAAAGGATCGCATTCACAAGTAAGGAAACAAAAGTTCTTGGATTATGTTAAGTTGAAAGGTTTAAGTTCGAAAAGGGGGTTAAGGCAAGACATTCCTACTAGGTGGAATTCTACTTTTATAATGCTTGATAGTGCCATTTATTACCGAAAGGCGTTTGAAATTTTAGCATTAAATGATTCTAATTATAAGAGTTGTCCAAGTGCTTTAGAGTGGGACACCATTGAAAGGATTTGTGTTTTCCTTGGAGTTTTTATGATGTGACTAATGATTTCTGGGTACCAAATATCCTCTCGCAAACTTGTACTATCCCCACGTGTTTATGGCTTATTTAACTTTGCATGATAGTATGAGTTTGGGAGATGAGTGTATGAAGGATATGGCAACATCTATGATGGAGAAATTTCAAAAGTACTGGTCTGATTTTAATCTCACTCTAGCCATAGCCGTGGTATTCGATCCAAGATACAAATTGCATTTTATTGAATGGAGTTATACAAAGGTTTATGGAGAGAGCAACTACCTATTTCGTGAAGTTGATGAGTTATTGGATTCCACTTTTCAAGAATATGTAAATGTGCATGTTGGTTCCTCTACAACCTCAAACTTTGCAAGTAGTTCAAATGCAAGCAAATTTGTTGAAAAAACAAGTGATGATACAAGACGTTTCTATGAAGTTAAATCAAAACTTTTGGTAAGTAAGTCTCCTTGAAAAGTTAGTTTTCATTGCTTTCTCTAGTTATTAGTATATTGTAATTTGTTTAAGGTTCATGGTTTGTTTTGTTTAAGGTTCATTAGTATATTGTAATTTGTTTAAACAAATTTCAAATAGCGTACCCCAAACAAATAGTTCAAACAAATCAAACGCATTTAATTAATCTGATTTCCCCCAAACAAATTTCAATAGGGCATTTGTTGTCAAATCAAATAGAAATTTCAAATGCAGCCCCAACAGGGGCATTTAATTAATGCTGATTTCAGCCCCAAAAGGGCGCGATTGATGCTAATTTTTCTGCACATATAGTAAGAGTCGTTATTTAGTTTTGCTTGTTTATCTTGGTCTCGGCTCAACATCAAATAGTAAGAGTCTTTGTTTAGTAAGAGTCGTTGTTTATCTTGGTCTCGGCGTAATTACTGATTTTGCTTGTTTATCTTGGTCTCGCGTTAACTTTTTAACTATTGTTTTATAGGATTTTGATGATTTTGAAAGCACAAAATTTGTAACTAACAAGAAGTCGGAATTGAAATTGTATTTGGAGGAGCCAAGAATGGAAAGGACAAGGAACTAGATGTGTTGGCTTTTGGAGAGCCAATCGGTTTAGATATCCCATACTTGAAAACTAGAAGGGGTTGAATAGTTTACCGATTAAAACTTTGTTTTGAAACTTATTGAAAGATCAATTGATATTGATCTTAGATATGTTAGTGAAATATGCAAACAATATATAAAGAGTAGATAAGGAAAGAAACAATCAAACCACAACAAGTTGTTTATAGTGGTTCGGTCTACAAGGACTCTTTTCCTTGCCCTACTCCACTCCCGAGTCTCACACTCGAGAGTTTAACTTCACTAGTCAACAAGCTCCTTTCACCGGCGGAGAAACCTTTACACTTAAACTTACACACTATTTCCGACACTAAGCTAAATGTCGAGTTCTTTTCAAGGGTACAACCACTCCCACACACAATGTATTTTAAGGACTAAAATACTAACCACTCACACTCACAAGATTATGATGGTTTGGTACAACAATGAAGTATGAATCAACACAAGATCATACAACAACAAACAAACAAGACTTACAACTTCTCGTTGAAGCCTGAATGTGACTTGATCTTCTTTGCTACAAAATAGATCACTAATATGATATGAAACTGAGTTAGAAAGGTTAGAGAGAGGGAATGTATGAGAGTATGATAGAAAGGGATGAAAAACTACTTGGTTTGGCTTTGCTATTTATAGCCAAAAACATCAGCAAGCACCACGGACCACGTAACCCTTGAAAGGGTTCCGCTCGTGTTAATATTTGGTGCCGACGAGGTCTGACAGCAAGATCTCAAAATCTTGCCAAAGTCAACCATATCTATGCAAGATTGTGTAAGTTATGTAGAGCCTAAATCTACACAAAGTATCTAGTGAATTCTTCTAAGGATTTCAATGATGCATCACATGATGTCATGTGTTTGTTTTTCTATTTTTAGAAATATGTAAATACATATGTAATGTTTAGTTTTTAAGAAACCAAAACATTCTAAAAACTACTATCATACATTATGGTTTAGAGTCATATCAAGATATGATTAATCACAATGTAAATGCTTGAGTGATGAAGATATTATTTGAAAAAGCTTGTTTTAATATCTATTAAACTTGACAAGCTTTAAGCTTTATAAAATTAAATTTACTTTTGTCGTTAACAAAACTTAGGTAAAGATCAAAAATATAAATAACGTTTAATGACGATATTTGTATTAACAATCTCCCCCTTTTTGTTGAGGACAAAACATAAATTTTATTTTTATAAAAGATGTAAAGATTGTACAAGAGTTATAAAAATATTAGTTTTAGAACTTGAAAGAAAAATGATAATGCAAGTATGTCCAATATAGACATGATGTTGACTTTTTCAGAAAGTCAAAGTCTTCACTAGTTGAAGCATGATGTTGACTTTTTCAGAAAGTCAAAGTGTGCAGTTTGACTTTTTCAGAAAGTCAAATATTACCAATGAAGTATCATGTTGACTTTTTCAGAAAGTCAATGTATGCGTATCATGTTGACTTTTCGTAAGTCAAATATAACCAAGTTCTATATATTTCTCCCTTTTTGTCTCAACAAAAGAAGATGCAAGGCGGAATGTGTAATGAGCTCGAGCCATTATCTCCCTTGACCAATGCTCCCCTAAATTGGGTGCCAAGAGAAAGATACATGGATTGTGAAAAAGCTACAAAAGAATGTTAGTAATAATCATCATCACAAGCATTTCCAAACACCATGTAACAAGCAACAACAATATAAGAAACATCATTCATTTGTTAAAATTTTCATGATTTAAAAATCATGAAAAGGAACACAATGAAGTGTTTAGTACAATGAGAAAATCCTAAAAATCCTAAAAATAAAAAAAATAATACAAAGAAAATCCTAGAAAATAAAAATGCTTAAATGAAATAATCTAGGACCCTCCTATTGAGGTGGTGGATGAGCAAGAGCATTTAGGCGCTCTAGGATGTGATTGAGGATGAACCTCATTTCCTCTTGAACTCATGGACCATCACCCGGGTCCTTTCGGTTATTTGGGCAGTTTGCTCACAATTGGAGCAACCATGCCTAGGAGGGTAGTATGGTTGATGATTTTGTGGTGGTGGAATGGTGGAGGTGTTGGTGTTGGTGTTTGGTGTGGTGATTATGGAGGCTAGCAAAGCACTTTGCATTTGCATAGCATCACTTAGATGAGAATCCACCATATTTGAAAATTGGTGGAGATGTTGGAGTTCGGCTTGAATCTCTTCTCTTGTGGGATGATCTTCCCACATGGATTCCTCAATGTCCTCTATGTGAGGAGACATTGATGTAGGAAGTGGTTGATCCCCATACAAAGGACCATGGATTTCCTTGTGGATAGGGTGGAAGAGAAGAGGTCTTGGCCCTAACGGGGCGTTTGGGTCAAAAGATGGTCGTGGAGACTCATGAGCAATACGCGCAATAGTACCAAATGATGGTAGTGGTGGTGGATGATTGGGACTAGGAGGCAAGTCCTCCATGTCTTCCAAAAATGGATTTGGAGATGTAGGTGGCGTGGGGAATAACTCCAATGGGATGAGTGTTGGAGATTTTGGAGGTGATGGTGTTTTTGATGTTTGGATAGGAGCCGGTGGTGGTGAGCTAGGAGTCTTTGTTGGTGGTGGAGTAGTGCTGATGATAGGTGGTTGTGGAGATGGTGTAGGAGTATCCAAAGTGAGGTTAGTGTCATCCCTTATGGGAGATGAGATGGTGAGTAGAGATGGCTCGGAAGAAGAACTTTTGTTGACAAAGCAACAAGGTCTTACGCTAATTCTAGCGGTTTTCTTGCAAGGCTTGGTTGATGGTGAAGTTTTTGTCATTTTGACTTGGGCTTTTTCTAGTAGATGGTGAGAATTGAGAAGGTGTGAAGATGATCATGGTAAAAGCTCTTAATTTATAGGAATGGAGAATTATGGAGAAGTGTGTTTGATTTGATGTTAAACCATAGAAGAGATGAGTTTTCAAATGATTTTGAAGTGGGTTTAATGCTAGTCATATCACCCAAGTCAATCCATACAAGAAGGATGGAGTGAAAAGACAAAGATTTGCAATAAATGTGTTCTAATGATTGTGAGATCCTAACAATCAGATTACCCACGGATTGCAAGGAACCAAATTTTTGGTTCCTTCCTTTATGCAAAAGGGTTCCTTGGGTGGATTTTGAAATTTTGAATTTTGGTGGAAATGGATATCCTATGTGCCTAAGTGTGTTATACTAGTTCTAATATGGGTAATAACTAGTTAAGATTAACTTAGAAGCAATGTATGGTAATTTGGAATGTCGAAATAAGCGAAATTCAGAAAATTACCAGAGGATCCACGACACCAAAATTTTACAGTGGAACCCAAAAATGGTGCCACTGGTCCGCCTGCAGTATGGCGGTACCAATTTCTATAACAGACGGTACCAAATTTTTGGTGCCGTCTGATCCATGGACACCAGAAATCACCACATAACAGTTTTTTAGGTGTCGAGGACTTTTCCAAAACCTGAAATTTTGCTCAAAACATGTGACATTAATTATTTCTAGTTAGGAAAAGTAAATAACACATACACAAACATAGTGGAGCATAGACTTTGACCAAGGGCTAACGATTTTCACATAAAAGTGAAAATGGGTAAAATTTGATAACACACTTGTGCTATCCCCCTGCATGAAATTGTTAGCATACATCATTGTTTTAAGTTATATTATCATCCTACAAATTAAAAACAACCAAATTGTATCAAACATTAAAGTTAATGTCTTGTTCCAAACACTCCTTAAAATGGACCCTCACTTGTCCAACTTCTTGTAAATCTTGTTCATCATCCTACCAAGGCACTTGAACATCCCTTGGTTTGCTTGAACTCCTCCGATTCATTCTCAATCTCGGGAGAGATGCATAGTACTCATGAGGTGGAAGGCGAGAATTTGGAAGACCATCCTCGAGCTATTTGATGATGATGATGATGGAGTTGGAGGTTTTGCTCTTTGCCTTTAGTCTTAGCCACTCGCTCGTCACTCAAGGGCACAAAGATGTGAGGGATGAGCTCATAGTCAAGCTTCAACCCTTTTGGGCTTGGTGGAATTGGTGCAAAGGCTCTATAGAGACGGGTGAGAAGCATCCCGTAAGGAAGAGCAACCGATCCTTGAGTTGGAATGTCAATCATTCTCCTAGCAATGTAGTAGGCTAAATTGAATGGTTGACGGGTGGACAAGTTGTAGAGCATGTGACAAAGGCAAGCGTTGATATGGTCCCTATTCCCTATGGTGCTAATGACGTTGGCTCTAAGTAGTTCCTCCCATTTCTTAAATTCAGGCTTAAGTTCATTGAGCTCCATTCCATATGGATCTCGATTCACCTCCTTTCCCTTTCGGGTGACACAGGTTGGAGCGGCTCTTGGGTTAAAGAGGCGCTCACGGATGACATCCTTATCCGCTAAAGGAGTTTGGTAGGGAAGAGAGCGGTCATTGATTGCATCAAGGATAGTGAGTGACCACTTATCCGAGTAGACACATGTCCCTCGGTTGGGAATTCCTAGCACTTGAGCAAATTGGGTTAAGGAGATGGTGTAGTCGTTTTGATTGATCCTAAACCTAAGGCTAAACTCATCATCCTCATCAATGAAACCGGTGACACTAGCATAGAACTCTAACACAAACCTAGGACAAATAGGTTCATCGATGTCAAGGAGACAATCGAATTGAATAGTGGCTAGTTCTTGACGGAGATTGGTATTGTCGACAAAAGAGGAGTGAATGGTTTTACCCTCATGGAAGTACCTTGTTTCTAGACTCTTAAAGATTTCGACTTGTTCCTTGGAGAGTCCCTTGATTTTGTGATGTTTGGGAATGTAGTTAAGGGTATCCTTGTGATCATAGAATTTTGCGGCTACCATGGTTATTCCTATGAGCAAGAATTTACATGTTAAAAAATGAGAATAAGATTAACGTTTTGGTTCTAGTGTGTGCCTATATGAAAACGATTTGGAGTTGCGGTTATCTCGACTCATTTTATGCATAAAATGGTTTTAGTGGGGGTGTTTGGCAAACGGCATGAGATAACCCAAACGCTCCTAATTCAATGTGGCTTCATTTGAATATACCCGGGAATGCATATTAGTTATGCAATACCTTTAGTATTCAAGAGCATGCAAGTGATGAAAATTTAACGTTTCTATTTGTATTAACAATGAAAAATTGTTTTCCTACAAGTGAGAAGCTTTTTAAATTTTTTGACATGGGGTGTTTGGTTATTTAAATAAAACCTTATTGTCATTATCTTTTGATTAGTGGGAAACATGATTTTTTTATGCAATATGACAATTTAGTACCTAATTTTAATGACTAGTTATGTAATTTGCCAATTAAATCCATGTTTTGTACAAGAATATACATAATCCCCATGCAATGATTTTGTGCACAAATTAGAATCCTAGACTCGAATTTAAGAGATAAAATGTAGTTAGGATACTTACAATGATGTTATCTCCAATGATTAGTGGGTGAGAAAATGTCAACAATGAGTTAGGTCTAATGTTTACACGTTTTGGTAAAGTGGGTTGTGAGGAAGAAGATGTTTTGTAGGTAGCATTTTTGCAACTATAGTCACCACGGACCAGACGGCACCAAAAATTGGTTCCGCCTTTGTTGTCGTTTGGTGCCGTGGGAACAGTAGCAGTTTCAAACAAATTTGTTTTGTTTTGTTTGTTCTAAGGTTTAGACTATGTTTTACCTACATGTTTGGTTCCATTAACCCCAAACCAAGTCTAAGAAGATTAAATGGTTCTCGTTTGAGAGGCTTGGTTAGAATGTCGGCAATGTTGTCTTCGGAGGATACTTTCTCAATTGAGATGTTTCCTTTTTGAACATTGTCGCGAAGAAAGTGATGACGGATTTCAATATGCTTCGTACGAGCATGTTGGACGGGATTTTTGCTGAGATCAATAGCTCCTTTGTTGTCGCAAAATATAACGATATCATTGAGATGAATTCTGTAATCCACGAGAGCTTGCTTCATCCAAAGAGCTTGTTGACATGCTTTTCCGGCCGAGACGTACTCGGCTTCATGGTTGAGATAGCTAAAGTCGTTTGCTTCTTTGCAAACCATGAGGTGAGACAATGTCCAACAAAAGTGCAAATACCACTTGTACTTTTTCTATCGACATAGTCACCGGCATGATCCGAGTCGGCATACACTATAGTTTCTACACCGTTCCTTTGGGATACCATAATCCTAAACATGTCGTTCCTTAATGTATCTAAATATCCTTTTCAAGGCTTCTAAGTGTGATACCTTTGGATTTTCTTGAAAGCGAGCACATAGACAAACACTAAACATAATGTCGGGTCTACTAGCCGTGAGATAGAGTAAGCTACCGATCATTCCTCTATATTTAGTGTTATCTACCGATTCACCTTCCTCATCCTTGGTGAGTTTAGTGTCCGAGGACATGGGTGTCTTAGTTGGTTTTGAGTCTTCAAGACCAAATTTCTTAAGCATATCTTTTATATATTTAGATTGGTTAAAGAATATGCCATCTTCTAGTTGTTTAATTTGAAGTCCTAGAAAGAAGTTTAATTCACCCATCATACTCATCTCAAACTCATCGTGCATGATTTTAGAGAAATCATCACATAGCTCTTGACAAGTTGATCCGAATATGATGTCATCAACATATATTTGAACAATGATAATGTGTGATTCCTTTTCTTGGTAAAAGAGTATTATCTACTAATCCCATGGTGTATTTGTTTTCAACAAGAAAAGTCTTAAGTCTATCGTACCAAGCTTTTGGTGCTTGCTTAAGACCGTATAATGCTTTCTTGAGTTTGAAGACATGATGTGGTTTCTCAAAGTCGGTAAAACCGGAGGTTGAGCAACATATACTTCTTCGTTAATAAACCCATTAAGAAATGCACTCTTAACATCCATTTGAAATAATTTAAAGTCATAAGCACATGCATATGCAAGTAAGATTCTAATAGACTCGAGCCTAGCTACCGGTGCATAAGTTTCATCATAATCAATCCCCTCTTGTTGATTATAACCTTGTGCGACAAGCCTAGCTTTGTTTCTAGACACTACACCATTTTCATCCATTTTATTTCGAAAACCCATTTCGTTCCAATTATAGTTTGATCTTTAGGTTTTGGAACTAATTTCCAAACATCATTTCTAACGAATTGGTTTAACTCTTCTTGCATAGCAATTACCCAAGATTCATCTTTTATTGCTTCATTTATGTTTTTCGGTTCAATGGTAGATACAAAACAAAAATGATTACTTTGATTTTGGGCTTGTGATCTTAAGGTTCTTTGATTTAGTTGTCCTATGACCTTTTCTAAAGGATGACTTTTGGATTCTTTGATGTTTATAATTTCATTATTTAATGGTTCATCTTCCTTGTCATTTTCAATTATTTCTTGACTTTCTACAAGTTGACTTTCAACTAAGTCATCATCTACCAAAGGTGATGTCTTAGAGGGAGGTGGACTTTCGTCGAATGTTATGTTCAACGATTCCTCGACTCTCATTGTTTCTTTGTTTAAGACAATGTAAGCTTTACTAGTTTGAGAATAACCAAGAAATACACCTTCATAAGACTTTGGGTCAAACTTGGTGAGATAATCTTTAGTATTAAGAATGAAACATTTACATCCAAATACTCTAAAATATCCTAAAGTTGGCTTTTACCTTTATAAAGCTCATATGGTGTTTTGTTTAAGAAAGGACGATTAAGACTCTATTTAAAATATATGTAGAAGTGTCAATGCGTTACACCAAAACTTTTGAGGAATGTTTTGTTCATTAAGCATTGTTCTACTCATTTCTTGAATGGTTCTATTTTTACGTTCTACAACTCCATTTGATTGAGGTGTTCGAGGAGCCGAAAAGTTATGTGTTATACCATTTGTATCACAAAAGTTTCCAAATTGTGTTTCATTGTCAAATTCACGACCATGATCCGTTCGGATCGACACAATTTTAACACCTAGTTGATTTTGAATTTTCTTGCTAAGAATTTCAAATTTATCAAAAGCTTCATTTTTGGTTTTCAAAAACAACGTCCAAGTAAACCTTGAGTAATCATCTACTATGACCAAAGTGTATAAGTTGCCTCCATAGCTTCTTATAGCGGATGGACCAAACAAGTCCATATGCAAAAGTTCTAGACACTTAGATGTGGACACCATGTTTTTAGCCTTATGACTACTATGGGTTTGTTTACCAATTTTGCAAGCGTCGCAAAATGTTGGTCATATTTAAGTTTTGGTAAATTCCTAACTAGCTCTTTTGAAGATAGGTTTTGTATAAGTCTCATATTAGCGTGACCTAAGCGCCTATGCCAAAGAGTTGAGCTATCATCTAATGTTGTTAGACAAAGTTTGTCATTAGATGTTTTATCTATTTTCATGACGTATATGTTATTTTTCCTAACTCCTTTAGCTATGGTGATACCATCTTTTAGTATTTTACTACCATTTTCTTCAAATAGTACTTTATACTTTTTATCACATAATTGGCTAATACTAAGTAGATTAAATCCTAACCTATCGACATGAGCAACATTTTCAATAGTTAGGGAGTTATGAGCGATCGTACCTTTGCCAATGATTTTGCTTTTGAGATTGCTACCAAAAGTGACATTACCTCCGTCATACTCTTGGTATGTTGAGAAGAGGCTTTTGTTGCCCGTCATGTGTCGTGAGCATCCACTATCTTTTATCCACTCATCAGGTTCCAATCCAACTTTCAAGCATACCTCGTTTGACTCATGTGCCATTAGAGCGATCTCATCCTTGCTTGACTCTTCATCATCCTCACTATCACTCCAAGCACCACTTACAAAAGCTCGTTGAGTTTTGCTTTTAGGTGGCTTGGGACAATCTCCTATTAGATGACTTGCATCACCGCATCTAAAACACTTTCTTTCACCTTTACCCTTTTGTCATCCCGATCTTTTCGAATGGCTTCTTTTCTTCTCGAGGTTGTCTTACAAACTTTCCTCTTCTTCTAAAGAACTTTTGAAATCTCTAACGGCCATGGCATACTCCTCATCTTCACTACCGAGCAAGATTCGTCATCATCACTTGATTCCGTTCTTGCTTTTAGAGCAACGGATTTGATTTTCTCTCTTTTCCTTTGATGATTTCGAATCTTTCTCCATCACCATTTCGTGTACTTTGAGGTTTCGATTAGCTCGTCTAGTGACATTTTGAGAGATCTTTTGATTCTTCAATAGTCGTCACTTTAGCTCTCCACTTTGGATGGAGTGCTCTAAGAAATTTCGACAAAGTTCTTACTACGAAAAGATTCATCAAGTGCTTTAAGTGATGTAATAATAGTATTAAAGCGAGCAAAGCCACAATCAATGGTTTCATCTTCAGGATAACAAATTGTTCATATTGTTGAACAAGAAGATCAATTTTGTTATCCTTGACTTGTGAATTTCCTTGATGTGTAACAATCAAAGATTCCCAAATATCTTTGGCGGTTTCACACATAAAATTCTTTCATATTCTTTTCTAGGCAAAGCATTATAAAGCATCATTTTAGCTTCATTATTTTTAGCAATTAATTTCTTTTGTTCATCAACGAAATATCTTTTGTTGTAGAACTAAAATCCCTTTAACAATAACAAACCAAAGATCTATATCTTTTGATTTTACATATGTTTCAAAACGGTTTTTCCAATAGATAAATCCATTGGTTTCAAAGAGTGGTGGTCTTTGCATAGATTGCCCTTCTTTAAAGTTTTCAGAATCCATGGATCGTTTCAAGTTTATAAAATACAATATATTTTAGAAATTCTTGAGCAACGAGGCTCTGGTACCAATTGTGGAAAACTAGAAGGGGGGTTGAATAGTTTACCGATTAAAAACTTTGTTTTGAAACTTATTGAAAGATCAATTGATATTGATCTTAGATATGTTAGTGAAATATGCAAACAATATATAAAGAGTAGATAAGGAAAGAAACAATCAAACCACAACAAGTTGTTTATAGTGGTTCGGTTTACAAGGACTTTTTTTTCTTGCCCTACTCCACTCCCCCGAGTCTCACAATCGAGAGTTTAACTTCAATAGTCAACAAGCTCCTTTCACCGTGGAGAAACCTTTACACTTCGCTTACACACTATTTCCGACACTAAGCTAAATGTCGAGTTCTTTTCAAGGGTACAACCACTCCCACACACAATGTATTTTAAGGACTAAAATACTAACCACTCACACTCACAAGATTATGATGGTTTGGTACAACAATGAAGTATGAATCAACACAAGATCATACAACAACAAACAAACAAGACTTCCAACTTCTCGTTGAAGCTTGAATGTGACTTGATCTTCTTTGCTACAAAAGAGATCACTAATATGATATGAAACTGAGTTAGAAAGGTTAGAGAAGGAATGTATGAGAGTATGATAGAAAGGGATGAAAACTACTTGGTTTGGCTTTGCTATTTATAGCCAAAACATCAAGAAGCACCACGGACCACGGAACCCTTGAAAGGGTTCCGCCCATTAATATTTGGTGCCGAGGTCCGACAACAAGATCTCAAAATCTTGCCAAAGTCAACCATATCTATGCAAGATTGTGTAAGATATGTAGAGCCTAAATCTACACAAAGTATCTAGTGAAATCTTCTAAGAATTTCAATGATGCATCACATGATGTCATGTGTTTGTTTTTCTATTTTAGAAATATGTAAATACATATGTAATGTTTAGTTTTAAGAAACCAAAACATTCTAAAAACTACTATCATACATTATGGTTTAGAGTCATATCAAGATATGATTAATCACAATGTAAATGCTTGAGTGATGAAGATATTATTTGAAAAAGCTTGTTTTAATATCTATTAAACTTGACAAGCTTTAAGCTTTATAAAAATTAAATTTACTTTTGTCGTTAACAAAACTTAGGTAAAGATCAAAAATATAAATAACGTTTAATGACGATATTTGTATTAACAATATTATTTTTAAACTTGAAAGAAACATGATAATGCAAGTGTGTCCAATATCCACATGATGTTGACTTTTGCAGAAAGTCAAAGTCTTCACTAGTTGAAGCATGATGTTGACTTTTTC
This sequence comes from Chrysanthemum lavandulifolium, assembly GCA_022545495.1. Lineage (NCBI taxonomy): Eukaryota > Viridiplantae > Streptophyta > Magnoliopsida > Asterales > Asteraceae > Chrysanthemum > Chrysanthemum lavandulifolium. Next base: position 5,483,919 of record CM040245.1, read on the forward strand.
AGAAAGTCAAAGTGTGTAGTTGACTTTTTCATAAAGTCAAATATTACCAATGAAGTATCATGTTGACTTTTTCATAAAGTCAATGTATGCAGTTTGACTTTTTCTGAAAATCAAATATAACCAAGTTCTATATATTTCTCCCTTTTTTTGTCTCAACAAAAAGAAGATGCGAGGCGGAATGTGCGATGAGCCCGAGCCATTATCTCACCCTTGACCAATGCTCCCCCTAAAATGGGTGCCAAGAGAAAGATACATGGATTGTGAAAAAACTACAAAAAGAATATTAGTAATAATCATCATCACAAGCATATTCAAACACCATGTAACAATCCACAATAGTATAATAAACATCAATCATTTGATAAAAATTTTCATGATATAAAATCATGAAAAGAGAACACAATGAAGTGTTGGTACATGAAAGAAATCCTAAAAAAAACAATTTTCCTAGAAAAAAAAAAAAAACAAAGAAAATCTAAAATAAAGATGCTTAAATAAAATAAGCCAGGACCCTCCTATTGAGGTGGCCGATGAGCAATAGAATTGAGGCGCTCTAGGATGTGATTAAGGATGAACCTCATTTCCTTTTGAAGCTCATGGAACATCACCCGGGTCCTTTCAGTTATTTGGGCGGTTTGCTCACAATTGGAGCAACCTTGCCTAGAAGGGTAGTATGGTTGATGATTTTGTGGTGGTGGAATGGTGGAGGTGTTGGTGTTGGTGTTGGTGTTTGTGTGGTGATTATGAATGCTAGCAAAGCACTTTGCATTTGCATAGCATCACTTAGATGAGAACCAACCATAATTGAAAATTGCTGAAGATGTTGGAGTTCGGCTTGAATCTCTTCTCTTGTAGGATGATCTTCCCACATGGATTCCTCAACGTCCTCTATGTGAGGAGACATTGATGTAGGAAGTGCTTGATCTCCATACAAAGGACCATGGATTTCCTTGTGGATAGGGTGGAAGAGAAGAGGTCTTGGCCCTAACGGAGCGTTTGGGTCAAAAGAGGGTCGTGGAGACTCATGAGCAATACGCTCAATAGTACCAAATGATGGTAGTGGTGGTGGATGATTGGGCCTAGGAGGCAAGTCCTCCAAGTCTTCCAAAAATGGATTTGGAGATGTAGGTGGTGTGGAGAATAATTCCAATGGGATGAGTGTTGGAGATTTTGGAGGTGATGGTGTTTTTGATGTTTGGATGGGAGCCGGTGGTGGTTAGCTAGGAGTCTTTGTTGGTGGTGGAGTAGTGATGATGATAGGTGGTTGTGGAGATGGTGTAGGACTAGCCAAAGTGAGGTTAGTGTCATCCCTAATGGGAGATGAGATGGTGAGTGGAGATTGTAGAAAACTAGAAGGGGGTTGAATAGTTTACCGATTAAAAACTTTGTTTTGAAACTTATTGAAAGATCAATTGATATTTATCTTAGATATGTTAATGAAATATGTAAGCAATATGTAAAGAGTAAATAAGGAAAGAAATGATCAAACCACAACAAGTTGTTTATAGTGGTTCGGTCTACAAGGACTCTTTCTCCTTGTCCTACTCCACTCCCCGAGTCTCACACTCGAGAGTTTAACTTCACTAGTCAACAAGCTCCTTTCACCGGTGGAGAAATCTTTACACTTCGCTTACACTATTTTCGACACTAAGCTAAATGTCGAGTTCTTTCCAAGGGTACAACCACTCCTACATACAATGTATTTTGAGGACTAAAATACTAACCACTCAAACTCACAGGATTATGATAGTTTAGTACAACAATGAAGTACGAATCAACACAAGATCATACAATACTAAACAAACAAGACTTCCAACTTCTCGTTGATGCTTGAATGTAACTTGATCTTCTTTGCTACAAAAGAGATCACTAATAAGATATGAAACTGAGTTAGAAAGGTTAGAGAGAAGATATCTATGAGAGTATGATTGAAAGGGATGAAAAACTACTTGGTTTGGCTTTGCTATTTATAGCCAAAACCATCTGCAGTCACCACGGACCGCGGACCCCTTAAAAGGGTTCCGCCCGTTATGAAATTTGGTGCCGCCGAGGTCTGACAGCAAGATATCAAAATCTTGCCAAAGTCAACTATATCTATGCAAGATTGTGTAAGATATGAAGAGTCCAAATCTACACAAAATATCTAATGAAATCTTTCAATGATTTCCATGATGCATCACATGATGTCATATGTTGTTTTTCTATTTTTAGAGATATGGAAATACATAAGTAATGTTTAGTTTTTAAGAAACCAAAACATTCTAAAAGGTACTATCATACATTATGGTTAGAGTCATATTAAGATATGATTAATCACAATGTAAATGCTTGAGTGATGTAGATATTATTTGAAAAAGCTTGTTTTAATATCTATTAAACTTGATAAGCTTTAAGCTTTATAAAAATTAAATTTACTTTTGTCGTTAACAAAACTTATGTAAAGATCAAAAATATAAATAACGTTTAATGACGATATTTGTATTAACAATCTCTCCCCTTTTTGTTGAGGACAAAACATAAATTTTATTTTTATAAATGATGTAAAAATTGTACAAGAGTTATAAATATTAGTTTTAGAACTTGAAAAAGAAATGATAATGCAAGTATATAATGTTTGACTTTTTCAGAAAGTCAAAGTATAAGTTGACTTTTTCAGAAAGTCAAATATTACCAATGAAGCATGATGTTGACTTTTTCAGAAAGTCAAAGTCTGCAGTTTGACTTTTTCAGAAAAGTCAAATATAGTCAAGTTCTATATAATTCTCCCCCTTTTTGTCTCAACAAAAAGAAGATGCGAGGCAGAATGTGTAATGAGCCCGAGCCATTATCTCCCCCTTGATTAAAGCTCCCCTTAAATTGGGTGCCAATGGAAGATACATGGATTGTAAAAAAGCTACAAAAAGATTTGTTAGTAATAATCATCATTCACAAGCATATCCAAACACTTATGTAATAAGCACCAACAATATAGAAAACACCATTCATTAGTTAAAATTATTCATGATTTAAAAACCATGAAAAGGGAACACAATGAAGTGTTTAGTACAATAAAAAAATAATCCTAGAAAAGTAAAAAAAATGCTTAGAAGAGCTAATCTAGGACCATTCTAATGAGATGGTGGATGAGAAAGAGCGTTGAGTCGCTCAAGGATTTGATTGAGGATAAACCTCATTTCCTCTTGGAACTCATGGACCATTACCCGGGTCCGATCAACGGTTTGGGCGGTTTGCTCTCAAGTTGAGCAACCATGCCTAGGGGGTAGTATGGTTGATGAGGTTGTGGTGGTGGAATGGTAGATGTGTTGATGTTGGTGTTGGTGTTTGGGGTGGTGATTATGGAGGCTAGCAAAGCACTTTGCATTTGCATAGTCTCACTTAGGTGAGAATCCACCATATTTGAGAATTGGTGGAGATGTTGGAGTTCGGCTTGAATCTCCTCTCTTGTGGGATGATCTTCCCACATGGACTCCTCAATGTCCTCTATGTGAGGGACATTGATGTGAGAGTGGTTGATCCCCATACAAAGGACCATGGATGTCTTTGTGGATGGGGTGGAAGAGAAGAGGTATTGGCCCTAACGGGGCGTTTGGGTCAAAGGATGGTCTAGGAGACTCATGAGCAATCCGCTCAATAATGCCAAATGATGGCAATGGTGGTGGATGATTTGGCCTAGGAGGCAAATCTTCCAAGTCCTCTAAGAAAGGATTTGGAGAAGTGGGTAACTCTAATGGGATGAGTGTTGGAGATTTTGTAGGTGATGGTGTTTTTTATGTTTGGATGGGAGCCGGCGGTGGTGAGCTTGGAGTCGTTGTTGGTGGTGGAGTAGTGATGATGATGGGTGGTTGTGGAGATGGTGTAGGAGTAGCTAAAGTGAGGTTAGTGTCATCCCTTATGGGTGATGAGATGGTGAGTGGAGATGAATCTGAGGAAGAACTTAAGTTGACAAAACAACAAGGTCTTATGCTAATCCTAGCAGTTTTCTTGCAAGGCTTGGTTGAAAGTGAAGATTTTGTCATTTTGACTTGAGTTTTTGCTACTTGATGGTAAGAATGGAGAAGGTGTGAAGATGATCATGGTAAAACCTCTTAATTTATAGAAGTGAAAAATTATGGAGAAATGTGTTTGATTTGATGTTAAGCCATAGAAGGGATGAGGTTCCTAATGATTTGGAAGTGGGTTAAATGCTAATCATATCACCCAAGTCAAGCCATGATGGAGTGAAGAGGCAAAGATTTGCAAGAAATGTGTTCTAATGATTGTGAGATCCTAACAATCAGATTACCCACGGATTGCAAGGAACCAAATTTTTGGTTCCTTCCTTTATGCAAAAGGGCTCCTTGGGATGATTTTTCAAATTTTTGAATTTTGGTGGGAGATGGATTTTCTACATGCCTAAGTATGTTATACTAGTTCTAAAAGGAATAATAACTAGTTAAGGTTAACTTACAAGCAATGATTGGTAATTTGGAATGTCGAAATAGTCGAAATTCAGAAAGTTACCTGGAGGATCCACGGCACCAAAATTTTACACAGGTGGAACCCTTAAAAGGGTGCCGCCTGGTCCGCCTGTACAGTTACGACGGTACCAATTATTATAACAGACGAAACCAAAAGTTTGGTGCCTTCTAATCCGCGGAAACCAGAAATCACCACAGAACGTATTTTCAAGTGTCGGGGACATTTTCGAAACCTGAAATTTTGCTCAAAACATGTGACATTAATTACTTCTAGTTAGGAAAAGTAAATAACATATACACAAACATAGTGGAGCATAGATTTTGAGCAAGGCCTAGCGATTTTCACATTATAGTGAAAATGGGTAAAATTTGATAGCATACGTGTGCTATCCCCCTGCATAAGATTGTTAGCATACATCGTTGTTTTCAGTATATTATCATCCTACAAAACAAAAACAACCAAATTGTATCATACACCAAAGTTATTGTCTTGTTCCAAACACTCCCTTAAATAGACCTTCACTTGTCCAACTTCTTGTAAATCTTACTCATCATCCTTACAAGGCACTTGAACATTCTATTGGTTTGCTTGAACTCCGCTGATTCATTCTCAATCTCGGGAAGCGATGCATAATACTCATGAGGTGGATGGCGAGAATTTGGAAGACCATCCTCGGAGCTATTTGATGATGATGATGATGGATTTGGAGGTTTTGCTATTTTGCCTTTTGTCTTTGCCACTCGTTGGTCACTCAAGGGCACAAAGATGTGAGGGATGAGCTCATAGTGGAGATGCAACCCTTTTGGGCTTGGTGAAATTGATGCATAGGCTCTATAAAGACGGGTGAGAAGCATCCCGTAAGTAAGAGCAACCGAACCTTGAGTTGGAATATCAATCATTCTCCTAGCAATGTAGTAGGCTAGATTGAATGGTTGACGGGTGGACAAGTTGTAGAGCATGTGACAAAGGCAAGCGTTGATATGATCCCTATTCCCTATGGTGCTTATGAAGTTGGCTCTAAGTAGTTCCTCCCATTTCTTAAATTCGGGTTTGAGTTCATTGAGCTCCATTCCATATGGATCTCGATTCACCTCTTTTCCTTTTCGGATGACTTGGGTTGTATTAGCCTTTGGGACAAATAGGTGTTCACGGATGATATCCTTATCCGCTAAAGGAGTTTGGTAGGGAAGAGAGCGGTCATTGATTGCATCAAGGACGGTGAGTGACCACTTATCTGAGTAGACACAAGTCTCTCGGTTGGGAATTCCTAGCACTAGAGAAAATTGGGTCAAGGAGATGGTGTAGTCGTTTTGGTTGATTTTAAACCTAAGGCTAAATTCATCATCTTCATCAATGAAACCGGTGACACTAGCATAAAACTCTAACACAAACCTAGGACAAATAGGTTCATCGATGTCAAGGAGACAATCGAATTGAATGGCGGCTAATTCTTCACGAAGATTGGTATTTTCGATAAAAGAGGAGTGAATGGTTCTACCCTCATGGAAGTACCTAGTTTCTATACTTTTAAATATTTCGTTCCTTGGAAAGTCCTTTGGTTTTGTGGTGTTTGGGAATGTAGTTAACGGTATCCTTGAGATCATAGAATCTTGCGGCTACCATGGTTATTCCTATGAGCAAAAGTTTATATATTAAAAAAAATGAGAATAAAATCAAGGTTTTGATTCTAGTGTGTGCCTATATGAAAACGGTTTGGAGTTGCGGTTATCTCGACTCATTTTATGCATAAAATAGTTTTTAGTGGGGGTGTTTGGCAAACATTATGAGATAACCCAAACACTCCTAATTCAATGTGGCTTCGTTAGAATATACCCGGGAATGCATATTAGTTATGCAATACCTTTAGTATTAAAGAGCATGCAAGTGATGAAAATTTAACGTTTCTATTTGTATTAACAATGAAAAATTGTTTTCCTACATGTGATAAACTTTTCAAAAATGGGGTGTTTGGTTATTTGAATAACACCTTATGGTTATTATCTTTTGATTAGTGGGAAGCAAGATTTGTTTATGCAATATGACAATGTAGTACCTAGTTTCAATGACTAATTATGCAATTTGCCAATTGAATTCATGTTTTGTATAAGAAAATACACAAACCATATGTTATGATTTTGTGCACAAATTAGAATCCTAGAATCAGATTAAAGAGATAAAATGTAGTTAGAATACTTACAATGATGTTATCTCTGGTGATTAGTGGATGAGAATATGTCAACAATGAGATAGGTTTAATGTTTACATGTTTTGGTAAAGTAGGTTGTGAGGAAGAAGATGTTTTGGAGACATTATTTTTGCAGCTGCTGTCACCACGGACCGGACGGCACCATATTTTTGGTTCCGTCCTTGTTGTCGATTGGTGTCGTGACTATAGTAGCAGGTTTAAAACAAAATTGTTTTGTTTTGTTTGTTCTAAGGTTTAGGCAATGTGTGGAAACGTAGAGGGGGGGTGAATACGTTACCCTTTAAAAACTTTAGATCTTTAGTATCAAATCGCTTATGAAGCTTGTTATAATATGAAAGTTCCAATTATTGTTTGTGACTAATATAAAGCATGGTAAACCAAGTTGTCACACAATCATGAACATCAAACCACATCACAAACAATAGTATAGTGCAAGTATAAAAGTAAAGAGATAAAGAAAGGAAAGTGCAAACCGAACACGAGGATTTATAGTGGTTCGGTCACGGATCTCCTTTCCGCCTACTCCACTCCCCGAGTACCCAACTCGAGAGTTACTTCACTAAATCAACAAGCTCCCTTCTCGGCGGAGAAAACCTTACAATCGTCGCTACACTTTTTCCCAGACAAAGCTAAATATCGGGTTCTAGTTCGAGGTAGAACCAACCTAACGTCGCTTATACAATATTTCCGACACTAAGCTAGATGTCGAGTTCTTTTATAACGGTACAACCACTCCCAATATGTTTTATGGCCCAACATAATAAACCTTGTGTTTTATGGCACAAACACATAAACCATCTAATCTAGTTTGGTGAAAGTGTTGTTATGATGCAATGATGTTTACACTAATGATCCATGACACAAATGTCTAATGGATATGAATAACTACTTCTAAATGAACTTCCATTGATAGGAAGCCTTCATGATGAAGATCACAAGTTCCCAAAACTTGTTGTGATAGATCTTCAGCTTGTGGTGAGTGGTGATGGCTAGATTTCCAAGCTTTCCTTGGTTGATCAAAGAGTATGCTTACAACAAAGATGAATGTTAGAAGCATTATGATCATGATCATTAGGGTGTTTAATGTATGTTACTACATTGTTAATGATTGATCTAAATGTATGCAAGAAGGTGGAGAAGATGTGATTTGAAGTGGTGAAGAAATGGGAAAACAATGGGCTTCTATTTATAGCCAAAAGTGGTCGAGGCGTCCACGGACCAAGGAGCCCTTTAAAGGGTTCCGCCTTTATACAAAAGGGTTCCATGGGTGCATGACGAAAGTCTAAAAATCTTTCTTCAAATCTTTCCAAGATATTACCAAATCTTACTAAGATCACATTTGATATATTGAGTATCAATCTAACCAAAATATTCAAGTGATCTTCCAAGGATTTCAAAGATGATGCATGACATGATGTAACATGTATTTCCATTTTAGATTAAAAGGTTTATCAAGGTAAACTTGTAAAATGTATTATGTAACTAGTTAATAAAATGTCTAGTTACCTTTTGAAATACTTGTGAATGCAAAATGTAAAATGAGGTTCGAAATAGAATGGTTAACCTATTAAAATACTTAGTGACTCTAAATGTATTTTAAACATTCTAAATGATTTGTTAATGGGTTTGATCATAATGCCACATAACAAACATGTACAAACCTGTGTTGTAACATACGAGGACTTGAGACATCGAGAGGTGTTGAATGTATGTTGAGACAAAGTGTGATTACAAGTAACTTGTACATTTTACGTTATGTATTACAAGTTACATGTTTGTCATCAATCAAAACAAACGAGACTGTATAGATTAAATATCGTAATATCTGCACTAACAATCTCCCTCTTTTTGATAATGACAAAGATATGTAAACGTAATAGAAAGTAAAATGTAAAAGGTTACTTGTATCCCTTGTATCCTTACTACCTTTACATTACCTTCTCCGTTTACACTCTTCTCCCCCTTTTGTCGAAACAAAAAGGGCGTGTCCTTGAGTTTAACTTCATATCTCCCAAAAGGCGAGCTTGCATCATCCCTAGTGAAGTTAAATCGTCCACTTCAATCCGTCCCTTGTTTGGTAGCGGATCCATGGATCAAATAAAGAGGCTTAACCTACATCAAGGTTAGTTTTATGCAACAAAATTATGAGAAATATATGAAAAGAAAATGCATAGCAATGTTAGCCTATTTTCTCCACTTTTATCAAGCACAAATGCTTGTTGAAAAGTGAGAATGATGCTAAATGCGTGCATGCTCCCCTTGACGGTTGCTCCCCTTGTTTGAGGCGCTGTGGTATGATTAAAACCTACAAAACAAATATTAGTGCAAAACTATATTCGTCTTTGGACGAGTAAGTGTTATACAACAAAGTGTATATAAGATGCATTCAAGAATTCTTGACGGAAGCTCCCTTGCTCTAGGGCCAAGATGAACCTTCAAAATAAATATTAGTATAATAGAAGCTTTGTCTTTAGACAAATATGTCATATACAACCAAGTGTATAGACGATGCAATATGAGTGCTTAAAGGATATTCCTCCTTGTTCTATGGTGTCAAGAAGCACCTAAAATAAGAAAAATAATTGATGCAAACTTCATCCTTAGATGAGTAAGTTATATACAATCGAGTGTATATGATGATGAACCTACAATGAAAACATTAGTGCAATATATTTCATCTTTTCACAAAGAAAATAAGATGTATATATGTGATAAATGATATAATCAAAGATCTCATGAAGTGTAGTCTCCTAATTACAATCATAAGAAAAGTGAGAATATAACATGATAAAAGCCTACAAAATAGTTCCTAGAAAGAAGATATGAAGTCTTCCACGGTGTGCCACTAGTGGTGCTAGTGTTGGTGTCGGTTTACTAGTAGGATTCATGTGGTGATGGTAGATGACTCAAAATTTACAAAAGCAAGTTTTCGCTAATCCATGGTGGTGATGATTAGTGAAAGTGGTGATGGAAGGTGGTGGTGATTAGGTAGGAAGCTATTAAGGAGTTAGAAACTCATATGTATAAAAATAAGATATGGATCCATGCAATCCTTTCGTCATGTCAAGTGACCAAAGCTAAGAAAATATGAATGGACATTGCATTTCAATGATGCATAAGGGTTATGATTTGAATGATTTATTGATGCTAACAACCTATTGTTATGAGCAAGTTCTCATATGCTTCAACCCAAGAATAATCAATAATGCGTTCTATCTAAGAATATATAAAAGTGATAATATGAAGATAAATTCGTTCATTGATTGACACGAATTATAAAATGACCTATTCTAGGTGACAATGGGAAAGGTAGTATTAGCATGGTTTTGACCGACATGGATGATTATCACTTTGAAAAGAAGTGAAGACAATATGGAAAATACTAATAATAATAATGAGTACCTATATGAGGATGAGAATGACATCATATAAGTGAGAGTTGGATGGACCAACGTGTTGGAAATGGTTGTTTTGATTAATATATCGTTTGCACGGACAATGACATGCATGATATATGTCAAGCGAGAAAAGGATAAGATCCTATGATGGTGTTCTAGATAGTGAAGTTGTAAGGTGCTAGTTTAAGGAAAATCCTAGATTCGTTGATTGTGGAGATGAAGAAGTTTGTAAAACACATGATGTGTTTTTCACTTGATGAGGTATTGGTGCAAACTTGTGATATAAGGTTAAAAGGTTGAACTAGTTGTGGTTTCGTGAACCGATTTTAGCTAAGTGGTGTTTGCATATGTGTTGGTATTTTAGAGTCTAAGAGACATAGAATTTGACAAAAGACAATTATGTGAATGGATTTCTCTCCCTTAATTGGTGGACATCCAACATAATGTGTAATGTATCAAATAAGGAATGACAACAAAGTGTTTAGGAGGTTATTCGGGTTAACGAAAGAGATGAGCTTAGTGATGTTTTTCGGATGATGGTTAGCATACAATGAACTTCATCCTTAAAGTCACGTACTCTTCTCGATTAATACGAGATGATCGTATGATGAGGCATGTGGTTTCCTAATAGGAAGTGAAGAGGATTAGAGTATTGTTATAACTAAATAATGATGGAGGTGATTTTGGAAAGCGGAAGCAAAATGAGATTTGGAAAGAGGTCGGTTGAAAGACAAAATGCAAAGCCAACCCGCTAGAACTTAATTCTATATGCTTTTAAACTATATGCAAGTGTAGGGTTCCCATAAAGCATAGTACTAATCTACGTAGCAATAAAGAGGATTATGCAAGATGAGCATATAAAAGTTAGAACCAAGTGAGATAACAAATAATTTGTTATCAACCTACAAAACAAAATTGTTAGTGACAAAAGATGTTAACATGATAGAAATCAAATGATAACATATTATATAAGAAAAAATAACACATTGCACTTAGTAGACAAGAAATCACCACACAAGATAGCATCAAAACAATCATATTATGCAAGAATACGAATTTATTCAAGACATTTCATTATGAGATTGTTTTGTCGTTAGACTTAGACACTTAAGCATACTTGGATATACAATAATCTATGTGATTAATTTGTAAGATAAAAAGGCTTCTAAAAGTTTGTCATACCAAAAGCATTTTGGCAAATTATATGTGCACACGTAGCAAAAAAAATAGTGTGACAAGAAGCAAAAGAAACAAGATGAGAGATTCATGCAAGCCATGTTTAAGACATAACAATTTGGAGCATGTGTTATTTGGATCGTACTACACATAAATATAATGAATGCCAACTAATAGCTTTCAAACACAAATATATCATATCAAAATTACCACGTATCAAAATGGCATATTATGAGTTCATAATTAACATGTGAATCATGCTAAAATAATTCAAATGTAAGTATCATGCAAATCAAGTTTAGGTTTAAACGTTTAATAGCATGACACAAGAATACAAGCATTATAACGATAAAACCGTACTAAGGTTTACACATTTAACTATCAATCAAATAGTTATCAAAACACTAAGATAATGTCAAAACAACTTATCGTATCAAACAAGAACATGTAATCAACACATGTAAGTGCAATGCAATTGGTTTTAAAAGAAAAATCATATATACTACTTGTTTGATTAGTATTCCTAAGGCGAGGAAAACTATCAATGTTTTAACACTTACTTTAGGCAAGTATAGGAAAACAAATTTTTCAAGTTGGAGAATGAATATGAGACTATTACTAGCGGTGCTCAATTAAGGCTAAACACGACCATTTTTACGGGTGATTCCACATACCCAACTTCTCTCCAGGAAGCAATTCAACCGTTAGGTCAAATTGAGTTTCTAGTGCAATAGGTTCTCCAGTAGTCATTCTCATGTTAGAAAGATGGGAACTCCTACTTTTGCCTATTAAAGTGCATAAAAGATGATAGTTTACCAATACTTGGCTTAATGTGACACAACTAATATACAATATAACTAAGGTGATGAAGATGTCATGTTATACACGTGAATTTTAACAATGGTGTGTTGATAAACAATATGTTTTAATCTTGTGTTTAGAATCTAAGGTTGTTTAAATTACATAGCTAATTGTATGATCTAATGGATGACATCTTTAATGTTGAAGTGTACACTTTAAAAGTGATTTGATTTATCTAAGACTAGAGAATGGAATATGTTAAATTAAGAATGTTCTCAAGAAAGCTCTTTGGAACTTTATTTGACAAGAATCTAAATAAGGTTACTAACTTCAATAGATCATGTGTATGTTCTAGAGATGTGTAGTTTTAACCTTGGATGTGCACAAGGTTTGAGCAAGGTTAGGTTATGATGTATGCTTGAAAGGAAATGGATACAAATAGTATCTTTCAACAAATGAGATTATCGCATGGGATAAAGTTATCATGCTTATGAAAATAAGTATGACAAGATGAATTGGATACGCTAGTTCATAGAACTTGTTCGTTTCAAGATCATTTAGCCAATGAGGTGTAATGAAATCTCTTGTAACACAACCATTTATGTCGCAAGGAGAGAATAATGCATAGGATATACAATATCCTTTTAACAAGATGAAAACTTAACGATGATTTCTTAGGCATAATGTTTTCAAAACATCATGTTTTCCTAAATGAAGATATGAAGCCAAAGTGTTTGAATCGAATAGTCCCATCTAAATAAACTTGGTCTCAAGATTATAATCACTAGATGATGACAAGAGGAATTCACTCGAGTTTCTTATGTATACTCCTCAAGAGTCATTGTTGCTTGGGGTGTATGATGTTGGCTTTGAGATTGCATTTTAACATATGTTGTTAAAATGTTGATTTGAGGTTTAACGAAATTTATGCAGAGTTTAACGACAAAGTATTACTAATACTTTGATAATTTGTGAAGGTGGTACTACTTATACCTAGTGGAAATTGACAACAATTACCAAGAGCACCATGCTTATTTGATAGTTGAGGTTCTAGCCATAATGAATTATCTAAGTCCTTATATGTGGGAAAGAATGTTTGAGTTTGTTCAAACGTGCATTTGATTCAAGACAAGTGTTGGAAACAAGGGCTTTTGAGCAATACACTCAACGAATTCAAATGATGGTAAGGATGGTGGATTGGTTGATCTAGGTGGTAGGTCTTCTAGTATGTCTAAATAAGGATGTGGTGATGTAGGGGTTCGTTGTGCTATGGGAGTACTTAGGTTGATTATTTGTCCAAAGATGTTGAACACAAAAAGTATGGATAATAATTCTTATGGTTCATTGGTTGCTACAACTAGCGGGTGAAGTGCTTGAAGCTTTGGTTATGTCTATGAAGCTTAGGGGCTGAGGTATAGGTTCACCTTGAAAGGGCACGTTTGATTTAAAGGATGCTCTTGGAAGTTCATGAACAATACGCTTAATGGTGCCAAAAGATGGAAGAGGGATAGTAGGTGTCTAAGAGGGATAAGTAGCACAATGGGTTATTTGTTTTGGATAAGTGTTTCAACATTTGTTAAAATACTTGGGTGTTGTTTTTCGGATATGACTTTTAATGACTACAATCGTAAGTCGCATATACTTGAATATTTCAAATGAAATACTTAAGTTGTCAATCCTAATTTGTTGAGATTATAAAGCTTAGATTGAACTCAAGGATAACAAGACTTGATAGTATGTCTTTAACATACGTGTGAGTTATGACTCTATGTAAATACTTATCGTCTTGAAGGATGACACATTATTTTCATGTTAACCAAGTGAGGCAATACATGTAGATACAAAACAATATCTATAGTCATATGATAGACTTGTGTATGATATCTTTGCAAATAATGAGTCCAGTTGTTAGTCTCGGTAAGTCATCTAAGTCATCCATAAACGGGTGAGGAGATGTTGGTGGTGTTGCACAAAGTAATAAAGACAAGCTTTGGAGACTTTGGTTATGAAGGTGTTTTGGATGGTTGTGAAGTAGTCATAATGGTGGGTGATTTTGGTGGTGGAGTTGGAGTACTTAAGTTTAGACAGTTCACATCTTGAATGGGTGATGAGATGTTGAGAGGTAACGAGTCTGAGGATGAGGAGTTCAAGTTAATGAAGCAACAAGATCGAATGCTAATCCTAGTGGTTTTCTTAAGTGGCTTATTTGAGGTTAATCCATACAAAGATGGTAGTTTCTAATGAGATGGAAGTGTCTAAGATCATGTCAAACATCCTAAGTTAATCTATTGAGGATGTGTTAAATGAGATATGAAAGATATGCATTAACAACTATCCTAGAAATGAAATTTGGCAAATTAGATTGCGATTTAGTAAAATTAAACAACTTACCTGTAGGATCCACGACACCATTTCTTTACACAAAGGAACCCTTAAATTGGTGCCGCCGGTCCGCTGCATGTATGGCGGTACCAAAATACATAACAACGGTACCAACATTTTGGTGCCGTCGATCCGTGGACACCATAAAAGTTCACAGACCCATTTTTTAGGTGTCGGGAGTTTTCGAAACCCGAAATTTTGCTTAAAACATGTGACATTAATTACTTCTAGTTAGAAAAGTCGATAACACATATACAAATATAGTGGAGCATAGACTTTGACCAAGACTAACGATTTTCACATAAAAGTGAAAATGGGTAAAATTTGATAACACACTTGTGCTATCCACCTGCATAAACCGGTTAGCATACAACATTGTTTTAAGTCATATTATCATCCTACAAAGTAAAAACAAATAAATTACATCATACAACATTGTTTTTGTCCTTGTACCAAACACTCTCTTAACACCTTCATTTTTCAAAGTACTTGACTAATTTACTTAGTACTCATTGTTAAGTGAGTTATGACATTTCATAAGTTATGCGAAATGTTAGTATAACCTATGCAAACGAAGTGATCTAATTCTACAAGCGATGGTAAAACAATTTTCCAACTTAGTGCACAAAATCTAGCAAATAACCTATTGTGCATAAACAAGAAATCGTCAAACAAGCGAATAAATAACATGGCAAGATTGACACTTATATTATGCAAACAAACAAGTGTAAACAACAATTTGAAAATAAGCAAGCAACATATATGCAAACAACATAAACAAGTGGTCATTTAGCATAGCATAACAAGAAAGACACTTTTCGTCATTTTATGCTTAAATATGACGATGTATACCAAGCTTGATTAGTTTCCTTTAAACATATTACCAAATTATTTAGTTTCAAAGGAAGTTGTATCAAAGTTCTAAGAATACCAACTTAAATTGCTTGATTCAAAATTTGAGTTTTTATGTTAAAGCGAAACTCAATATTTTAGACATACTGTAGTATTTGGTCTATTTCACTTATTTAAAATTAGACTCAGGCCATGAGAGTATTTTTAAATGAAAGTAGACTCAATTCCCTTTAAAATGATAGGTGGCTCGACTCATTTACGGACTTACGGTTAATTAGTTATGATTTTTGAAGTTGGCAAAAACTTCATATTGTGCATGACGGATTCCAAGGAACCAAATAAAGGGATCCGCCTTTATAAGATTTGGTGCCGTGGTCCTCTCGAGATGATTCACCAAAACTAGTATTTGACATAGAGAAAACGTGTGTGACTTACTAGATTTGATAGTAAACATATAATACACATATTTAACAACATATCTACTTATGTAACTTATCTTAAACATTTACTGAGGTGATTTTTCAACTAAATTTATAGTTATCCCAAACACTCCTTTAAAATCATATTTCTTCGTAAATTTTCTATAAGCACTCAATACAATACTTACTAGTTCTTTCAACAAACTTTTATTTTATGTTTCAAGAAAACCTTCAAGCTTGTATACAAAGTTACATTTAACAATAAAATTTCTAAGTATAATTAGCAAAGCATTTTTCATATTATTTTTCGCTTCAATGGTAATTTGATACATGGATCGTACTCTATTTTAAAACCATTTGTTTTGAAAATAAGAGCTACGTGGCTCGGTACCAATTGTGGAAACGTAGGGGGTGAATACGTTACCGCTTAAAAACTTTAGATCTTTAGTATCAAATCGCTTATGAAGCTTGTTATAATATGAAAGTACCAATTATTGTTTGTGACTAATATAAAGCATAGTAAACCAAGTTGTCACACAATCATGAACATCAAACCACATCACAAACAATAGTATAGTGCAAGTATAAAAGTAAAGAGATAAAGAAAGGAAAGTGCAAACCGAACACGAGGATTTATAGTGGTTCGGTCACGGATCTCCTTTCCGCCTACTCCACTCCCGAGTACCCAACTCGAGAGTTACTTCACTAAATCAACAAGCTCCTTCTCGTGGGAGAAAACCTTACAATCGTCGCTACACTTTTTCCGGACAAAGCTAAATACGGGTTCTAGTTCGAGGTAGAACCAACCTAACGTCGCCTATACAATATTTCCGACACTAAGCTAGATGTCGAGTTCTTTTACAAGGGTACAACCACTCCCAATATGTTTTATGGCCCAACATAATAAACCTTGTGTTTTATGGCACAAACACATAAACCATCTAATCTAGTTTGGTGAAAGTGTTGTTATGATGCAATGATGTTTACACTAATGATCCATGACACAAATGTCTAATGGATATGAATAACTACTTCTAAATGAACTTCCATTGATAGAAGCCTTCATGATGAAGATCACAAGTTCCCTAAACTTGTTGTGATAGATCTTCACTTGTGGTGAGTGGGGATGGCTAGATCTCCAAGCTTTCCTTGGTTGATCAAAGAGTATGCTTACAACAAAGATGAATGTTAGAAGCATTATGATCATGATCATTAGGGTGTTTAATGTATGTTACTACATTGTTAATGATTGATCTAAATGTATGCAAGAAGGTGGAGAAGATGTGATTTGAAGTGGTTAAGAAATGGGAAAACAATGGGCTTCTATTTATAGCCAAAAGTGGTCGGAGGCGTCCACGACCAAGGAGACCTTTAAAGGGTTCCGCCTTTATACAAAAGGGTTTCGTGGGTGCTGACGAGAAAGTCTAAAAATCTTTCTTCAAATCTTTCCAAGATATTACCAAATCTTACTAAGATCACATTTGATATATTGAGTATCAATCTAACCAAAATATTCAAGTGATCTTCCAAGGATTTCAAAGATGATGCATGACATGATGTAACATGTATTTCCATTTTAGATTAAAAGGTTTATCAAGGTAAACTTGTAAAATGTATTATGTAACTAGTTAATAAAATGTCTAGTTACCTTTTGAAATACTTGTAAATGCAAAATGTAAAATGAGGTTCGAAATAGAATGGTTAACCTATTAAAATACTTAGTGACTCTAAATGTATTTTAAACATTCTAAATGATTTGTTAATGGGTTTGATCATAATGCCACATAACAAACATGTACGAACCTCGTGTTGTAACATACGAGGACTTGAGACATCGAGAGGTGTTGAATGTATGTTGAGACAAAGTGTGATTACAAGTAACTTGTACATTTTACGTTATGTATTACAAGTTACATGTTTGTCATCAATCAAAACAAACGAGATTGTATAGATTAAATATCGTAATATTTGCACTAACACTAAATGCCCAACAAAAGTGCAAATACCACTTGTACTTTTCTATCGACATAGTCACCGGCATGATCCGAGTCGGCATACACTATGGTTTCTACACCGTTCCTTTGGGATACCATAATCCTAAACACGTTGTTCCCTTAATGTATCTAAAAATCCTTTTCAAGGCTTCTAAGTGTGATACCTTTGGGTTTTCTTGAAAGCGAGCTCATAGACAAACACTAAACATAATGTTGGGTCTACTAGCCGTGAAATAGAGTAGGCTACCAATTATTCCTCTATATTTAGTGTTATCTACGGATTCACCTTCCTCGTCTTTGGTGAGTTTAGTGTCCGAGGACATGGGTGTCTTAGTTGGTTTTGAATCTTCAAGACCAAATTTCTTAAGCATGTCTTTTATATATTTAGATTGGTTAAAGAATATGCCATCTTCTAGTTGTTTAATTTGAAGTCCTAAAAAGAAGTTTAATTCACCTATCATGCTCATCTCAAACTCGTCATGCATGATTTTAGAGAAATCATCAGATAGCTCTTGACAAGTTGATCCGAATATGATGTCATCAACGTATACTTGAACGATGATAAAGTGTGACTCATTTTTCTTGGTAAAAAGAGTATTATCTACTAATCCCATGGTGTATTTGTTTTCAACAAGAAAAGTCTTAAGTCTATCGTACCAAGCTTTTGGTGCTTGCTTAAGACCATATACTTCTTTTTTGAGTTTGAAGACATGAGGTGGTTTTTCAAAGTCAGTAAAACCGGGAGGTTGTGCAACATACACTTCTTCATTAATAAACCCACTAAGAAATGCACTTTTAACATCCATTTAAAATAGTTTAAAGTCATAGGCACATGCATAAGCAAGTAATATTTTAATAGACTCAAGCCTAGCTACCGGTGCATAAGTTTCATCATAATCAATCCCCTCTTGTTGATTATAACCTTGCGCTACAAGCCTAGCTTTGTTTCTAGATACTATACCATTTTCATCCATTTTATTTCGAAAAAACCATTTCGTTCCAATTATAGTTTGATTCTTAGGTTTTGGAACTAACTTTCAAACATCATTTCTAACGAATTGGTTTAACTCTTCTTGCATAGCAATTACTCATGATTTATCTTTTATTGCTTCATTTATGTTTTTCGGTTCAATGATGGATACAAAACAAAAATAATTGCTTTGATTTTGGGCTTGTAACCTTAAGGTTCTTTGATTAAGTTGTCCTATGACCTTTTCTAAAGGATGACTTTTAGATTCTTTGATGTTTATAATCTCATTATTTAATGGTTCATTTTCCTTGTCATTTTCAATTATTTCTTGACTTTCTACTATTTGACTTTCAACTAGGTCATCATCTACCAAAGGTGATGTCTTAGAGGGAGGTGGACTTTCGTCGAATGTTATGTTCAACGATTCCTCGACTATCATTATTTCTTTGTTTAAGACAATGTAAGCTTTACGAGTTTGAGAATAACCAAGAAATACACCTTCATAAGACTTTGGGTCAAACTTGGTGAGATAATCTTTGGTATTAAGAATGAAACATTTACATCCAAAAACTCTAAAGTATCCTTGATGAGTGTCTAAATACTCATCATTTTTATACTGTTTAGAATGCCAAAAACATCTGAAAACACTCAGAAATACATCAAAATGATGAAAATATTACAAACAAGTGTTTTATGTGTTTTAAATGCAAAAATATCAAAATCTGGTGAAAAACGTATCAAGTTTGCATAATTGGCAGTTTTAGTCCCCCAAGTTTAAAAATGTCAAAAACAGTCCCTGGTAAAGCAAAATAAAGAAAAATATCATTTAAGGTCCATGGGATTCATAAGTTGTCAAAACAAGCCCTTGAAATCAAAATTTGCAAAATTATAGCTTAGGTCCCTCAAGTTTTGAAAATGTCAAAAATGGTCCCTTGATATTTAAAAATAGAAAATAATCAACTATGGTCCTTGAACTATTCAAGATTGGCAGTTTTGGTCCTTGTGATAACTTTTGGAGAATTGCAGGATTGGTCCCTCAAGATTGGCAGAATTACAAAACAAGTCCTTGTAATATTAAACAAACCATTAGGACCCTTTTGTATTTAGAACCCAGCCATAACCAAAAAGAACCCTGCCAAATGCCTGTGACCCCCATTTTGGACCCCCTGTCTATAATATCCCAAAGTCAAAAATAGTCAAACGCGCCCAAACCACTAGCACTGTTCACCTTCCTCTCCAAGTCTGTAATCCCAAAACCAGAGGTGGTTTCTCCTCTTTTTCAACACCCCACCTGTCTTCCCACCAGATACCAACCCCATTCCACCTCCACATCCATCCAAGACCCATTAATTGGTTAAACTCGCTAAAGAGAATTTTGGCGCCAAAATCTCCACATGGACGATATGATTACTTTGACCAATCCAATGGTTGGATTGAGGTGGGAAAGATTCAGAGACAAAGACTGAGTCTCAAAAGATGATTATAAAGGGCAGAAGAAGCAATGTGAAGACTTATCTAGTGTAATCTTTAATTTTCTAAGTCGTTTTAGCTAACATTTAAATTCCAGTGTAAGTTTTAACTTTCAAGCTCTGTATTTCAAGTATTTAGTGTACAATAACTCTTTTTCAATCATCAATTTCAGTTTTAATACAAGTTTCAAGTTTATGCAAAATCTCCATGTGCAAAAATTCTCATGAATGTTAAAATGTTGTTTGTAACCTTTGTCAAGGACTGAAATAGATCACATAAGCTCCTAAATAGCTTGTTAAAGCTATTAGAAACTTTAAAAGCAGTTTAGAAGTAAAAAGCAAAATTCACAAAATACCAAGAAAATAAAGAAAATAAAAATCAATGGAGAATGATCAAGAAAGTCAAGCATTTGCTTATTGGATGGAAATGGGTTAGTGAACCTATGGAGGTTCTATAGGAAGTAAAAATAAGTCCTTGTTCTTGGTTTTCATCCAAATCCAATTTGTAAGCCTTTTAATACATTTTGGCATTTCAACCGTTTTGATTGCTCATTAGCTTAAATTTTTATGTTCATGTTTATTAGTTATATTTTAGTATAGTTAAGCCATAAAACCAAAGAGCTTGTTCTTTTTAATTAATAGTTAATAAAAATCTCGGTTTCATAGTTATATTAGAATAATTGTTAATCCTAAGTTTTATGTTGCTATTCTTTGTTGTTTTATGTTTGTTTAGTCCTAATATATGATAATATAAGTTTGTGAATCAAGTTCATGGTCTAAAGCAGTGTTTTACTTTGAAAAACATCAAAACAGTCTTGAAAATGGTGTTTGGATTTGCTTATTAAAACTGTGTTAGAGGTTGTTTTTGATAGTAATCTTGTCTGATACATGTCACAATAAGTCTTATTAGTCAAGATAAACCATAAAATTAAGTCCTTGTTCCATAAAAAGTCAAAATCATCTTGATTCTGTCCTATATTCATAATCATTAGAAATTTAGATTGCATAATCATCATTTAAGCTTTAAAAGTTGTTTATCTACCATAAATTAGTCTCATATTAGCTTAATTCATCAAATTAGATCATATAGGATAATTAGAAGTTCATAAAGTCAATTTAGTTCACTTTAAAAAGTCAAACTTTTCATTAGTCGGTTTTGAATAAAACTTAGAATTTTATTGTGTGTTTAATATTAAGATTTAGCTCATAAGCTTCTAGGGTATTAAAATATAGCTGCTTAACTAAATTAGAAAAATACTAGTTTGCTTTTATTCAGCTTATAAAGTGCTTATTCATTAGCTTGTTTTAAACACCTCTTCTGAAAAGTGCCCTGTTCACAGTGTTGGTACCCTATTTCACAAGCTCTCAGAGAGCTTATTAGTTACCTATAGCTTATGCAACTTAGCTTTTTGAGAAGCTCACATAGCATGTCTCAAGGTTACAAGTGCTTATTTTCCATTCCTAGCTTATTTAAATAGCACGCTAGTTGCTTTTATTTTTGTACATTTCATTCGATGTGATAATTAGTCGGTTTTCAAAGTTTTTCAAAAGCTTCCCACAAGCTCATTAGTGTAATCAATCTTTGCAAATTAGCTTTTGGATAGCTCGGTTGGTAAGCTAGTTAATTCCGTGGTTGTTTTCATTTTATAGCTTATTTCAGTGCTTAAAAATT
This sequence comes from Chrysanthemum lavandulifolium, assembly GCA_022545495.1. Classification (NCBI taxonomy): domain Eukaryota; kingdom Viridiplantae; phylum Streptophyta; class Magnoliopsida; order Asterales; family Asteraceae; genus Chrysanthemum; species Chrysanthemum lavandulifolium. Next base: position 5,505,716 of record CM040245.1, read on the forward strand.
AGCTAGAAGGTGACTAGAAAACCATAAAGTGTCCTGTGTTCCAGCTTAAGTTAGTGCTTATTTTGGTTTGTTTTGTGCTTATTTTTAAGTAAATTTCCTTTTTCAGTTTTCATTTTAGCTTATTAAAAGTTTTTTAGCTTATTTCAGTTAGCTCTTAGCTTATTTACTAGCTTATAGCCATCTTGGCTTAATATCTTGTGCTTATTTTCATTTTTGCTCACTGTTAAGATAATAAGCTCAATACTGAGCTTATTAGAAGTTTTCATAAAAAGTCTTAGTTATAAAAAGTGCTTATTTCAGTTAGCTTAATAAGTTTTTAAAAGAAAAATCCAAAAATAAAATGTTTTGCAAAAGGTGGGGGCAGCTCGAACACGAGACCTCCCACCTTTGAGAGCGTTAGTGTGTACACGGATACCGGTTGCCCTTAGGTCTTTGATTTGGTTATCTCGTGCACAATTTAATACATAACACCTTGTTAGTCCATTTAGCTTATCTGAGCTTAATTGCTTATTTCTAGCTTATTTAATCTAGCTTTTTCAAATTTTGTATTTTCATATAATTGTATTAGTATAAAGTATTTTATAAAAAGTTTGATTTTTCTAAATAGTTTTAGTATTTTAAACATTTAATTAGTGTAAAATCTTATTTAATTCATAATAAAAATATAAAAGTCTAAAAATATAAATCTTTTTCTAAAATTTTCTTTTGTCATATAATATGTAAAAAATTGTTTTACACTTGTAGGTCTTTTATTTCACAAATTTTACGCTTTTGCTTATGCACTCGTAATTTTTATATACTTAACGTCGTTTTCATTTTAAAGCACGTTTTTAGATAATTTAAGTTTACGTTTTAGTTAAAATAGTTTATTTAAGTTATTTTATTTTATAAAATCACAAAAACATCATTGTAAAAATAGTGATAGCGTTTATTTAATATATTTTAACTTTTTAATTTTTCTTTAATTTGCATTTAAGCCCCTGTATTTTACAAATCTTTTCTTTAGGTATTAATATTCCAAAATCCTTACTTATCACTATCCTTAGTGATTATTCGACATCTGTCTGTGTTAAACACCAATTCATCCTCCGTGGGACTAAACGACCCAGGAATCCACTATATTCCTCTGATCTAAATTGCATTTGGTGTTTGAACTGTTTTAAGTTCCTTACGGTTAGCCATTCACAAGTGGCTAGCTTGTGTGAGATAACTTGACGGTTTAGCACCAATCAAATTTTGGCGCCGCTGCCGGGGAGGCTGTAAGCGTGTTCTAAGCATTTTTCAGACCCGTACTTGCAAATATACCATCGTTTGTAAACAGTTTTTGTAAAGTTATCATAAATCAAAAAGTTCATTAACACTTTTCCTAAAGTGTTAAAAACACCAAAAACAATATAAAACAACAAAACAATCGTAACGTTTTCTAGCTTGTGTTTCTTTTAAGGTGATTCTTAAAGAAATACGATTTGGTTAAACGAGACGATACCAAAAATATTTTCCAAAAGTTTTAAACCCTTTGCACAAATCATTACCTCGTCTTTTCGGTGGTACTTAAATTATACATAAAATCAACCACCGCAAATCAAGGCAAGACACCTACTAACGGGGTGTGACCATAATAAGTTCCCGAACATCGATTTAAAACTTGCCTTTGTGTCCTTGTGATTTGGTGTACCTTTTTCAAAAGCCATTTCATTTGTGATTATTGGTTAAGTTCACTTGTCGTTTTGCCTCGCATTTGTTTTGAAAATTGATTTTATACTTAGTGCATGCGCACTCGTTCTTCCAGTTCTACAAGTCCACTTTCTCGAGCTTGCAAACATTCCTCGTGAGCGTAGAGGGCGTTACGCTCCTTGACCATGACCGAGGAACGTCTACCACCACCACCCCACAAAAATGGCGGAAGACAAGCCCATGAATGAGCTTCTCCAAGCACCCATCGAGGGTTACGGAGATGCCATTATTGTCCCAACCATTGTGGTGATACTTTTGAGCTCAAAACCGGGTTGCTTAACTGTAACCCAAAGCCAATTCTATGGTTTTGGCGGGATGATCCTCATGCACACATTCGATGGTTTAACCGGATAGCATCTACCATCAAATACAAGAATGTCCCACATAAAGCCATTAAGCTTCTTCTTCCCCATTCTCTAGAGGACAAGCCCTAATTAGCTTGAGAAACAACCCCTCGTTCTATTGAGACATGGGAGGATCTAGTCACCAAGTTTGTTAAAGAATTCTATCCTCCATCCCGAACTACAAGTCTTAAGAATGAGATAATGAAATTTTCTCGAGATTTGATGAATCATTCGGGAGGCATGGGATCGTTACAAAGAATTGCTCATAAGTGTCCGTATCATGGTTTTACCGAGTTAATGCAAATGAATACTTTCTATAATGGTGCGAGACAAGTGACCAAGACTCTTTGAATGCCTCCGCGGAGGTAATTTCCTAAGCAAGACCACAAAAGAAGCCTTACAAATCATTGAAAACAAGTCCCGGTCCGTCCTTTCCGCACAAAGACATATCGACTCGATCTAATCTTGGACCTTCTATTGCCTCCTGTGAGTACATCTAGCACCGATGCTAAGATTGACAAACTCACGATATTGTTCGAGCTTTGGTTCTTGCTAACTAAAAGAAAGTCACTTTCACTCAAACACCATCACATGGTGAAGTGAAGAAAGTTGAAGTTTGTGTTACTTGTGGTGGTCCTCATGCATACTACAACTGTCATCGCCACCGATGGTAGTCCGTTTGAAGCTAATGCTATAGCGGTACTTCACATCGGGAGGTAATCAATACCGTCCTCAAAATGAACCAAACTACCGTGCTAACACTTATCGTGCACCACCGGTTTTAACGAATCCCAACCTCTGAACCGGAATCAAAACCAACCTAGAATGAACCAAGGTTATCAAAACCAAGGTAATTTCTATCCTGGACCCAATCAAGGTTTCCAACATCAAGGAAACCTTAATCAAAACAATTTCAATCGAGGAATCAATTTCATGGGAATGTGAATCCTAATCAAGGAATTTTCAACAACAAGGTCATAATCAAAACATCCGACCTCGAATTTCCCTCCACATCCTCCGATACCATCATCGATGAGTTATTGAAGCGGTTCATGAAATCCCAAGATGAAATGAACAGGTTGTTGGTCACCAGATTGCGATCTTAAGAAGTCTTTAAATGATCAACCCTCGGGCTCGGAAAACTTCCGAGCAACACGATCGCTAACCCGAGGGCGATGCAAAGGCGATCACAACCGTGTGGTGTTTCATACAATGGACCCTGCTATTCCTACTACCTCTTCTTCTTCTCTCCGAAGGTAGTGAAAAGTGAACCCGAGGCGACAAAGGACAAGGAACTTCTGTTAATAACGGAGGAACCAATGATGTCCATCCTCAAGTTGTCCGAAACCCAAATCCAATCCAGAGTTGTTTTGAACCACCGGTAGCTCTGTTGAAAATATCAAATCTAAAACTTCTATTCCTTACCCATCACATTTGAATGAGCAAAAGCTCCATGAAAAAGCTACCATCAAATGGACAAATTTTTCAAATTTTCCAAGAACTACATTTTGACATAAGCTTGCGTATGCTATCATCTTGATGCCCAAGTTTGCATCAACTCTCAAACACATGTTAAGCAACAAGGAAAAGCTGTTTGAAATGGCTAAAACTCCTCTTAACGAGAACTGCTGCTGCAGTTATCCCGAAAAGCTTCGAGAAAAGCTTGGAGATCCCGGAAAATTTCTCTTACCTTGTGTATTTCGGGAATGGTTGAATGCTTTGCCTTAGCCAATCTTGGTGCAAGCATCAACCCGATGCCTTATTCGATGTGGAAGAAACTTTCTCTTCCGGAACTTACTCTACATGCATGACTCTTGAGCTTGCGGATCGTACAATATCCCGTCCTCTTGGCATTGCCGGGACGTATGTGAAAGTAGGAAAGTTCCATTTTCCGGTGACTTCGTGGTTGTTGATTTTGATGCGATCATCGGGTTCCTCTCATTGTTGGTCGAGGATTCACGAGAACGGGCCGTGCTCTCATTGATGTATTTGAGCAAGAAATCACATTACGTGTTGGTAATGAAGTCGTCACCTTTAACCTTGATCAAACTTGAGGTACTCCGCAAATTATGATTACGAATCGGTTAACCGAATAGATATCATTGATGTTGCTTCGAAGAGTACTCTCAAGAAGTTCTTGGTTATGATCATAATTCTTGAGTGATAATCTCACTCATTCATCTCAACCTATCATCGCCAATTCTACTCCTTCTCTCACCCCATTTGAGGAAAGTGACTTCGTCTTAGAAGAGATTGAAGCCTACTTGTCTAGTGATTACATTCCATGGGAAATTGATCACGCTCCCATCGACATTGAGGGGACATACTTCTCATTGAGAAGTTGCTTAATGATGATCCATCATCATCATCACTCCCTCCCGTCGAACTTCATAACAAGGAAGTCAAGTCGGTTGAAAATCGAAGAATTTCTGAAGTCGAGCTTAAGGACTTACCACCTCATCTCGAGTATGCATTTCTTGAGGGTGATGATAAATTTCTGTCATTATTGCTAGAGATTTTAGTAAAGATGAAAAAGCTCTCATAAAGATCTTGAAGTCACACAAGCAAGCAATTGCTTGGAAACTCTCCGACATTAAAGGTATCAACCACGAATTTTGTACTCACAAAATTTTGATGGAGGATGACTTCAAACCGGAGTTCAACATCGAGAAGAGTAAATCCAAAATCCATGATGTTATCAAACAGGAGGTTATCAAACTTCTTGATGCGAGATTGATTTACCGTTCTCGATAGTCCTTAGGTTAGCCCAATTCATTGTGTTCCTAAAAGGGTGGCATAAATGTTATCACAAATGAAGATAACGAGTTAATTCCAACTCGGCTAGTTACGGGATGGCGTGTTTGCATTGACTATCGTAAGTTGAATGACGCTACCAGAAAGACCATTTTCCTCTACCCTTTATGGACCAAATGCTTGAGAGATTAGCGAGGAACGAATACTATTGTTTCTGGATGGTTTTTCGGGTTATTTTCAGATCCCCATTGATCCAAAGGATCAAGAAAAGACTACATTCACCGCCCATACGGAACTTTTGCCTACGACGTATGCCTTTTGGCTTATGTAACGCTCTGCACGTTCCAACGATGTATGATGGCCATTTTCCACGACATGATCGGAAACAATGGAGGTGTTTATGGATGACTTCTCGGTCATTGGGGATTCATTTCAAACATGTCTCTCCCATTTAGATAAAATGCTAAAGCGGTGTGAAGACACCAATCTTTGTCTAAATTGGGAGAAGAGCCACTTTATGGTCAAAGAAGGCATAGTCCTTGGCCATAAGATTTCAAAAATGGGATTGAGGTCGATAGAGCAAAAGTTGATGTTATTGCTAAACTACCTCATCCTACTACCATCAAAGGTGTTAGGAGTTTTTAGGTCATGCGGTTTCTATCGCAGATTCATAAAAGATTTTTCTAAAATCGCCCGGCCTATGACTCATCTTCTTGAAAAGGATGCCCTTTATCTTCTCCCGAGTGCATCGAGCTTTTGAAACATTAAAGAAAAAGCTTCTGAAGCACCCATTCTCGTTGCTCCCGATGGGACTTGCCTTTTGAGCTCATGTGCGATGCAAGTGATTTTGCTATCGGTGCGGTCTTAGGGCAACATAGAGCTAAGCATTTTCACTATACACTACGCAAGTAAGACTATGATGAAGCTCAAACTCATTACACCACCACGAAAAAGAGCTATTAGCCGTGGTGTATGCATTTGAAAAGTTTCGGCCATACTTAATCTTGACCAAATCGTGGTGTATCACGGATCACTCGACTCTCAAATATCTCTTTGCAAAACAAGATGCAAAGCCGAGATTGCTCTTGGGTTCTCCTCCTCCGTGAATTTGATATCATTATACGTGATAAAAAGGAGCCGAGAACCAGTGCGATCATCTGTCGATTAGAGAACCCTCACCAAGATGTTTTCTAGAAAAGGAAATAAATGAAATATTTCCTCTCGAGACACTCAATGCGGTTTCTTTTCGTGGAAACTCTTCTACCCCATGGTTTCTTGACTTCGCAAATTACCATGCGGGTAACTTCATAGTGAAAGGGATGTCGACCCAGAAGAATAAATTCTTCAAGGATGTTAAACATTATACGGGACGACCCTACTTATTCAAAATCTGCGGATCAAGTCATCGAGCGATGTGTTTATGGACGAAGCTATTGACATTCTCAAAGCTTGCCATCTTTGACCCACCGGGGCGTCATAGTCCAAACTACACCGCCAAAAGGTGTTTGATTCCGGGTTTTATTGGCCCACTATCTATAAGGATGCCCACGATTTTGTCAAAACACGTGATGCTTGTCGACATCATGGAAATATCTCTCAAAGAAATGAAATGCCACAAATGCCATTCAAGTTTGTGAGATATTTGACATCCGGGTATTGACTTTATGGGGCCATTTCCATCTTCTCGAGGTAACAAATATATACTCGTGGTCATTGACTATTTGTCAAAATGGGTTGAAGCGAAAGCTTTACCTACAAATGATGCCCGAGTAGTTGTAAAATTTTGAAATCTCTTTTGCGGGTTTGGAACTCCACGTGCTATAATCGGTGATCGTGGTACACATTTCGCAATGACCAATTTGATCGTGTCATGCAAAAGTATGGTGTAACCCACCGTCTTTCTCGCATACCACCCCGAACAAGTGGGCAGTGGAAGTCTCCAACCGTGGTATAAAAGAATTCTTGAAAGGACGATGGCGAAAATCGTGCATCCCGGTCGGATAAACCGGATGACGCACTCTGGGCCTTTCAATGCGACTTATAAAACACCCATTGGGTGTACTCCATACAAGCTAGTGTGCGGAAAGGCATGTCATCTTCCGATTGAACTAGAGCACAAAGCCTCTTGGGCCTTGAAGCATGCAAACTTGATATCTGGGCGAGATGGTGATCACGTAAAAGTTCAAATGAATGAACTAAATGAACTCCGTGATCAAGCATGCAAAACTCTTTGATCTACAAACAAAAGACAAAGAAGATTCATGACTCTAAAATCAAGAACCGCGTTTTCAACGTTGGTGATCGAGTCTTTCTTTTCAATTCAAGATTGAAGATATTCTCGGGAAAGCTCAAGTCCCGTTGGTCTGGTCCATTTACTATCACTAAGGTTTATCCTTATGGCACCATTGAGTTATCTCAACCTGATGGTCTAAATTTTAAAGTGAATGGTCATCGATTAAAGCACTACTTTGGAGAGGACATTCCACTCATGGTTGTCCCGGATTTACAAACTTTCCCCATGAACCAATGAATGCGGGGATCGAGTCAAGCTAATGACTCGGGAATCAAAAACAGTAGCACACACCATATGGGTTCTCACCCATGTTTCTGTCTTCTTACCCCTTTCTACCACCCTAGTGTGGGGGAGTTGCCCCACGCTGTTTTATATATCAATCAAAAAAAAAAATGTGTATATATCAAAAACAAAATAATGGCCGTAATATTTCCCTTTTATGTTCTATGTTTCGCATAACACGCGTACTTTGAATATTGAGGGCAATATTCATTTCTAAGTGTGGGGAATTCTCACGAATTTTATCATGTAATTATTCCACCCAATTCCCGTTTTTGGCCAATTTTTTTTTGGAGTAAGTGTTTTCACTTACTCAAATGAATGGTAATCATCCGCCATGTCTAACCCACATAAGGATTGGCTAATCCAGAGCAAACGGCTCTTGGTAAAGATATCTCAAATCCGTTTATGGCTTGCAATTTGCCCAAAATTGTATGGTGTTCAACTCACCATATCTTTAAACTAGTGAAGAGTTGGCTAGCCCGCAAGTTTATGGCTTGTGGTAAAGGCGCTTGGAAATCCATAATTGGTAATCGGCTCACCAAAGATAATATTGATAATTTATCTAAGAGTTGGCTAGTCCGAGCAAACGGCTTACAGTAAAGACAAATCAAATCCGTTCTGACTTATGATTTGCTCAAAATCATTTGGTTATCATTGTGCCAAGGTTCTTACTTGAACTCGAAACAATTTGCTACTCCGAGTAATGGCTTTTGGTAAAGAGATGAAATCCATTAATTTTTCTCAAAGCATTGCTAGGGACTAGCAATATCTTAGTGTGGGGGATTGATGAGTGTCTAAATACTCATCATTTTTATATTGTTTAGAATGCCAAAACATCCGAAAACACTCGAAATACATCAAAATGATGAAAATATTACAAACAAGTGTTTTATGTGTTTTAAATGCAAAATATCAAAATCTGTGAAAACGTATCAAGTTTGCATAATTGGCGCTTTAGTCCCCCAAGTTTAAAATGTCAAAAGCAGTCCCTGGTAAAGCAAAATAAAGAAAAATGTCATTTAAGGTCCATGGGATTCATAAGTTGTCAAAACAAGCCCTTGAAATCAAAAATTGCAAAATTACAGCTTAGGTCCCTCAAGTTTTGAAAATGTCAAAAATGGTCCCTTGATATTTAAAAATAGAAAATAATCAACTATGGTCCTTGAACTATTCAAGATTGGCAGTTTTGGTCCTTATGATAACTTTTGGAGAATTGCAGGATTGGTCCCTCAAGATTGGCAGAATTACAAAACAAGTCCTTGTAATATTAAACAAACCATTAGGACCCTTTTGTATTTAGAACCCAGCCATAACCAAAAAGAACCCTGCCAAATGCCTGTGACCCCCATTTTGGACCCCCTGTCTATAATATCCCAAAGTCAAAATAGTCAAACGCGCCAAACCACTAGACTGCTTCACCTTCCTCTCCAAGTCTGTAATCCCAAAACCGAGGTGGTTTCTCCTCTTTTCAACACCCCACCGTCTTCCCACCAGATACCAACCCCATTCCACCTCCACATCCATCCAAGACCCATTAATTGGTTAAACTCGCTAAAGAGAATTTTGGCGCCAAAATCTCCATGGGCGTATATGATTACTTTGACCAATCCAATGGTTGGATTGAGGTGGGAAAGATTCAGAGACAAAGGCGAGTCTCAAAAGATAATTATAAAGGCGTAAGAAGCAATGTGAAGACTTATCTAGTGTAATCTTTAATTTTCTAAGTCGTTTTAGCTAACATTTAAATTCCGAAAGTAAGTTTTAACTTTCAAGCTCAGTATTTCAAGTATTTAGTGTACAATAACTCTTTTTCAATCATCAATTTCGCTTTTAATACAAGTTTCAAGTTTATGCAAAATCTCCATGTGCAAAATTCTCATGAATGTTAAAATGTTGTTTGTAACCTTTGTCGAGGATCGATGAGTGTCTAAATACTCATCATTTTGTACCATTTAAACTGCAAAACATCCGAAAACACTCGAAATGCATCAAAATGATAAAATATCACGATAAGTGTTTTATGTGTTTTAAATGCAAAATATCAAAATCGGTGAAAACGATCAAATTTGCATAATTGGCGCTTTAGTCCCCAAGTTTCAAAAGTTGTCAAAATAAGTCCACTGGTAAATCTAAATAAAGAAAATGTTATTCAAGGTCCCTAAAATATTCTAATTTGTCAAAATGGTCCTTGAATAAATCTTTTGTTAAATGGCGTAAAAGGTCCTGAACTTTTGAAATTGTCAAGTTTGGTCCACGAAAATTGCAAAATGATGATTTGGTCCACTGTACTATTAAAACTTGTCAATTTTAGTCCTTGTGACAACTTTGGAAAATTACGAATTGGTCCTCATCTTTGAGAAAATTGCAAAGTTAGTCCTTGTAATAAACAAACCACCATTTGACCTTTCCCAATTAGACCCACGCCACTTAACCCTTTTGACCCCTGTCTTTAGCCCATTTTGAACCCCTGGTCAACAAACCACCAAACCTCCACCTGCTTCCCCCACATGGGTTTCTTCCCACTGTGCTCGCACGCTATTCCACCTCTCGATTCCATCTTCCAACACCTTATCACCTTATCCCCTACCCATCATCACCACTACTTATCACCCCCCCTAGCTACAATTTCAGAGCCCCAGAAGTCAAATTGCAACTTTCCCGCCAAAATGATAAAAGAGCCTAGAGTCCACAAAACCCTCCCATTGGCTCTCAGATGTGGTGGGAAGTGATCAGAGGACACGTGGAAACAGTTTGGAGCTATAAAAGAGAAAGAAGAAGGAGAAGACAAGAGTAGTTAGTTTTTAAAATTCCTCTGTATGTCGTTTTTATGTAGTTAACTTAATTAATGTTTTAAAATGTAAAATTTAAGCTTCAATGTAATAAATATATGCCACTCAATCTTTATGAACTCATTTCAAGCACTAATTTAAGGTTTACTTGGTTTCAAAATTCTCGTGTTTCTTGTTGAAGAATTAAGTTTCAAAGTTTTGTGATAAAGCTTCTAATAGCTTATAGTTAGTTCACTCAAGTTTGTGTAAGCTTGTTAAAGCTTTTCATAAGCTCTCAAATCAGTTTTAAGCAAATTTCATGCAAGGTCAATAAAAGTCAACCTGGTCTCATTAGATCTTGGGAATGGAGTGGGTAGCAGCAGAAGTGGATTTTGGGTTGGAAATGGTTTGATATAGTGATACTGAGTTGGAATCTGTGATGATACTAGTTTTTGGCAGTGGTATTTTGATCTAAAGTAGAATGCTAATGTGACATGTCACATGTAAGTCCATTTTTGCTTTTAACTGTTTAATCAATGGTATAACTTTAGTGCTTGTTGTTTGTTGATTCATTGTGTAATTCAGTTCATTGATTTCCAGCTTACTTGATTAATAGTTATTATTGTTCACCTAAAGTAATCTATGTATCAATTTTAGGTAAGTCTGCTTAACTAGAGTATAATTTGCTTAATCTTCATAATCATAGCTAGTTAGATTTAATGTTAGTATCTTGCTCTATTTGTATAATTTAAGTGTTACATTACGTTTTGAAATGATCTTGGTTCGGTTTTAGAGATTTGTTAAGTGGAAAAGTTAGTTATAGGATTATAACTAGTGTTTGGTATAAGCTATTGCTTGGAATTTTAAAGATTTTCGATAGATATAATCAGTTGCTTTAGTCACTTTTATGTATATTAGAGCCAATTCAATTACTTATTTGTACTCTAGAACTCGTAAAGTCAAATCTCACTCAAATCAGTCTTAGAGGCTAACTGTTGTGGTTTTGATTTCAAAAGCTTATTTTGTGTTTACATTTCATAAATACAACTTGTTGTAACCTCATTTAACCTTATTAACTCTATATCAGTCCCAAATTGAGATCAAACCTCAAAAAGTCAACTTCTCGGTTTTGTTCAAAAGTCAATTGCAAAATTTACATTTTGAGCCCAAATGGAAAGATTTTATTGTACTCATTTCTTGGTCAAATCAAGTGATTCTTGTGGTTTTTAAACCTCTCCTGGTCTAGTCTCTCATGTCCATTTTAGTTTATTTTGCAATTTTTACGTAGCTCAAAAGAGCTTGTGAATGAGAGTTCGAATGCCTTGCAGAACCAATGTTGCTCGCATGTGGTTTGTTCGAATTTGTAGCTCTTGCAGAGCTTGTCATAGCTCCTTTAGGTCTGATTTTTGGCTTATAGATACTCAGCCAGGTCCTCTCCAAGTTCTAATTGATGGTTTCCCTTTTCAGCTTATTTTGAAGCTTATGCATAAGCTCAAACTTGGCACCATACTCACTGTTTTTAGCTAAATCTCATTACACCAAGTCATTGCAGCTTGTCATCCAGTGGTTAGAGCTAGTTGATTTTTGTTCCATTCTAGTCCCTTTAGCATAATAGAGCTTGTGTATCTGTTTGGTAGCCTTTGGAGTGCTTTTGGCTTATCAGTGCTTATTTCAAATAAGCACTTCCATAGCTTTTCATATTTCTCCACATAAGGGCCTGTTTTCCATTTTCTCATATTCCTAATATTATTTTAAAGTTTTCCTGAATTTTCAGATTTTCCTAGCTTGTTTGGTATTTTTCTTGATTTTAATTAGTTTATAAGTATTTTTAAATAGCATTTAATACAAAAAATTAGAAAAGGTTCAAAAAATAATTTTTCAATTTTATTAAGTTAAGATAAATATAAAAAGCCAAAAAGTATTTTTCTAGATTTTTCTTAGTTAAATTTGTATTTTAAATAATTTAATTAGTTTTAATAGTTTAAAATTCCTAGAAAATAGAAAAATAATCATAAAAATACAAAATAGTTTTGAAAAGTCTATTTTGATATTTTAGACTTTTCTAAGTCTTAATTTTATTTTTATTTTTCTACCCTTATTTCCTAATTTTTGTATTTTAGATAATTATTTAATAGTTAAAATAGTTTTTAATTAATAATAATTAATTAAATAGTTATAAAATAATTTTCTTTTTCTATAAAGTTTCTTTTATCATTAGGATTGTAAAAATGTATTTTTCATATTTTTAGGACTTTTATTTCTTAGATTTCACTTTTATTTTGTACGCGTTTACGTAATTTTGTTTTAAAACGTAAGTTTTAGGTTTTAAACGTTCATCATTTTAAATATAGTGATAGCGTTTATTTAATAGATTTTATCTTTTAATTTCCTTTAATTTGCATTTAAGCCCTGTAGTTTATGGGCTTTTACGTAGTTATAATAAATCAAAATCCTTTCCGTTCAAATCCTCGATCACTACACGTTTGACTATTCTCGCACACTCGTTGGGACTTAACGACACGGGAAACACTATACTCTCGATCTAAATTGCATTGGTGTGTGAACTGTTTTGAGTTTCTTCTGAGTTGGTCATTCACAAGTGACTAGCTTGCGTGAGATAACAGCGGTTTAGCACCGATCAAATTTTGGCGCCCGCTTGGGCAAGCGATGCTAATAGTCTTATCGTTTAGCATTAGTGATTTGACATCACTCCTTGTTTATACCATCTATAAAATCAAAACCCAAAAGATTTTCATTCTTAGTTTTACATCATGTTTTCAAAATACCAAAATATTCCTCTTTACCCTCCTACCCTTTTGATTCTTTATCCCTTTACCCTCTATCCATTTGATTCTAAACTTCTATTCTCATGGAATCTCTCGACTATGAAGAATTCAGGACTGTCGAAAAGCTTGGACTTTATCACAAATGTCTAGAATTGTGTTGTTCGTGATGATCCATTGATTCTGCGTAGGAAATAGAGCGAGAGACCGGGGTGACAAAGGACCAAGTACTTCCCTCTAAAATGGAAGTGCTAAAACGTCCAAACCACGGTTATCCAAAGATCTAATCCTCAATTGCTCCTAAACCGTCTAGAATTGATTCTAAACTTTCACGGTTTACTTGTTAAAAGCAAACATGCGTAATTGAGCGGTGACTAGCAAGAATGACTTGCCTAATCTTCACGTTTCTCAAGAACGAACCGGAGACCATAACGGAAGTGGTGGAAATTGCTAGCTCTCGAGCACACCACTTGTCCCACCTCCGGATTTTTCAAAATGTTCTTGAGACTTGATAGTCATTCGGATCACCATGTTGGTTTTGTTGATCCTTTGAATAAGCAGATTCCTTCTCATAATTCTCAAACAGAATCGTTTATTCCTTGTGTCGGTTGTGGTGAGCCTCTTTATGGTTCACCACATCGTTGGTGTACGTGTGTACAATGTGGTAATGATATTCGAATTGGAGTTGTTTGTTTTGTGGTTCGAGGAATTCATTTGATTATGATCCTAATCGTAACTCATTTAACGACCCTCAAACTTTTCCAATTACCCACCACACCGACTCATCTTCATATAACCAACATTCTGCTTTGTGAGTTTTGTGGAGGTCCTCACCAAGGATTTGAGTGTCAATCCGGAAACACGTTTGTCTGACGCAGCTTTACGGTAACACTCGGGACTTTGGAAATGACCAAATTCCATATTATTCACATGACCACCCACAACAATCATTTTGTTGTGAGAACTGTGGAGGTCCCATTTCACTCGATTGTCAAACAGAATCCATTTCCTTGTAACAATTACGACTATCCATATCACGACCAACCTCCACAAAGGCCAAATGAATCCAACTCCTCGGAAACCCAACAAGACTCTTATCTAGAGCTTCTAGAGTTCTTGAAAAGAGGTGAGGAGTTCAATAAGACAACATTTCATAATGTTCCCGGTATTTCTTGTGTATATTGTGGGGGCCTCATGATGATTATCAATGTCAACCTTCCGTTTTGACAAATCTCCACTCCCACAATGTCCCGTCATTCCAAATTCACATGAGAAATCCATGGAAGAATTGCTAGGCGAAGAGCGGTGCTAAAATAAATTCCCAAATTGCCTTTGAAAAATCATTAGGGAATCAATTGCAAAAGAAAAGGCGGATCTAGCTCGCAGCTTTCGTTTTATTCGATGACGGTGATGATGAAGATACACTTGATTCATCAAGTTCATCGATGATATCCCAAAGCAGATTGAGATTCTTTCTCAAACAAGCGCTATCACACCAAGTTCCCACTCACTCTTTGAACATGGGGGACGAGCATCTTGACACTGTTCACGAAAAGGAATCGGACGAATTCATAAAGTCTAGTGTTGAGAACCTTGTCCCAATCCCAAGAGAGTCACGAGGAATTATTGATCATGTGTGTGATATCCTCCTCCTCTTGTCTTCCAAAATGATCATATTGAGATGTTCTCCGATTCTAATGATGATGATTTGTTATCTTGTGGAGACATCGTTTATGTGGAAGATTTACCTTCGAGCTTGTTAGCTTAGAAGAAGAGAATGATGAAGTTCTCGACACGAAATCAAAGATGAAGCACTTCGTGCAACATTCTTGAATGTCGATCTTCTCATTTCTAAAATCGAGGCTTTCGATAAAAACCTATTTCATCTCCTATCCCCATTAAGGATAGTGACATTCTTTCAGATGATTCTATTCCGAAATGAAAGCCTTCTTTTGATAATATGGGAGAGAAGATTAGTGGTAGTACCACTTTTTATTCTCATAATTCTCTCCCTGATAACGCTACACGCGTCGTTCGGGGTCAAGGAAACTTCCTTTTCTTCGAGCAAGTTTTATAACACCCTAGGCGTTGAACCTAATCGTTGTAGTGAAGTAATTAGGGTAAGCCACGGTATTGATATCGTTCTCTGGGGAATAGGAATGCTAGTGAGAAGTTACTACGCTAAGGTTGAGGTTGAGGAAGATTATTTTTATCTTTTATGTTTTTAGAAAATGAAAAGGTACGAATCTCGGTATTGGATTTGGGGGTTGGTATTGCTACCGATTACTCTACTATTATCTAATTATCTAAGCTAAGGTTGTGATAGTCTATGTCTAATTGATGTGTACTGTATGATAGTTTAAAGATGTGTTCACTTAGGTTTTACTACTCCTTAATTATCTCCTATTGATGGTTGATTTGTCACGTCCTTATTCCTAGTTGCGTTGTGTTTCTAAGTTGTAGGGCGTGCTTGTTTCCCTAACTCTTTGAATTTACCAAAGGGTCTTGTTTACAAATCCTCTAGTGATTTATAGACGCCTACTCTACGGTTGTCCTTGAATACTTTATCCTACAATTACCTAGATAATTATATTCTAAAGTTCACAAAGAAAATTCAAGCATTAAGTACACAACGAATAATCTAGCGCACTCTAGATCATTAGTCAACTAAGATAAGTATCAACCAATCAATGTTCAATAATTAAGTTTCATATTCCTAAGCAAACACACAAATAAATTAGCGGACATGGAGAACATGCAAGCATACACACAAATAATCAAAGACATAATTAAATTAATGAAGTAAATACTTATCTTGATGTATAATAGGGTTTAGAACCCTAAAATATCGCACAAGAAAGCCTTGGTTCGGTTTTAGGTTTTACTCCAAAAGACTACACACAAAACCGAAAAATTCGGATTCTATATATAAGATTACATCTGCGACGCGCCACCTTATGTTTCGTGACGCCGTCGTGTCGCCGCCATTAGGGTTTCGCTTGGCCACGTAAACCTTGCGACGGCGTCACCTTATGACCGTGACGCCGTCCCCTTCACTCGACGCCGTCTTGGCGCATCTAGGCCGTCCCGAGTAACGACGGCCTACTCCTTTAGAACCCGACGTCGTCCCTTGAAAACATGCAATTTAAACTCGAGCCGTCATAAAATTCCTTCCGACGGCGTCGCAGATATGCAATGGACGCCGTCGCCTTGTGTTTCAATGACTTTGAGTGTCTCGATTCGACTTTGGCCATTTTCTTCGTATATTCGCGCTTTTCGTCCAAATAAGCATCATTCCAAGATTTTGCCTTCAAGAGACCTAAAAGTGAAAAGGAACGATATTAAGCAATAACGGATACAAAGTGATCGAATAAGGGCTTAAATGACCCTCAAAAGGTACCTTTTAAAACCTTATCAAATATCCCTACACTTGGTATTTGCTTGTCCTCAAGCAAATGTGCTTTTAGCCGCTTAATTTATAAGTTAGGGTCATGAAGCATCCATTCAAACGGTCCACAACACATATAAGCCCAAGAAAGTCATAACAAGCACGGAATTACATACTAGCACCTCACATGGGGTGTTTGGATACTCACATCTCTCTCGGTGTATATATGAAATATAACAAATCGAAATGGAAGATAAACACTCATTAACCGGTCCTAGTACATAGATTACCATAGGCTTGAGAATAGATCAAACCTCCGTCGCTTTGGCGTAAGCACCTAGGAAAAACTATCAAAGAGGTCTTTTAAAGGGTTGTAACGTTAGGCTTACGGTAGGAAATGAAGGGTTTGGTGGGATAGGCTATTTAGTGGTGGATAGTCAAAAATCTCTATGTTGCAAGTATACGAAGAATGGCGTTGCTAAGCCAAGACTCGACACTCTAAAACTCTAGGCAACGAAAATAAACAAACATAATTTAAAAGATAGATGTAGGATGGTAGCCCGTATGGTTTTTTTTTTTTTTTTTTTTTTTTTTCACTCTTTTTTTCTCTTTTTTTTCTTTTTCTATTTTTTTCGATTTTTTTTTTTTTTTTTTTTTTTTTTTTTTCATACACTTTTACTCTACCATCCTCTACGGTACATCAAAATGATAGGGATTTATAGACACATCCCTACACTTGAGTTTTTATTACTCTAACACTAATTTGACCCGAATTGAAAAGATCAAAACACTTGGAGTACATTATTATGCAAACAAAGGGAATTTGAGTTTAACGCTTTCTTCCTATATTTCATAAACTTTAACTTTTCCCATGAATCCCAATCATCCCAAAATCAGATACAAAGGATATGACTCGACTTAGCAACTCATGCAAGCAACCGGATAATTGAACTAAGGGTTTTGGGTGATAACATAAATTTGCACTAAAAGTGAGTGCAATAAAGGTAGGCTAAGGCGATTGGGTATATATTTGGGGTGGGGTGTAAACAATGCTCTTCATTGATATTCCGAAAACCAAAACATCACGAGAACCGCGAAAAGGATAGGCTCGAGGGGTTAACTAGGGTATCGTGTACTAAAGATGAGTACAACACAAAGGGTGTGGGGGAATTACTCAACCGAGGTGGAAGAAGTAATTATATTACAGGTATCAAACAAGGGTTTATCCTAATGCCTCTTATCATTTAGTTATTCCTAACTACACAAGTGTAGTCTCACTAGCGATCTCGGAATGCATCACAAAACAAGTTCTAGAATCTAATATACTACCGGTTCACACTCTAAGCATTAAAGATGAATGCTTTAATTCCTACTAATCTAAGGGCGATCCTCACATTTTGGGTGGAATTTAGGTGGTAAAGGGTTTTTGTGCTAGTCATGCAACTTCCTATCCATGAGACGCTTTTGTTAAGACTAATGGCCCACTCCTATACGTCATGAAAAAAATTTAAATTTGGCTAAAATTACCCTAACCTACATTTTCTCATGGTTTATTACACAAATACACTTGGACAAAGCAAATAGTCAAGGATAAGCATAGTTTCAAAGTTCCGCTTTATTTTCCTCCCTACACTTAAATTGAACATTGTCCCCAATGTTCCCGAAATTATCAAAGTTATGATAATAGAAGGTAATTAAAAGCGAAAGAAACTAATACTCCCGATTAGCTCGGTAGGATCCGTGAAAAGTGGTGGTTAAATCTTTTCCAAGAAGAGTTTTTGCGTGAAAGGCTCCTTCCAAACTTGTGTAACTTCTTCTTGACAAACTAAACACGCACACTAGAAGAAAACAAACGAAACCTCGCAGCGTAAAATCGGCGGTAATAATATACATAAGACTCGATTTAAACTAGGATATAATGCTTGTGGAATGGATGTTTACAAAATTTTAGAAAATTAAGATCCGAAAATTCCAAAATTTTACAAGTAGCTCGAAAACGAGAAAAAGTAAGTCGATGTTTTATTCCTTCCCGACGCCGTCAGTTGCAATCTCGACGCCGTCAGTTATCCCGACAAAACCGGTCTCGATTTTCGGAAAAATTTCGAAAAATTTACATCTTTAGAATCTGGAAAAACTTCTGCAAAAACATCCATTATGACTCGATACAAGCATTTGACTCGAACAAACAAACATATATATCTTTTAGTTAATTGTTATTCTCATGTTTACGTTTCTTATGAAAACGTGTGTAATCCTCCCTACACTTATCCTTTATGTAAAATACCTTTATATGTAATTAAGACGAGGTTAAAACAAAATAAAGCATTTTTACAAATTCAAACATGAGGACAAACAATTAATAAAAGATATATGACACTAACAAGCAAACAATTAAGCATGGGTTGCCTCCCACGAAGCGCTTTTCTTTATTTAAGAGTCTTTTAGCTAGACTCGTAGTCATGCTCCTACGTTTTTGCATCACCGCTCTTTTCGTCATTCATTTTCTTCATCGAAGCGGCGTAGACGTTGTATGTTCACCGTGGATTCCAGGCCATTGCTGTCAATTATGGTGACGGTTTCGTTTAAGTTGGTCTCCTTAACTGTGAAAAGCCCAAACCATCTTGGGTTGTTTTTTCCTTGCATTGCCCTTTTCCTTGATTTGTCTGTATACTTTTCTCCTTTTAAAAATTTCTTAGGTCCTTTTGTGCCTTAGGTACCGAGGTGGGGTTGCTTCCTAACTTATTATCGGGTTTCCACAATGTTGCATACAATCCTTGGACCATGAAGTCTCTAAGCCCTTTTTCCGATCATTCATCTTTTCTTAGCATTATGGCTAGGGTTTTTCCGATTCCCTTTCGTAATCATTTCCATGATTTTGAGAGGATACCTTGGGATGATGGGTATCCTAGCATACCCCTTCCGCTGAGTATCATGACGCCTCTCCGCATTTGATGGTTGCCTTGGCGGTAGCTAGAAACGGTGTTCCAAGAATGAGGGTATGTTTTGTCTTCTTCAAAATCAACGATCACGAAATCTACCGGATAAACAATGTTAGCCACCTCAATTAAAACATCTATTGCGACTCCTACGGGTGAACATAAGTGTGATTAGCTAAGGAGAGTCTAAGGTCGGTCTTGGTGGTTTCTCCTTAGTTAACTTATTATAGATTGATAATGGCATTATGTTCACATCGGTCCCCGATCGGCCAAGGCATTTATATTATCAATGTCACCTATGCTAACTGGTATTACGAAATTCCACGTGGTGTTACGCTTCCTTGTTAGAGGTTTTTATAACTAACTCATACGGGGTCCCATGGGTAGGGCGTCATACTCTTCTTCACCATTTTTTCATCAAGGGCTTCCTTGAGAACTTCATTGTACCTAAAGTTGTTTACTTGGTTTGCAATGGTTTTCTTGTTGATTTCGTGCTTAAGGTAGTATTCAATGGTCTCGTGCTCGTCGTCATGCAAACGACCTCCTTATTACTTCCTCGCCTTTTCCGCCTCAACCTTTGCATTCTCGGGCATAATGGAAACAACGTTGACAAATGAAGTGGGAGGGCAATCGTTGCTTCTTACGAGCACCTTTTCGGGAACCTTTGTTTTGGTAAACTCAATTACCAAATTCATCATTTCCGCTATCTTTGCTTGCATCTCCTCTCTCGCTTATAAACCTCCTCTTCAAACTGGCTAATCTTTCCGTATGAGCCGCCATGTACTCCCTCATTTGTTCCTTGAAGCTTGGTGAGAGTGGTATTGGGAAGTAGAACGGAAACGCCTTCGGAAGTTGGGTTTTGATCACGACTTGAGACTCCAAGGAGGTGTGGGGTGGTAGGTAGAGTTAGCGAATTTGACGGCCTCTCGAGGAATTTGTACGGGGCTCTTTTCGCCTTTCCATAAGATAATCAATCCTCTCTCAATGGCGCCATTTGTTCCTCGAGGGTGTCGGAGGATTCGGACGGAGTTGATATGGCGTTGATTACGTTAATCGAGTCTCGGAGAATCATTCCAATCTTCGTAGCTTTGATCAAGAAGCTCCTCTATAATATCCCAAGATTTCTCGCATTGAAGTCGCCGAGCCTTCCACCGAGGCCCGATCAATGGATCGTCGAGTGATGAAGTCGGTATGATCATAGAAGATTTGGATTTGAAGCCAAAGATCGATGCCATGATGGGGAAGTCTACGGAGTAGATCCTTGAATCGAGTCCACGCTTTGTAAAGTGATTCACCTTGGAGTTGTTTGAAACGTTAAGATTTCTCGCCTGCTTAGTGGTTCTCCCGGTGGGAAAAATTGAGCAAGGAAGCGAAGTAAGATCATCCCAACTTGAGATGGAGCCGGGGAAGTCGCTCAAGCCAATTACTAGCTTGGTCCCGTAGAGAATTGGAAGAGACGCAAGCGCGTGGTCTCCCGAGTAGTAGCATCAAGGTCGATGGAATCGACAATTTTGAGGAAATCCTCGATGTCGATTTGGATCTTCGAACGAAGTCCATGGAATGCACATCCGCTTTGCACCAACCGGATGGTGTCGGATCGCAGGCCGTAGTTTGGGCTTGGTCGGGAAGCTCAATGGTGTTCCTATAACCTAGGTGGTTTGGTCTCGAGTACTCACCAAGAGTACGGGCTCTTGGCGGGTCGTTTGGTGGTGGGTTGATGAGTGGTGGTTGGTTGTCACCTTCCATGGTGAAAAGTGATGGGTGTTACGAACAAAGGTCACGAAGAAGGGGATAGACTAAGAAAGCTAAAATGAGAAAAAAAAGTTTACTTGATAGGAATCAAGCAAAGAACCTAAACGAGGTGGACTACTAACTAGCTATTCTATTCCCGCAGCGCGCCAAAACTTGATAACGCTACACGCGTCGTTCGGGTCAAGGAAACTTCCTTTTCTTCGAGCAAGTTTTATAACACCCTAGGCAAGGAACCTAATCGTTGTAGTGTAGTAATTAGGGTAAGCCACGGGTATTGATATCGTTCTCTGGGAATAGGAATGCTAGTGAGAATTTACTACGCTAAGGTTGAGGTTGAGGAAGATTATTTTTATCTTTTATGTTTTTAGAAAATGAAAAGGTACGAATCTCGGTATTGGATTTGGGGGTTGGTATTGCTACCGATTACTCTACTATTATCTAATTATCTAAGCTAAGGTTGTGATAGTCTATGTCTAATTGATGTGTACTGTATGATAGTTTAAAGATGTGTTCACTTAGGTTTTACTACTCCTTAATTATCTCCTATTGATGGTTGATTTGTCACGTCCTTATTCCTAGTTGCGTTGTGTTTCTAAGTTGTAGGGCGTGCTTGTTTCTAACTCTTTGAATTTACCAAAGGGTCTTGTTTACAAATCCTCTAGTGATTT
Organism: Chrysanthemum lavandulifolium; assembly: GCA_022545495.1. Classification (NCBI taxonomy): domain Eukaryota; kingdom Viridiplantae; phylum Streptophyta; class Magnoliopsida; order Asterales; family Asteraceae; genus Chrysanthemum; species Chrysanthemum lavandulifolium. The sequence continues at coordinate 5,527,418 of CM040245.1, forward strand.
ATAGACGCCTACTCTACGGTTGTCCTTGAATACTTTATCCTACAATTACCTAGATAATTATATTCTAAAGTTCACAAAGAAAATTCAAGCATTAAGTACACAACGAATAATCTAGCGCACTCTAGATCATTAGTCAACTAAGATAAGTATCAACCAATCAATGTTCAATAATTAAGTTTCATATTCCCTAAGCAAACACACAAATAAATTAGCCGGACATGGAGAACATGCAAGCATACACACAAATAATCAAAGACATAATTAAATTAATGAAGTAAATACTTATCTTGATGTATAATAGGGTTTAGAACCCTAAAATATCGCACAAGAAAGCCTTGGTTCGGTTTTAGGTTTTACCCAAAAGACTACACACAAAACCGAAAATTCGGATTCTATATATAAGATTACATCTCGTGGCGTCACCTTATGTTTCGTGACGCCGTCGTGTCGCCGTCATTAGGGTTTCGTCTTGGCCACGTAAACCTTGCGACGGCGTCACCTTATGACCGTGACACCGTCCCTTCACTCGACGCCGTCTTGGTCGCATCTAGGCCGTCTCGAGTAATGACGGCCTACTCTTTAGAACTGGACGTCGTCCTTGAAAACATGCAATTTCGCTCGAGCCGTCATAAAATCCTTCCCGACGGCGTCGCAGATATGCAGTGACGCCGTCGCCTTGTGTTTCAGCAGCTTTGAGTGTCTCGATTCGACTTTGGCCATTTTCTTCAGATATTCGCGCTTTTCGTCCAAATAAGCATCATTCCAAAGATTTTGCCTTCAAGAGACCTAAAAGTGAAAAGGAACGATATTAAGCAATAACGGATACAAAAGTGATCGAATAAGGGCTTAAATGACCCCTTAAAAGGTACCTTTTAAAACCTTATCACTCCCGATTATGAATCATTTACATTGGATGAGTTCACCAAAGAACCCACCGATACCAATTCGAATATGATTCATTTACCTTCGAGGAGTTCTCTGTGAACTCACTCATATCATATCTCCACCGAGTATGATAATTTCTACTTTGATCTAGACACACCCATAGTATGTCTTGATCAAATAAGCTTAACCGAGGAGATACATGAAACTATGAATTCTCCTATCGAGGATGAAGAGTTAGTCATGATTTGTATCATGACTTTCTTTCTCTTCTTCACCTATCCCGTAGCTTCCCTGTTCTTCACTCCTTCGGAATGAAGACATTATCTTGACCCGCATTTCCATGTACCATTTGTGAGCCGGTCTCATCTGCTCTATCTCAGATCTCATCGGTGTGGAACTTTCATGTACTTCAATGTTTATCCAAACATCTTGAATGAAAGTCCGATGGAGATTGTCTCGCCCACTTACTTCCCATGAACAAATTAATTCGGGTGGAGTCAAGCTAACGACTCGGTAATCAAAAAAAATAGCTAAACATGGGTTTTCACCCGTGTACCACCTAGTGTGGGGAGATACCCACATGTTGTATATAGATCTAAAAATGAATGAAAATTGTAAATATTAAAAAGAGAATAATTGTTGTGTTTCTACACTTAGCTAGTAAATGTTATCTTTTACGTTCTAAGTTTCGACATAACAGCCGGGTACTTTGAATATTGAGGACAATATTCATTTCTAAGTGTGGGGAAATTCGCGAATTTTGATCGTAAATGTACCCTTTTAGTCCCTTTTTCCCCAAAATTGCCAAATTCAAAAAAAATTTTAGTGGAAGTACTATGTACTAAACACAACAAATGGTAATCATCCACCATGTCTAACCCACATAAGGATTGGCTAATCCAGAGCAAACGGCTCTTGGTAAAGATATCTCAAATCCGTTGACGGCCACAATTTGCCCAAAATTGTATGGTATTCACCACCATATCCTTAAAAGTGAAGAGTTGGCTAGCCCGCAAGTTTATGGCTTGTGGTAAAGGCGATGGAAAATCCATAATTGGTAATCGGCTCACCAAAGATAATATTGATAATTTATCTAAGAGTTGGCTAGTCCGTATGGTACGGCTCGTAAAGACAAATCAAATCCGTTGAAAGTCGGTGATTTGCTCAAAATCATTTGGTTATCGGTGTACCAAGGTTCTTACTTGAACTCGAAACATTTGGCTACTCCGAAGTAATGGCTTTTGGTAAAGAGAATGAAATCCATTAATTTTTCTCAAAACATTGCTAGGACTAGCAATATCTTAGTGTGGGATTGATGAGTGTCTAAATACTCATCATTTTGTACCATTTAAACTGCAAAACATCCGAAAACACTCGAAATGCATCAAAATGATAAAAATATCACAAATAAGTGTTTTATGTGTTTTAAATGCAAAATATCAAAATCGGTGAAAAACGTATCAAATTTGCATAATTGGCGCTTTAGTCCCCAAGTTTAAAAATGTCAAAACAAGGTCCTGGTAAAGCAAAATAAAGAAAAATGTCATTTAAGGTCCATGGGATTCATAAGTTGTCAAAACAAGCCCTTGAAATCAAAAATTGCAAAATTACGACTTAGGTCCCCAAGTTTTGAAAATGTCAAAATGGTCCCTTGATATTTAAAAATAGAAAATAATCAACTATGGTCCTTGAACTATTCAAGATTGGCGTTTGGTCCTTATGATAACTTTTGGAGAATTGCAGGATTGGTCCTCAAGATTGGCGAATTACAAAACAAGTCCTTGTAATATTAAACAAACCATTAGGACCCTTTTGTATTTAGAACCCAGCCATAACCAAAAAGAATCACGCCAAATGCTGTGACCCCATTTGGACCCCTGTCTATAATATCCCAAAGTCAAAAATAGTCAAACGCGCCCAAACCACTAGCACTGTTCACCTTCTCTCCAAGTCTGTAATCCCAAAACCAGAGGTGGTTTCTCCTCTTTTCAACACCCCACCGCCTTCCCAACAGATACCAACCCCATTCCACCTCCACATCCATCCAAGACCCATTAATTGGTTAAACTCGCTAAAGAGAATTTTGGCGCCAAAATCTCCACATGGACGTATATGATTACTTTGACCAATCCAATGGTTGGATTGAGGTGGGAAAGATTCAGAGACAAAGACCGAGTCTCAAAAGATGATTATAAAGGCGGAAGAAGCAATGTGAAGACTTATCTAGTGTAATCTTTAATTTTCTAAGTCGCTTTAGCTAACATTTAAATTCCGATGTAAGTTTTAACTTTCAAGCTCAGATTTCAAGTATTTTGTGTACAATAACTCTTTTCAATCATCAATTTCGGTTTTAATACAAGTTTCAAGTTTATGCAAAATCTCCATGTGCAAAAATTCTCATGAATGTTAAAATGTTGTTTGTAACCTTTGTCAAGGATGATGAGTGTCTAAATACTCATCATTTTGTACCATTTAAACCGCAAAACATCCGAAAACACTCGAAATGCATCAAAATGATAAAATATCACAAATAAGTGTTTTATGTGTTTTAAATGCAAAATATCAAAATCGGTGAAAAGCGATCAAATTTGCATAATTGGCGCTTTAGTCCCCAAGTTTCAAAAGTTGTCAAAAGCAGGTCCTGTAAATCTAAATAAAGAAAAATGTTATTCAAGGTCCCTGAAATATTCTAATTTGTCAAAAATGGTCCTTGAATAAATCTTTTGTTAAATGGCAGAAAAGGTCCCTGAACTTTTGAAATTGTCAAGTTTGGTCCCTGGAAAATTGCAAAATGACAGATTTGGTCCCTGTACTATTAAAACTTGTCAATTTTAGTCCTTGTGACAACTTTGTAAAATTACAGAATTGGTCCCTCATCTTTCAGAAAATTGCAAAGTTAGTCCTTGTAATAAACAAACCACCATTTGACCCTTTCCCAATTAGACCCCTGCCACTTAACCCTTTTGACCCCTGTCTTTAGCCCATTTTGAACCCTGGTCAACAAACCACCAAACCTCCACCTGCTTCCTCCCACATGTGTTTCTTCCCACTTGTGCTGTGCACGCTATTCCACCTCTCCAATTCCATCTTCCAACACCTTATCACCTTATCCCTCACCCATCATCACCACTACTTATCACCCCCCAGCTACAATTTGAGCCCCAGTCAAATTGCAACTTTCCGCCAAAATGATAAAGAGCCTAGAGTCCACAAACCCTCCCATTGGCTCTCGGATGTGGTGGGAAGTGATCGAGGACACGTGGAAACAGTTTGGAGCTATAAAAGAGAAAGAAGAAGGAGAAGACAAGAGTAGTTAGTTTTAAAATTCCTCGTATGTCGTTTTATGTAGTTAACTTAATTAATGTTTTAAAATGTAAAATTTAAGCTTCAATGTAATAAATATATGCCACTCAATCTTTATGAACTCATTTCAAGCACTAATTTAAGGTTTACTTGGTTTCAAAATTCTCGGGTTTCTTGTTGAAGAATTAAGTTTCAAAGTTTTGTGATAAAGCTTCTAATAGCTTATAGTTAGTTCACTCAAGTTTGTGTAAGCTTGTTAAAGCTTTTCATAAGCTCTCAAATCAGTTTTAAGCAAATTTCATGCAAGGTCAATAAAAGTCAACCTGGTCTCATTAGATCTTGGGAATGGAGTGGGTAGCAGCAGAAGTTGGATTTTGGGTTGGAAATGGTTTGATATAGTGATACTGAGTTGGAATCTGTGATGATACTAGTTTTTGGCAGTGGTATTTTGATCTAAAGTAGAATGCTAATGTGACATGTCACATGTAAGTCCATTTTTGCTTTTAACTGTTTAATCAATGGTATAACTTTAGTGCTTGTTGTTTGTTGATTCATTGTGTAATTCAGTTCATTGATTTCGACTTACTTGATTAATAGTTATTATTGTTCACCCAAAGTAATCTATGTATCAATTTTAGGTAAGTCTGCTTAACTAGAGTATAATTTGCTTAATCTTCATAATCATAGCTAGTTAGATTTAATGTTAGTATCTTTGTTCTATTTGTATAATTTAAGTGTTCGCTTACTTTTGAAATGATCTTGGTTCGGTTTAGAGATTTGTTAAGTGGAAAAGTTAGTTATAGGATTATAACTAGTGTTTGGTATAAGCTATTGCTTGGAATTTTAAAGCTTTTCAGTAGATATAATCGTTGCTTTAGTCACTTTTATGTATATTAGAGCCAATTCAATTACTTATTTGTACTCTAGAACTCGAAAGTCAAATCTCACTCAAATCATCTTGAGGCTAACTGTTGTGGTTTTGATTTCCAAAAGCTTATTTTGTGTTTACATTTCATAAATACAACTTGTTGTAACCTCATTTAACCTTATTAACTCTATATCGATCCCGAAATTGAGATCAAACCTCAAAAAGTCAACTTCTCAGTTTTGTTCAAAAAGTCAAATTGCAAAATTTCTGTTTTGAGCCCAAATGGAAAGATTTTTATTGTACTCATTTCTTGGTCAAATCAAGTGATTCTTGTGGTTTTTTAAACCTCTCCTGGTCTAGTCTCTCATGTCCATTTTAGTTTATTTTTGCAATTTTTTCTGTAAGCTCAAAAGAGCTTGTGAATAAGACTCGAATGCCTGCGTGAGGCACTGCTGTTGCATTGTGGTTTGTTCAATTTGTAGCTCTTGCACAGAGCTTGTCATAGCTCCTTTAGGTCTGATTTTTGGCTTATAGATACTCAGCCAGGTCCTCTCCAAGTTCTAATTGATGGTTTCCCTTTTCAGCTTATTTTGAAGCTTATGCATAAGCTCAAACTTGGCACCATACTCACTGTTTTTAGCTAAATCTCATTACACCAAGTCATTGCAGCTTGTCATCCAGTGGTTAGAGCTAGTTGATTTTTGTTCCATTCTAGTCCCTTTAGCATAATAGAGCTTGTGTATCTGTTTGGTAGCCTTTGGAGTGCTTTTGGCTTATCAAGTGCTTATTTCAAATAAGCACTTCCATAGCAGTTTCATATTTCTCCACATAAGGGCCTGTTTTTCCATTTTTCTCATATTCCTAATATTATTTTAAAGTTTTCCTGAATTTTTCAGATTTTTCCTAGCTTGTTTGGTATTTTTCTTGATTTTAATTAGTTTTTAAGTATTTTTAAATAGCATTTAATACAAAAATTAGAAAAGGTTCAAAAAAATAATTTTTCAATTTTATTAAGTTAAGATAAATATAAAAAGCCAAAAAAGTATTTTTCTAGATTTTTCTTAGTTAAATTTGTATTTTTAAATAATTTAATTAGTTTTTAATAGTTTAAAATTCCTAGAAAATAGAAAAATAATCATAAAAATACAAAAATAGTTTTGAAAAGTCTATTTTGATATTTTAGACTTTTCTAAGTCTTAATTTTATTTTTATTTTTCTACCCTTATTTCCTAATTTTTTGTATTTTAGATAATTATTTAATAGTTAAAAATAGTTTTTAATTAATAATAATTAATTAAATAGTTATAAAAATAATTTTCTTTTTCTATAAAGTTTCTTTTATCATTAGGATTGTAAAAATGTATTTTTCATATTTTTAGGACTTTTATTTCTTAGATTTCACTTTTTATTTTGTACGTTTACGTAATTTTGTTTTAAAGCGTAAGTTTTAGGTTTTAAACGTTCATCATTTTAAATATAGTGATAGCGTTTATTTAATAGATTTTATCTTTTTAATTTCCTTTAATTTGCATTTAAGCCCCGTAGTTTATGGGCTTTTACGTAGTTATAATAAATCAAAATCCTTTCCGTTCAAATCCTCGATCACTACACGTTTGACTATTCTCGCACGTACCGTTGGGACTTAACGACACGGGAAACACTATACTCTCGATCTAAATTGCATTGGTGTGTGAACTGCTTTGAGTTTCTTCTGGTTGGTCATTCACAGTGACTAGCTTGCGTGAGATAACTTGACGGTTTAGCACCGATCAAGGATGAAATAGATCACATAAGCTCCTAAATAGCTTGTTAAAGCTATTAGAAACTTTAAAAGCGTTTAGAAGTAAAAAGAAAATTCACAAAAATACCAAGAAAATAAAGAGAAATAAAAATCAATGGAGAATGATCAAGAAAGTCAAGCGGTTTGCTTATTGGATGGAAATGGGTTAGTGAACCTATGGAGGTTCTATAGGAAGTAAAATAAGTCCTTGTTCTTGGTTTTCATCCAAATCCAATTTGTAAGCCTTTTAATACATTTTGGCATTTCAACTGTTTTGATTGCTCATTAGCTTAAATTTTTTATGTTCATGTTTATTAGTTATATTTTAGTATAGTTAAGCCATAAAACCAAGAGCTTGTTCTTTTTAATTAATAGTTAATAAAATCTCGGTTCATAGTTATATTAGTATAATTGTTAATCCTAAGTTTTATGTTGCTATTGTCGTTGTTTTATGTTTGTTTAGTCCTAATATATGATAATATAAGTTTGTGAATCAAGTTCATGGTCTAAAGCAGTGTTTTACTTTGAAAAACATCAAAACAGTCTTGAAAATGGTGTTTGGATTTGCTTATTAAAACTGTGTTAGAGGTTGTTTTTGATAGTAATCTTGTCTGATACATGTCACAATAAGTCTTATTAGTCAAGATAAACCATAAAATTAAGTCCTTGTTCCATAAAAAGTCAAAATCATCTTGATTCTGTCCTATATTCATAACTGTTAGAAATTTAGATTGCATAATCATCATTTAAGCTTTAAAAGTTGTTTATCTACCATAAATTAGTCTCATATTAGCTTAATTCATCAAATTAGATCATATAGGATAATTAGAAGTTCATAAAAGTCAATTTAGTTCACTTCTTTAAAAAGTCAAACTTTTCATTAGTCAGTTTTTGAATAAAACTTAGAATTTTATTGTGTGTTTAATATTAAGATTTAGCTCATAAGCTTCTAGGGTATTAAAATATAGCTGCTTAACTAAATTAGAAAAATACTAGTTTGCTTTTATTCAGCTTATAAAGTGCTTATTCATTAGCTTGTTTTAAACACCTCTTCTGAAAAGTGCCCTGTTCACAGTGTTGGTACCCTATTTCACAAGCTCTCAGAGAGCTTATTAGTTACCTATAGCTTATGCAACTTAGCTTTTGAGAAGCTCACATAGCTGTCTCAAGGTTACAAGTTCTTATTTTCCATTCCTAGCTTATTTAAATAGCACGCTAGTTGCTTTTATTTTTGTACATTTCATTCGATGTGATAATTAGTCGGTTTCACAAGTTTTCAAAAGCTTCCCACAAGCTCATTAGTGTAATCCAATCTTTGCAAATTAGCTTTTGGATAGCTCGGTTGGTAAGCTAGTTAATTCCAAAGGTTGTTTTCATTTTATAGCTTATTTCGTGCTTAAAAATTAGCTAGAAGGTGACTAGAAAACCATAAAGTGTCACGTGTTCCACTTAAGTTAGTGCTTATTTTGGTTTGTTTTGTGCTTATTTTTAAGTAAATTTCCTTTTTCAGTTTTCATTTTAGCTTATTAAAAGTTTTTTAGCTTATTTCAGTTAGCTCTTAGCTTATTTACTAGCTTATAGCCATCTTGGCTTAATATCTTGTGCTTATTTTCATTTTTGCTCACTGTTAAGATAATAAGCTCAATACTGAGCTTATTAGAAGTTTTCATAAAAAGTCTTAGTTATAAAAAGTGCTTATTTCAGTTAGCTTAATAAGTTTTTAAAAGAAAATCCAAAAATAAAATGTTTTGCAAAAGGTGGGAGGCAGCTCGAACCCGAGACCTCCCACCTTTGAGAGCGTTAGTGTACCGGATACCAGTTGCCCTTGGGTCTTTGACTGGTTATCTCGTGCACAATTTAATACATAACACCTTGTTAGTCCATTTAGCTTATACGAGCTTAATTGCTTATTTCTAGCTTATTTAATCTAGCTTTTTCAAATTTTGTATTTTTCATATAATTGTATTAGTATAAAGTATTTTATAAAAAAGTTTCAGATTTTTCTAAATAGTTTTAGTATTTTTAAACATTTAATTAGTGTAAAATCTTATTTAATTCATAATAAAAAATATAAAAGTCTAAAAAATATAAATCTTTTTTCTAAAATTTTCTTTTGTCATATAGTATGTAAAAAATTGTTTTACACTTGTAGGTCTTTTATTTCACAAATTTTACGTTTTTGCTTGCTACTGCGTAATTTTATACTTAACGTCGTTTTCATTTTAAAGCACGTTTTAGATAATTTAAGTTTACGTTTTAGTTAAAATAGTTTATTTAAGTTATTTTATTTTATAGAATCACAAAACATCATTGTAAAAATAGTGATAGCGTTTATTTAATATATTTTAACTTTTTAATTTTTCTTTAATTTGCATTTAAGCCCCTGTATTTTACAAATCTTTTCTTTAGGTATTAATATTCCAAAATCCTTACTGATCACTATCCTTAGTGGTTATTCGACATCTGTCTGTGTTAAACACCAATTCATCCTCCGTGGGACTACACGACCCAGGAATCCACTATATTCCTCTGATCTAAATTGCATTTGGTGTTTGAACTGTTTTAAGTTCCTTACGGTTAGCCATTCACAAGTGGCTAGCTTGTGTGAGATAACTTGACGGTTTAGCACCAATCAATCCTAAAGTTGGTTTTTTACCTTTATAAAGCTCATATGGTGTTTTGTTTACGAAAGGACGTATTAAGACTCTATTCAAAATATATGTAAAAGTGTCAACAGCGTTACACCAAAACTTTTGAGGAATTTGTTCATTAAGCATTATTCTACTCATTTCTTGAATTGTTCTATTTTTACGTTCTACTACTCCATTTGATTGAGGTGTTCGAGGAGCCGAAAAGTTGTGTGTTATACCATTTGTATCACAGAAGTTTCCAAATTGAGTTTCGTTGTCGAATTCACGACCATGATCCGTTCGGATCGACACAATTTTAACACCTATTTGATTTTGAATTTTCTTGCTAAGAATTTGAAATTTATCAAAAGCTTCATTTTGGTTTTCAAAACAACGTCCAAGTAAACCTTGAGTAATCATCTACTATAACCAAAGTGTATAAGTTGCCTCCGTAGCTTCTTATAGCGGATGGACCGAACAAGTCCATATGCAATAGTTCTAGACACTTAGATGTGGACACCATATTTTAGATTTATGACTACTATGGGTTTGTTTACCAATTTTGCAAGCGTCGCAAAAGTGTTGGTCATATTTGAGTTTTGGTAGATTCTAACTAACTCTTTTGAAGATAAGTTTTGGTATAAGTCTCATATTAGTGTTACCTAAGCGCCTATGCCAAATAGTTGAGCTATCATCTAAAGTTGTTAGACAAAGTTTGTCATTAGATGTTTTATCTATTTTCATGACGATATATTATTTTTCCTAACTCCTTTAGCTAAGGTGATACCATCTTTTAGTATTTTACTACCATTTTCATCAAATAGTACTTTATACTTTTTATCACATAATTGGCTAATCTTGAGTAGATTAAATCTTAACCTATCTACATGAGCAACATTTTCAATAGTTAGAGAGTTATGAGCGATCGTACCTTTGCCAATAATTTTGCTTTTGAGATTGCTACCAAAGTGACATTACCTCCGTCATACTCTTGGTATGATGAGAAAAGACTTTGTTGCCGTCATGTGTCGTGAGCATCCACTATCTTTTATCCACTCATCGGGTTCCAATCCAACTTTCAAGCATACATAAGAAGCAAATAACTCAAGCATTTGGTCCCAATATCTCATGGGTCCATTTGGGTTAAACATACCATTTATTTGATTCATGTATGGAAATGATGGGTAAGAGTTCCATGACATGTAATCTAGAGTTTGATATGGTCTAGGAAAGTTTTGATTCCAACCGTTGTGTTGGTAGTTGGGTTGTACATTGTGGTTGCTCTTAGGAAAGGGGCGTTTGTCAAAGGTGTTTTATGTCGTTGTTGAGTAGTTTTTATCTAAATTCATTTTAGCAAGTCCTACTCCTTATGTAACAACTAGTTTTAGTTTAACACTATCCTTGGTTTTCTTTGTTACTTTGACAAATTCGTTATGGTCCGATCACAAACATTCATCTGTCTCGTCAAGTACCCACGACACCATTTCTTTCAACGGACGGAACCCTTATTTTGGGTCCGTCGGTCCGTCTTCATCTTCGCAGCAGCTTTGACAGATTGTTTGTCTTTTTCAACCGTTTTGTTTTGACTCTTTGGAATTAATACCTCATTAAATCCCACCCATTCATGTCTCCCGGTGTTTTATGTATTTTAACTATTTCATCGGCAAGAGCGATGTTTTTGTTAAACCTTTTAAATTTAGAATTATGTTCGATTAGAACATCTTGTTTAAACATTAGTTTTTCTATTTCAAGATTAAGCTCTTGACATGATTTGCAACCATCGTCATTTGCTTTTCCCTTTTCTAGTCGTTTTGCTTTTTCTTTTAATTCATAGACTTCATTTTCTAAAAATTCCTTTTTGGTTTTTAAAAATTTATTTTTAGTTATGATTTTTAGACTTAGCTCACACAATTGATTGTATTGTTTTTGCAAAGTGTCATCATCAATAGAAGAATAAGAAGAGTCGGAATGTACCTCGTTTGACTCATGTGCCGTTAGAGCGATCTCTTCCTTGCTTGACTCTTCATCATCTTCACAATCACTCCAAGCACCACTTACAAATGCTTGTTGAGTTTTGCTTTTAGGTGGCTTGGGACATTCTCCTATGAGATGACTTGCATCACCACATCTAAAACACTTTCTTTCACCTTTACCCTTTTTGTCATCCCGATCTTTTCGGAATGGCTTCTTTTCTTCTCGAGGTTGTCTTACAAACTTTCCTCTTCTTTTAAAGAACTTTTTAAAGTCTCTAAAGGCGATGGCATACTCCTCATCTTCACTACCGGAGCAAAATTCGTCATCATCACTTGATTCCGCCTTTGCTTTTAGAGCAACAGATTTGATCTTCTCCTTTTCCTTTGATGATCTCGAATCTTTCTCCATCACCATTTCATGTACTTTGAGGTTACCGATTAGCTCGCCTAGTGACATTTTTAGAGATATTTTGATTCTTCAATAGCGGTCACTTTAGCTCTCCATTTCGGATGGAGTGCTCTAAGAAATTTCCTGACAAAGTTCTTACTACGAAAAGATTCATCAAGTGCTTTAAGTGATGTAATAATAGTATTAAAGCGAGTAAAGCCACAATCAATGATTTCATCTTCAGGGATAACAAATTGTTGATACTGTTGAACAAGAAGATCAATTTTGTTATCCTTGACTTGTGAATTACCTTGATGTGTAACAATCAAAGATTCCCAAATATCTTTGGCGGTTTCATACATAAAAATTCTTTCATATTCTTTTCTAGGCAAAGCATTGTAAAGCATCATTTTAGCTTCATTATTTTTAGCAATTAGTTTCTTTTGTGCATCAACGGAAATATCCTTGGTTGTAGAACTAAAATCCCCTTTAACAATAACAAACCAAAGATCTATATCTTTTGATGTTACATATGTTTCAAAACGGTTTTTCCAATAGATAAATCCATTGGTTTCAAAGAGTGGTGGTCTTTGCATAGATTGCCCTTCTTTAAAGTTTTCAGAATCCATGGATCGTTTCAAGTTTATAAAATACAAATTATTTTAGAAATTCTTGAGCAACGAGGCTCTGGTACCAATTGTAGAAAACTAGAAGGGGTTGAATAGTTTACCGATTAAAACTTTGTTTTGAAACTTATTAAAAGATCAATTGATATTGATCTTAGATATGTTAATGAAATATGTAAGCAATATGTAAAGAGTAAATAAGGAAAGAAATGATCAAACCACAACAAATTGTTTATAGTGGTTCGGTCTACAAGGACTCTTTCTCCTTGCCTACTCTACTCCCCGAGTCTCACACTCGAGAGTTTAACTTCACTAGTCAACAAGCTCCTTTCACCGGTGGAGAAACCTTTACACTTCGCTTACACTATTTCCGACACTAAGCTAAATGTCGAGTTCTTTCCAAGGTACAACCACTCCCACACACAATGTATTGTGAGGACTAAAATACTAACCACTCACACTCACAAGATTATGATAGTTTAGTACAACAATGAAGTATGAATCAACACAAGATCATACAACACTAAACAAACAAGACTTCCAACTTCTCATTGAAGCTTGAATGTAACTTGATCTTCTTTGCTACAAAAGAGATCACAAATATGATATGAAACTGAGTTAGAAAGGTTAGAGAGAAGATATGTATGAGAGTATGATTGAAATGTATGAAAAACTACTTGGTTTGGCTTTGCTATTTATAGCTAAAACCATCAGCAGGCACCACTGACCGCGGACCCCTTAAAAGGGTTCCGCCCGTTATGAAATTTGGTGCCGCCGAGGTCTGACAGCAAGATATCAAAATCTTGCCAAAGTCAACCATATCTATGCAAGATTGTGTAAGATATGAAGAGTCCAAATCTATATAAAATATCTAATGAAATCTTCCAATGATTTCCATGATGCATCACATGATGTCATGTGTTGTTTTTCTATTTTTAGAAATATGCAAATACATAAGTAATGTTTAGTTTTTAAGAAACCAAAACATTCTAAAAGCTACTATCATACATTATGGTTAGATTCATATTAAGATATGATTAATCACAATGTAAATGCTTGAGTGATGAAGATATTATTTGAAAAAGCTTTTTTTAATATCTATTAAACTTGACAAGCTTTAAGCTTTATAAAAATTAAATTTACTTTTGTTGTTAACAAAACTTGGGTAAAGATCAAAAATATAAATAAAGTTTAATGACGATATTTGTATTAACAGAGATGACTTGGAAGAAGAACTTATGTTGACAAAGCAACATGGTCTTACGCTAATTCTAGCAGTTTTCTTGCAAGGCTTGGTTGATGGTGAAGTTTTTGTCATTTTGACTTGGGCTTTTGCTAGTAGATGGTGATAATTGAGAAGGTGTGAAGATGATCATGGTAAAAGCTCTTAATTTATAGGAATGAAGAATTATGGAGAAATGTGTTTGATTTGATGTTAAACCATAGATGAGATGAGGTTTCTAATGATTTTGAAGTGGGTTTAATGCTAGTCATATCACCCAAGTCAATCCATACAAGAAGGATGGAGTGAAGAGACAAAGATTTGCAATAAATGTGTTATAATGATTGTGAGATCCTAACAATCAAATTACCCACGGATTGCAAGGAACCAAATTTTTGGTTCCTTCCTTTATGCAAAAGGGTTCCTTGGGTGGATTTTTGAAATTTTTGAATTTTGGTGGGAAATGGATATCCTATGTGCCTAAGTATGTTATACTAGTTCTAATATAGGTAGTAACTAGTTAAGATTAACTTAGAAGCAATGTATGGTAATTTGGAATGTCAAAATAAGCGAAATTAAAAAATATACTTGTAGGATCCAGGACACCAAAATTTTACACATGCAGAACCCTTAAAAGGGTGCCGCCTGGTCCGCCTGTACAGGTACGGCGGTACCAATTTCTATAACAGATGGTACCAAATTTTTGGTGCCGTCTAATCCGTGGACACCAGAAATCACCACAGAACAGTTTTTTAGGTGTCGAGAACTTTTCTGAAACCTGAAATTTTGCTCAAAACATGTGACATTAATTATTTCTAGTTAGGAAAAGTAAATAACATATGCACAAACATAGTGGAGCATAGAATTTGACCAAGGGCTAACGATTTTCACATAAAAGTGAAAATGGGTAAAATTTGATAACACACTTGTGCTATCCCTCTGCATGAAATTGTTAGCATACATAATTGTTTTAAGTTATATTATCATCCTACAAAATAAAAACAACCAAATTATATCAAACACCAAAGTTATTGTCTTGTTCCAAACACTCCTTCAAATGAACCTTACTTGTTCATCTTCTTGTAGATCTTAGTCATCATCCTACCAAGGCACTTGAACATCCCCTTGGTTTGCTTGAACTCCTCCGATGCATTCTCAATCTCAGGGAGAGATGCATAGTACTCTTGAGGTGGAAGGCGAGAATTTGGAAGACCGTCCTCGGAGCTATTAGATGATGATGATGATGGAGTTGGAGGTTTTGCTCTTTTGCCTTTAGTCTTAGCCACTCGCTCGTCACTCAAGGGTACAAAGATGTGAGGGATGAGCTCATAGTCAAGCTTCAACCCTTTTGGGCTTGGTGGAATTGGTGCAAAGGCTCTATAGAGACGGGTGAGAAGCATCCCGTAAGGAAGAGCAACCGATCCTTGAGTTGGAATGTCAATCATTCTCCTAGCAATGTAGTAGGCTAAATTGAATGGTTGACTGGTGGACAAGTTGTAAAGCATGTGACAAAGGCAAGCGTTGATATGGTCCTTATTCCCTATGGTGCTAATGACGTTGGCTTTAAGAAGTTCCTCCCATTTCTTAAATTCGGGCTTAAGTTCATTAAGCTCCATTCCATATGGATCTCGGTTCACCTCTTTTCCCTTTCGGGTGACACGGGTTGGAGCGGCTCTTAGGTTAAAGAGGCCCTCACGGATGACATCCTTATCCGCTAGAGGAGTTTGGTAGGGAAGAGAGCGGTCATTGATTCCATCAAGGATAGTGAGTGACCACTTATCCGAGTAGACAAATGTCCCTCGGTTGGGAATACCTAGCAGTTGAGCAAATTGGGTTAAGGAGATGCTGTAGTAGTTTTGATTGATCCTAAACCTAAGGCTAAACTCATCATCCTCATCAATGAAACCGGTGACACTAGCATAGAACTCTAACACAAACCTAGGACAAATAGGTTCATCGATGTCAAGGAGACATTCGAATTGGATAGCGCCTAGTTCTTGACGGAGATTGGTATTGTCGACAAAAGAGGAGTGAATGGTTCTACCCTCATGGAAGTACCTTGTTCCTAGACTCTTAAAGATTTTGACTTGTTCCTTGGAGAGTCCCTTGGTTTTGTGATGTTTGGGAATGTAGTTAAGGGTATCATTGTGATCATAGAATTTTGCGGCTACCATGGTTATTCCTATGAGCAAGAATTTACATGTTAAAAATGAGAATAAACTTAAAGTTTTGGTTCTAGTGTGTGCCTATATGAAAACGATTTGGAGGTGCGGTTATCTCGACTAATTTTATGCATAAAATGGTTTTTAGTGAGGGTTTTTGGCAAACGGCATGAGATAACCCAAACGCTCCTAATTCAATGTGGCTTCATTTGAATATACCCGGGAATGCATATTAGTTATGCAATACCTTTAGTATTCAAGAGCATGCAAGTGATAAAAATTTAACGTTTCTATTTGTATTAACAATGAAAAATTGTTTTCCTACAAGTGAGAAGCTTTTCAAAGAATTTTGACATGGGGTGTTTGGTTATTTGAATAAAACCTTATAGTCATTATCTTTTGATTAGTGGGAAAACATGATTTGTTTATGCAATATGACAATGTAGTACCTAATTTCAATGACTAGTTATGCAATTTGCCAATTAAATCCATGTTTTTTACAAGAATATACATAATCCCCATGTAATGATTTTGTGCACAAATTAGAATCCTAGACTCAGATTTAAGAGATAAAATGTAGTTAGGATACTTACAATGATGTTATCTCCAGTGATTAGTGGGTGAGACACTGTCAACAATGAGTTAGGTCTAATGTTTACATGTTTTGGTAAAGTGGGTTGTGAGGAAGAAGATGTTTTGTAGGTAGAATTTTTGCCACTGTTGTCACCACGGACCAGACGGCACCAAAAATATGGTTCCGCCTTTGTTGTCGTTTGGTGCCGTGAGAACAGTAGCATGTTCAAAAAAAAATTTGTTTTGTTTGTTCTAAGGTTTAGACTATGTTTTACCAACATGTTTGGTTCCATTAACCCCAAACCAAGTCTAAGAATATTAAATGGTTCTCTTTTGAGAGGCTTGGTTAGAATGTCAGCAATGTTGTTTTTGGAGGATACTATCTTAATTGAGATGTTTTCTTTTTGAACATTGTCGCGAAGAAAGTGATGACGGATTTCAATATGCTTTGTACGAGCATGATGGACGGGATTTTAGCTGAGATCAATAGCTCCTTTGTTGTCGCAAAATATAACGATATCGTTGAGATGAATTCCGTAATCCACGAGAGCTTGCTTCATCTACAGATCTTGTTGACATGCTTTTCCGGCTAAGACGTACTCGGCTTCAGTAGTTGAGATAGCTAAAGCCGTTTGCTTCTTTGCAAACCATGAGGTGAGACAATGTCCGACAAAAGTGCAAATACCACTTGTACTTTTTCTATCGACATAGTCACGGGCATGATCCGAATCGGCATACACTATAGTTTATACACCCGTTCCTTTGGGATACCATAATCCTAAACATGTCGTTCCCTTAATGTATCTAAATATCCTTTTCAAGGCTTCTAAGTGTGATACCTTTGGATTTTCTTGAAAGCGAGCACATAGACAAACACTAAACATAATGTCGGGTCTACTAGCCGTGAGATAGAGTAAGTTACCGATCATTCCTCTATATTTAGTGTTATCTACCAATTCACCTTCCTCATCCTTGGTAAGTTTAGTGTCCGAGGACATGGGTGTCTTAGTTGGTTTTGAGTCTTCAAGACCAAATTTCTTAAGCATATCATTTATATATTTAGATTGGTTAAAGAATATGCCATCTTCTAGTTGTTTAATTTGAAGTCCTAGAAAGAAGTTTAATTCACCCATCATACTCATCTCAAACTCATCGTGCATGATTTTAGAGAAATCATCACATAGCTCTTGACAAGTTGATCCGAATATGATGTCATCAACATATATTTGAACAATGATTATATGTGATTCCTTTTTCTTGGTAAAAAGAGTATTATCTACTAATCCCATGGTGCATTTGTTTTCAACAAGAAAAGTCCTAAGTCTATCGTACCAAGCTTGTGCTTGCTTAAGACCATATAATGCTTTCTTGAGTTTGAAGACATGATGTGGTTTCTCAAAGTCGGTAAAACCGGGAGGTTGAGCAACATATATTTCTTCGTTAATAAACCCATTAAGAAATGCACTCTTAACATCCATTTGAAATAATTTAAAGTCATAAGCACATGCATAAGCATGTAATATTCTAATAGACTCGAGCCTAGCTACCGGTGCATAAGTTTCATCATAATCAATTCCCTCTTGTTGATTATAACCTTGTGCGACAAGCCTAGCTTTGTTTCCAGACACTACACCATTTTCATCCATTTTATTTCGAAAACCCCATTTCGTTCCACTTATAGTTTGATCTTTAGGTTTTGGAACTAACTTCCAAACATCATTTCTAACGAATTGGTTTAACTCTTCATGCATAGCAATTACCCAAGATTCATCTTTTATTGCTTCATTTATTTTTTTCGGTTCAATGGTAGATACAAAACAAAAATGATTACTTTAATTTTGGGCTTGTGACCTTAAGGTTCATTGATTAAGTTATCCTATGACCTTTTCTAAATGATGACTTTTGGATTCTTTGATGTTTATAATTTCATTATTTAATGGTTCATCTTCCTTGTCATTTTCAATTATTTCTTGACTTTCTACAAGTTGACTTTCAACTAATTCATCATCTACCAAAGGTGATGTTTTAGAGGCAGGTGGACTTTCGTCGAATGTTATGTTCAACGATTCCTCGACTCTCATTGTTTCTTTGTTTAGGACAATGTAAGCTTTACTAGTTTGAGAGTAACCAAGAAATACACCTTCATAAGACTTTAGGTCAAACTTGGTGAGATAATCTTTAGTATTAAGAACGAAACATTTACATCCAAATACTCTAAAATATCCTAAAGTTGGCTTTTTACCTTTATAAAGCTCATATGGTGTTTTGTTTAAGAAAGGACGTATTAGGACTCTATTTAAAATATATGTAGAAGTGTCAACGGCGTTACACCAAAACTTTTGAGGAATGTTTTGTTCATTTATCATTGTTCTACTCATTTCTTGAATGGTTATATTTTTACGTTCTACGACTCCGTTTGATTGAGGTGTTCGAGGAGCCAAGAAGTTATGTGTTATACCATTTGCATCACAAAATTTTCCAAATTGTGTTTCATTGTCAAATTCACGACTATGAATCGTTCGAATCGACACAATTTTAACACCTAGTTGATTTTGAATTTTCTTGCTAAGAATTTGAAATTTATCAAAAGCTTCATTTTTGGTTTTCAAAAACAACGTCCAAGTAAACCTTGAGTAATCATCTACTATGACCAAAGTGTATAAGTTGTCTCCATAGCTTCTTATAACGGATGGACCAAACAAGTCCATATGCAAAAGTTCTAGACACTTAGATGTAGACACCATGTTTTTAGCCTTATGGCTACTATGGGTTTGTTTACCAATTTTGCAAGCGTCGCAAAAATGTTGGTCATATTTTAGTTTTGGTAAATTCGTAACTAACTCTTTTAAAGATAGGTTTTGTATGAGTCTCATATTAGCGTGACCCAAACGTCTATGCCATAGAGTTGAGCTATCATCTAAAGTTGTTAGACAAAGTTTTTCATTAGATGTTTCATCTATTTTCATGACGTATATATTATTTTTCCTAACTCATTTAGCTATGGTGATACCATCTTTTAATATTTTACTACCATTTTCTTCAAATAGTACTTTATACTTTTTATCACATAATTGGCTAATACTAAGTAGATTAAATCCTAACCTATCGACATGAGCAACATTTTCAATAGTTAGGGATTTATGAGCGATCGTACCTTTGCCAATTATTTTGCTTTTAAGATTGTTACCAAAAGTTACATTACCTCCATCATACTCTTGGTATGTTGAGAAGAGGCTTTTGTTGCCCGTCATGTGTCGTGAGCATCCACTATCTTTTATCCACTCATCAGGTTCCAATCCAACTTTCAAGCATACCACGTTTGACTCGTGTGCCATTAGAGCGATCTCATCCTTGCTTGACTCTTCATCATCCTCACTATCTCTCCAAGCACCACTTACAAAAGCTCGTTGAGTTTTGTTTTTAGGTGGCTTGGGACAATCTCCTATTAGATGACTTGCATCACCGCATCTAAAACACTTTCTTTCACCTTTGCTCTTTTAGTCATCCCGATCTTTTCGGTATGGCTTCTTTTCTTCTCGAGGTTGTCTTACAAACTTTCCTCTTTTTCTAAAGAACTTTTTGAAATCTCTAACGGCCATGGCATACTCCTCATCTTCACTACCGGAGCAAGATTCGTCATCATCACTTGATTCCCTTATTGCTTTTAGAGCAACGGATTTGATTTTCTCTCTCTTTCTTTTGATGATTTCCGAATCTTTCTCCATCACCATTTCATGAACTTTGAGGTTTCCGATTAGCTCGTCTAGTGTCACTTTTGAGAGATCTTTTGATTCTTCAATAGCCGTCACTTTAGCTCTCCACTTTGGATGGAGTGCTCTAAGAAATTTCCTGACAAAGTTCTTACTACGAAAAGATTCATCTATCAATGGTTTCATCTTCAGGGATAACAAATTGTTCATATTGTTGAACAAGAAGATCGATTTTGTTATCCTTGACTTGTGAATTTCCTTGATGTGTAATAATCAAAGATTCCCAAATATCTTTAGCGGTTTCACACATAAAAATTCTTTCATATTCTTTTCTAGGCAAAACATTGTAAAGCATCATTTTAGCTTCATTATTTTTAGCAATTAGTTTCTTTTGTTCATCAACAGAAATATCTTTTGTTGTAGAACTAAAATCCCCTTTAACAATAACAAACCAAAGATCTATATCTTTTGATTTTACATATGTTTCAAAACGGTTTTTCCAATAGATAAATCCATTGGTTTCAAAGAGTGATGGTCTTTGCATAGATTTCCCTTCTTTAAAGTTTTCGGAATCCATGGATCGTTTCAAGTTTTATAAAGTACAATTTTAGAAATTCTTGAGCAACGAGACTCTGATACCAATTGTGGAAAACTAGAAGGGGGGTTAAATAGTTTACCGATTAAAAACTTTGTTTTGAAACTTATTTAAAGATCGATTGATATCGATCTTAGATGTGTTAGTGAAATATGCAAACAATATATAAAGAGTAGATAAGGAAAGAAACAATCAAACCACAACAAGTTGTTTATAGTGGTTCGGTCTACAAGGGCTCTTTTTCCTTGCCCTACTCCACTCCCCGAGTCTCACACTCGAGAGTTTAACTTCACTAGTCAACAAGCTCCTTTCACGGGTGGAGAAACCTTTACACTTTTCTTACACACTATTTCCGACACTAAGCTAAATGTCGAGTTTTTTTCAAGGGTACAACCACTCCCACACACAATGTATTTTAAGGACTAAAATACTAACCACTCACACTCACAAGATTATGATGGTTTGGTACAACAATGAAGTATGAATCAACACAAGATCATAAAACAACAAACAAACAAGACTTCCAACTTCTCGTTGAAGCTTGAATGTGACTTGATCTTCTTTGCTACAAAAGAGATCACTAATATGATATGAAACTAAGTTAGAAAGTTGGAGAGAAGGAATGTATGAGATTATTATAGAAATGGATGAAAAACTACTTGGTTTGGTTTTGCTATTTATAGCCAAAAACATCAGCAAGCACCACGGACCACGGAATCCTTGAAAGGGTTCCGCCCGTGTTAATATTTGGTGCCGCCGAGGTCTGACAGCAAGATCTCAAAATCTTGCCATAGTCAACCATATCTATGCAAGATTGTATAAGTTATGTAGAGCTTAAATCTACACAAAGTATCTAGTAAAATATTCTAAGAATTTCAATGATGCATCACATGATGTCATGTGTTTGTTTTTCTATTTTTAGAAATATGTAAATACATATGTAATGTTTAGTTTTTAAGAAACCAAAACATTCTAAAAACTACTATCATACATTATTGTTTAAAGTCATATCAATATATGATTAATCACAATGTAAATGCTTGAGTGATGAAGATATTATTTGAAAAAGCTTGTTTTAATATCTATTAAACTTGACAAGCTTTATGTTTTATAAAAATTAAATTTACTTTTGTCGTTAACAAAACTTAGGTAAAGATAAAAAATATAAATAATGTTTAATGACAATATTTGCATTAACATGATATTTTGTGATATTCAGATGATCACAAGTGATATTCTGTGTTATTCAGAAAATCACTTGTGATATTCTTTTCAGAATATCACAAGTGATTTTCTGAATATTACAAGTGATTTTCAACTAACGCTTTGAAAAATAAAAATCACAAGTGATATTCAGAATACCACAAAGTGATATCCAGAAAATCACAAGTGATATTCATAATATCACAAAGTGATATTCAGAAAATCACTAGTGAAAGTGATATTCTGAATATCACAAGGTGATTTCTGAATATCACAAGGTGATTTCTTAATATCCCAAAGTAATATTCAGAAATCACAAGTGATATTCTGAATATCACAGAAAATCACTTGCGATAGTCAGAAACGTATGAAAACATAAGAAAACAGACGAAAACATAAGAAAATGGACGAATATGTATGAAAATAGATGAAAACGTATGAAAGCCTAAAAACACGTTTGAAATGGATGAAAATGTATGAAAAATGGACGAAAAAGAAAGAAAACTGATGAAAACGTATGAAAACGGACAAAAACGTTAGAAAACGTAAGAAAACAGAAGAAAAAGTAACAAGACTGATGAAAACGTATGAAAACATAACAAAACATACAAATGCGGACGAAAACGTAAGAAAACAGACGAAAACGTAAGAAAACGGACGAAAACGTATGAAAACGGACGAAAACGTAAGAAAATGGACGAAAACGTAATAAAACGAACGAAAATGTAAGAAAACAGACGAAAACAGGCCAAAACGTAAGAAAACGTAAGAAACAGACAAAAACATATGAAAATGGACGAAAATGTAAGAAGACAGACGAAAAATGGACGAAACGTAAGAAAATGGACGAAAACGTAAGAAAACAGACGAAAACGTAACAAGACTGACGAAAACGTATGAAAACGGACGAAAACGTAACAAAACAGACGAAAACATATGAAAACGGAAGAAAACGTAAGAAAACAGAAGAAAACGTAAGAAAACGGACGAAAACGTAAGAAAAGGACGAAACGTAAGAAAACAGATGAAAACGTAAGAAACGGACGAAAACGTATGAAACGTATGAAAACATTTAAAACGTATAAAAAGCGGAAAAAGGACAAAACGTATGAAACCGACGAAAACGTAGAAAGCGAAAAAAAAAAAAAAAAAAAGGAAAAAATTGTGAAATTAAAAAAAGGGATTAAAAAAAAGATAAAAAATGAGAAAATAAATAAGAAATATAAAAAGAAAATAAAAAGACAAGAAAAAACATGGACATACGTTTAGACATATTAAATCTTAGCTTAATCCCCACCATTAGATCAAAATAGAAGGAAGGTAGGATTTATCCCTTAGTAATTTTTGAATATGCAAAATAAAGTGCCCTATGTTTATTATTGAAATTTAAATTAACTTGAAATTAAGTAATATTAGTAGACTATTATATCATTCATTAAAAATGGAAACATCATCTACTACTAAACTAATATTTTAAGTATTAATTAATCCTTTAAGCTTTTATTATTTTTTGTTTTTAACTCATATATTTTTTTCTCGTAATACCTACAAATTGAATCCGTAAGTTTTGCATCAAGGTTCAAACCAAAATCACAATTTCGCAACCAGAAAACCAGAAAAGAATCAAAGCAATTAACCGAAAACATCTCTTGCTCTTGGTGGAAAAAGTTGCTTTCAATGACGACCTACTGATTGAATTCTTATCTCGGTTACCGGTAAGAACACTCCTTCGGTTTATGTCTGGAACTCTCTTCTGACATACCCTAGTTTCAAACTTCTCCATAGCCCGAACCCTTGCGGGTTGTTTGTTCCGGTTAATACCTCTACCTCTAAACCACAAATAGTATATGAGTTTGTCTCATTCAATGTCGAAAATCTTATGAAACCGCCTTTCATAACCCCTAGTTGTGATCCAAATGTTAATATTATTGGCATTGAGGACTCTTCTAATGGTCTAATGTTGTGCCGTGGCGAAAGCAACAAGTATTATGTTTACAATCCAACGGTAAACCAATACACTGTGCTTCCTAAACTTGAAGAGTACGATTATACGAGTCTATGTGGTATAAGCATGACTATAACTTATGATCATTCAAATCACCTCATTACAACATTGCATATGCTTGTAGATATTATTGTAATGGGAAAAGATTTTATAAGATAAGTATTTATTCATCAAAAACCCGCACTTGCAAGACTTGCATGCCTTTGAATTGGCATTTGATAACAACGCTATTCTTGGTATGAAGTTTAGGGGTGGTGCTTATTGGAATAAAGCAATTCATTGGATCCACAATACAGGATTGGTTTTGTATATCAATTTGGATGAAGAGATACTTCATCAGATAGAACCACCTATGGTCCTCTTGGTTTGGATAAGAAAAGTTAGTCGACTGATATATTTGTGTCACGGGATCACTTGCTTGTTATTGAAGTACATCGTCCAAGTAATTCAAAGGTAAAAATTCATGAGTTGAAGAGAGATTATCCAGGATAGTTAGTGAAATACCATGTTGACCTTGAAAGAGTGTTGGAGGGTCATTTCCTGACATCATTGCTGATTGCTATCGTGTTGCATTTGAGTTTATGGTACTATCTATTATTTTGGGAAAAAAAGAAGACGATTCATTTTATATTGGAAATAGATGGAAAAGCTGTGAGATTTAACTTGGTATCGAAGACGTTTCACAAGCTGCATGATTTTACTGCATCTCGCTATGATGGTTACTCTCACTACATTTGTGGGATACACGCGGGCTATCCATGGCCATATGTTATTCAATTTCAGGAGTCTTTATGCAGCGTTTGATGCATATGTTGTTAGATTCCCTCTTTGGTGGTTTTTTGTATACATAGACTTTACTTGTTGGTTATACCTGCTTGCGATATTCATTTTGTTTTTTATATATCAGACCAGGACCATTGCTATTGCGATTTCATTCTCATGGCCTTTTTTATACTAAACACCCTTAATAATGGTTTTGATCTTTGATGGTACAAAGTTTATTCTGTTCTTGCATTGCTATTTATGATACAAATATATCAAACCCGGCCTTTCTGAGATACTTTGGTACTAAATTACTAATGGTGTGATATAGTGGGAGACTGGGAACTTCAATGGCTAGCACACTGCATTTAGGTGTTCTATGCATAATGAGCACCCAAATTAGCAATTTCATAGTAAAAAATGTGAAACAAGAATAAGGATACCACTGAAATCAAACATGACCAAACTATAATAAAGGGTTATTATACAAAAAAGTCACTAAAGTTTGCGGAAAATTTGTCCTAAATCACTAAAGTTTAAAAGTTGTCATTCAGGTTACTCAACGTTAAAAAGCAAACATGTCAATAGTTTTATCGACTTTTACTTTTATTTGTTTTATATGTTAAGAACAAAATGTTATGCCTTTCAAGCTCAAGAACCCTGACGACAACTTTCATAAGTTCAAGAACGTGGTTGATAACTTTCATAAGTTGAAAGCGTGAATGACAACTTTAAACTTTAGTGACTTAGGACAAATTTACCGCAAACTTTAGTGACTTTTTTGTATAATAACCCCTATAATAAATGTCAAACATGTTTATTCAACATTTTAAATAAGGTCATTTTATTCATATTCAACATTGAACTTGGTCTTTGACTCATCATTCAAAAATGATTAATATCACTTTGTATAATTAAGTTTGAATTGGTTGAATAATAAGCTATTTTCAATCAAATCACTTGATCTATTTTACTATATTTTGAGAGAGAACAAATTATTGACATTTTAAAATGTTCACAAGTTTTTTTGTGGGCCAAAGTGAAGTGGAGTGTTAGTTTAGTTGAAGTGATACACCTTGTAATGACAAGAGGATAGGCTGGTCCAAAGACAGTACACTCCTAATTGGACCACTAGTCCTGCTCCTCTCTATAAATCCATCTTCTCATTTTTGTGCAATTCCAATTTTTAATATTTACCTAATTAAGAATTTTGAAATGATCCTCAACAACAACACTTATATAGATGACCTAATATTTTGTCCAATTTATGTGTAGTGAACGTTATGCATAGACTTACTGAAGTCGTTGAGTAAAATGTGTCACAAATCGTTTAGTAGAAAACGACGTGCACCGATATGATGTTGCAAGTTTGCAACTCCTTGTGGCACTATGAAGTGTCTACAGTTTATCAGTTCATTGAATGGAAGTATATATGGCTACACCTAAAGCTTGAAATAAGCTTGAAATGATGAATGATACTACACTATAACCATGTATGTCAGCATGCATGTTACTTATCTAATGCCTATAAATCTATAATAGTATACTACCAAAACTTAATAAGATAATCAATGTCACCGTTGCATCACCATGATTAAAAATGAGTAAAGTAGGTGAAGTTGGATTGAAATTCTTAAATGTAAATTAATTTTCTACTTAGTGTTTTATGATACACGTAAGAAGTTATTGTTATTAAAGACGAGTAAAGCTATAACCAATCACTATTTATGGCAAATGGAAAGATAAAAGAGTGAAAGAGGAAGATGATCGAGGGCATGAGGCATTAAGATTGGTAGGCCAATTGTCGTGCTTTTAGCGGGCCTAATATCACACAATAGAGTAATCATATATAACTTCCACTGTCTCCTTGTGGGCCACAAATGGACCTTTCTTGGATCTTTTATTAAACAATCTCTAAAATCTCATATTAAATGTTTGGTTTGACTTTTCAAGTTTTCTTTATAACTTTTAACCTTAAATATTTTTGTGTTATATAAGAATAGATAAAAATAATACGTGGTGAAAATACATTTAAAACTCAATCTATTCATATATTTTCGATCAAATATTATATAACACAATCAAAATATTTATGGTCGATGTTAAGAAAAGAATACTTAAAAATTCAAACCTGACATTTAAGATGAGACGAAAGAATATATTTGTTATTTATTTGTATCTTAAAGAAAAAAATAAAAAAGAGCTTAAATTCTGCTTTATAGATATCAGTAAATAATTTCTAACAAATAATGTTGAATATCATTGTGATTAAAAATCTTTTAGAAACTTAACAATTTTTATTTTCAAATGACCAAGAAAAGTAAAGTTTTTATAAATTTTGACCTAGTTTACATATAAATGCGTATATAACTATATCATTGTATATTCAATCAAACACGGAAGAAAAAAACTCGCACCTTTCTTTGCAAGACTTGTAAGGTGTGTTTGTTTTTAAAAAACTTCTTCTCAAGCCTCTTACTCTTACCAGGTAAGAAATGGGCAGACGCTTTTTGTTTGCTTTTTTTTCTTTCGGTAGCACCCGCCAGACATATAACATCTTACTCAAGAAGAGTGGGAGACTGTCTTATCGCTTCTTACTCGCTTTCAGAACCTTTATATAATATATTTGATTGTTTATTAAGTATGTTATATTTATGATAAAAAGTCTTGTTTCATATTTACATAAGTTACCTATTATCGCATCAAGGTTGTTTTAATAAACAAATTGCAAAACGAAAGACTTAAAATCATTCTTGACACTTATACAAAAACAAACAACATTATTTCGCTCGATTTAGACTTTCTACCACCTTACTAATAAGATGTGATAATGATTCGCACTCCAAAACATCTTAACGAAACAAACACACCCAGTGAGAAAACACCTAATATCCTTTTCTTGTGGGACTTTAGTCTCGACTAGAGATAATTTTTTTTTTTTTTTTTTTTTCATGCGAGTGTTGTATCGTATTTTGAGTTACTTTCAAATGATAAAAAAAGAAAAACTTTACAATGAGAAAAATACAATGAAGGTTAAGAGAAATAAGAGAAAAAAAAAAGTTCTTAAATACTGACATAAAGCTAATCTGACGAGAAAAAACATCAACTACACCCGCCACATTATAGTCCTTTGTCATTTTTAAGCAAATAACGTTGATGTCTAAAATAAGAGTTGATTATTAGGAAGGTCAACTAATTCAAATGTGTTCTAAACAAGAGTAGTAACGTTGCATGCTCTACACATTATTTTTTTTGTTTAGTAGTTTAATAATAGCTTTATGATAAGAAAACACTATAATGTTTTCCAAGGAAAATTGAAAGAGCTAGAAAGCATATAAATACTCCGTAGACGTTTTGCATGACTATTGCACAGAGATGATACGTTAAAGTAAGGTGTTATTTGTTTATTAAAAGGCTTTGAATCTGAATCTGATTCGCACATCTGAATTTGATTTGTACATCTGAATTTGAATCTGTGGTTGAAATGTCTTAATCTAATTCCATCTTAATGTGTATTAGAGGCCGTGAAATCTGGATCTGACTCATATAAAGTATTTATTTTTGTAAAAGTTGTCAAAATTTTTTGGGGTAAAGGTTGTTAGTATTTGTTAGATTATCATGAAATTTTTTCATCTATCACCAAACATGACTTGACATCGACACAACAATAAAACAAATTATGGTTAAACTTTTTTAAAGCTTTATAAGGGGTCATGTTTGGGTTGACATTATCAACCCGTCAAAACTTGTTTGGATTATGTTATAATGTTTCAATATGAATTGTCACTCGTAACTTTTATCATCTTGTACATTTATTATTTTAAAAAAAAAAGATATGCGATGATTTTTATTAAAGGTACTTTCTATACGAATCGAAATGTCGAAACAAGACAAAAAATACATAATGATGAAGAAAAATTATGAGACATTAAGAGGTGTTAAGACACCCTTCAACATCTAGTTCAATAAGAGTTTTTAGTCTCTTATTAGCTCTTAATGAGCCGAAAAAACAAACACTCTAAATCTTAACCACCTCTTACCGCCTCTTAATGACAAAGAAAAAACAAACACACTTTTTGGTCCAAACCTCTTATTGCATCTGACTGAATTAGATTAAGAGGCTATTAAGAGGTTTTTTTTGGAAAAACAAACGCAACCTAACACTATAAAAATCTAAGAAACGTGCCAATGTTATGTCAACGACTTGTTGAGCTAGCATACATCATGTTTAATTCCTTAAACCAGGGCCTAGCACAACGATAACAAGAAGATTAAACATGATCAAAACCACTTATCTCGGGTGCAAACTTCTTTTAATCTCATGCATATAAGAAAATCATAAAAAGGGAGATAATTTGCGCATTCTAATTTTTTATTTGCACATGATGTGAACATAGTACAAATATCTTTTGAATGAATTAATTGTTACAAGTAAAAAATACTGAGTTTGTTGTTGGCACGTGAGGGGCACGTGTGGTATTTTAAATACTCCACGTGAGGTGCACGTGAACACTCCAAAAACTGTCTTAACAGATTTTGGCGTCCATTTCCCCTGTTTAAATACCAAGTTCTGTTTTAGTGGAAAGTAGCTTTTGATTTGTATTTGTAAACTTCTCTTCTTCCGCTTGTAACTCATCATTGTGTAAACCACCATTGATATCATGCTACTTTGGCTAATTGTTCTTCTTCTTCTTCCAATTTACCTAACTGCTTGGCGATCGTATTTCATTTCTTAACTGATTTCTAATACGGACGATATCAATTGGTATCAGAGCACTTTTCTGATACCTACGTTCCATCATCTCATTCTTTTTTTATTCCCAATCCAGAATACGTGTTCTTGAGTCTTAAAAATCGTGTCAACTCGTCAAGAAGTGAGGTTCAATCGTGTGTTGGATGATGCAATGAAATAAGCAATTGTGGAAATTGTTAGGGGTGTGAATGAACTTATAGTTTCAATATTAGATACAATCAACTCTGGAGTGGCAAGTATAACAGATAGGATTGAAGCATTGTTGGTGTTTCAAAACTTTGCTATGAGGGAATTTAAAAGTATCAATAATGGTGAAGGCACCAGTGGTCATGGGAGTAGAAATAGTGATCAGAATGGTGGTGGTCAAGGCAGTTATGGTATGTTGACCAAGTTTGACTTTCCCAAGTTTAGTGGGAAGATGTGGATGGGTGGCCATTCTGGGTGACTCAGTTCTTTGTCCTTGATATTGTCAGAGATGAATACAAAATCAGATTAGTCTCCATGCATCTTTAAGATAAAGCTCTTTCATGGCATCAATAGTTTATTAAAATTCATGGGGAAAATGTGAACTTGGATGTGTATGTTAGCGAGATTAAAAGCAGATTTGGTAAAATCTATGATGATCCATTAGGAGATTTAAAAAACTTAAAACATGATAGTGATGTTCACAAGTACCAAGAAAGATTTGAAGAATTATCGAATATAGTGGAATTAATCGAGTCTCAGTCATCATTTTGTGTATTGGTTGTTCAAGGGTGAAATTAGTATGCCTATTAGGATGTTTAAGCCTCGCAATATCAAGGAAGTTTTTGTTTGGCTCGAATGCAGAAGCAACCTTAGCTTTGACTAGAACTAAGTGTCTTGGGTTCACCAAGTGTAACTAAACCAAACACTCTTTTGTGGCAAGAACTAGTCCTTTTGTTAACAGAAATGCACCACTTTCGGCTCTACTACCCATCGCTTAATTCAAATTCAACAAGTGGAAGTGTGGAGTACAACTAATAGTTTTAGAAAAGATTAACTCGTATAGAATTGGAGGAGAAAAGAATGAAAGGATTGTGTTTTACCGTGATGAGAAATATATGCACCATGGCATAAGTGTAGTGGTCAACTTTATTCGTTGGAAGTGGTACGTGATGATGAAGAGGAAGAGGGTGATGCATTGATGTGGGAAGAAGGTAAGTTGGTAAAGAAAAAAGATGAAATGTTGCAAGATGCAATACCACATATATCACTTAATGCTTTGAATGGGGTGAGAGGATATGTGGGAAAGCAATTGATCTATATCTTGGTTGATTCTTGTAGCACATATAATTTTCTTGACATTAATACTGCTAGACAAGTGGTTTGTGAAATAGGAAAAATCTATCCCTTGGCAGTTGGTGTAGCAAATGGCAATAAAATGGTTAGTACTTTTGACTGCAAGAAGTTCCAATGGTCTATTCAAGGAGTCAAATTTGCAGCATACATGATGTTGTTACCTTTAGGAAGCTATGATATGGTGCTTTGAATTCAGCGGTTAGAGACTTTGAGGGACAGTATTTGCAATTTCAAAGGTCTAACTATGGAATTCAATTATCAAGGAAGGAAAGTGGTCTTGAGAGGGTCACAAAAAGTAGGTGTAAGTTGGGTGAATGGTAAGCAAATGAGTAAAGAGATAAGCTCCTAGCAAGTTTAGTAGCTTCTATTGTGGTATGTGTATACTCTTCTGAGTTGTTTGCTATAGAAGGGCATAAGATAGCTGAGCCTGAAATCCGGTCCTTAATTGATACCTATGAAGATGTATTTTTTGTTCCAATTACATTACCACCTAAAAGCACACATGATCACCAACTACCATTGATGCATAACACTCCACCCATTAATGTCAGACCATATAGACATCCTCCTAATCATAAGGATGATATAGATCAGATGGTAAAAGAAATGTTGGAAACTGGAGTAATTGGGCCTAGCCAAAGCCCTGTCTCATCTTTGATTGTCATGGTAAAAAAGAAGGATGGTAGTTGGAGAATGTGTGTAGATTACAGATAGCTGAATAAGTTTACAATAAAAGATAGATTTCCTATTCTAGTAATTGAAGAACTGATAGATAAGCTGCAAGGAGCACAAGTGTTTACAAAACTGGATTGAGGTCAGGCTACCAACATATAAGAATGCATGAGGAAGATATCTGAAAGATAACCTTTAGAACCCGTGAAGGCCATTATGAGTTTCTGGTTATGCAATTTGGGCTAACCAATACACCTTCAACCTTTTAATCTATCATGAATATGGTATTCAAACCCTTCCTTAGAAAGTTCACATTGGTATTTTTTGATGATATTCTTATATACAGTAAGAATTTGGGTAAGCATGTTAAGCATCTGCAGATGGTGTTAGATGTAATGAGGAATAATTCTCTGTTTGCAAAGAAAAGTAAGTGTCATTTTGCAGTTAATAAAGTGGAATACTTAGCCATGTGTTGTATGCACATGGTGTTTCCATAGAACCAGGGAAAATTGAAGAAATAAAAGTGTGGACTAGGCATACTTCTGTTAAATAGCTGAGAGGATTTCTTGGACTCACTGGTTATTACAGAAGATTCATCAAGAATTATGCCTTAATTAGTACACATCTGACTCAACTGTTGAAGAAAAATGGATTTCAATGGAATGAAAATGCTACACAGGCTTTTGAGGCATTAAAAGAAGAATCTCTGCACCAGTCTTAGCACATCCAAATTTGAAAAGGAGGTTGTGATGCACACCCAATTGCTTATCTTGGTAAGACTTTATCCCTTAAACATCAAGCTCTATCTACATATGAAAAAGAGTTTTTAGTTGTATTAATGGCTTTGGAGAAATGGATGGGTTATTTATTAGACAGACATTTTAAAATCAAAACGGACCATTTATTTTGAAGTACTTGCTTGATCAGAGGTTAACTACTCCCTTTCAGGCTAAATAAATTACCAAAGTTGTTAGGTTTTGATTATGAAATCAGTTACAAAAAAGGAAGTGAGAATGTAGCTGCTGATGCATTATACATATGTCAAACTAGTGCAAATTGTGTATTTCAGTATTGATGGAGTTGTGTTAGACAAAACCAAAGCTAGTTGCACTGCAGATGACAAGTTACAAGTTGTAATCCAGAAGTTGCAAACTGATCCAAACATTGGTAACTAATACAGTTGGTCAATGGGTCAGTTAAAAAGAAAGGGAAAACTGGTTATTGGTAATGATGAGCAGCTAAGGAACTAGTTAATTTCTTGTTTCCATGATTCTGCAGTTGGTGGACATTCTGGAATTGATAATACTCTCAAAACGTTAAGTGCAGTAGTGTATTGTAAGGGTATGAGGAAACTAGTAAAAAATGGGTACATGAATGTGATGTTTTCCAAAGGAATAAATCTAATATGAGTGCATACTGTCACAATTCTCAATTTCCGGTCATTTCTCAAAATTACTATTCATCGTTTTTGAAGTCGATTTGATATTCTGATAACGTATTTCAAAATTTTATTATTCACAAAACACTATTCATCCCCGGAGAAAATTTTATATTTACAACCATTATCTGCATATTAGTTCATGCATGGGTTTGCATAGTTCATTAACGTATAATTTCCTATTTAATAAACGCTATCGCGTAATCATTTATTTTGAACATTTGATCCGACACTTCCAAAAAATTTCTGATATATTTTTATACTCATATTAAGATTATAAAAATAATATTATTAGTTTACCCGGTGTTTTAAATTTATTTGGTATATAAATTGTTATATTTATATAATTACGACGGTTTTCGTAAATATTACTTGATAATTATTATTTCATTCAATTTTTGTAAGAAATGTGTTTTTATAATTTTTATGACTTTGATATATTTTATTTTGTTCCGTTAAAATTTATTTTTAGCTAACGTTACTCTAAATACTTAAATATGTACATAAGTTACCAACTTTACTTATACATCTATACCTTTACTTATACAAAATACACTACATTATACAAGAAGCATTACCCTTTTATTTTCTTTATGCTTGTCGACACACAAGGATGACACACACTTTTATTGAGTACAAAATATCTAACTACAAGGATATTTACAAGTTTTAATATTATACTACTACACATACATACACCTTTCTATTAGTGAAAAAAAAAATACTCTCTTTGTCATCTCATTGCAACCGGCCAAGGAAGAAAAGAAGCAAGAAATCCATATTTTTTTTCAAGACAAGTTAATTGCACAACCCTAGTATACTTTTAATCAAGGTTTTGAGATAAAAACCTAGGGTATTAGGATAAACCTTGTTCTTTAAACCTCATCACTTTACTAGTAAGCATTTCATGATCATTTTTATCTTCCATATTCATACTTTGGTCATTTGTATCATGCTTGAGGAAAATATGCAAGTTATATGATTATCTATACCACTTTATTTGTTCTTAAGTACTTATAATGAATATATATCATCCTATAATTATCCCTTGAAACATATCATTTTTAATGATGTTTAGGAACCCATGACACCCTAAGAAGGTGTATGGTAGGTTTAGAATAGATTTGGTGTTGATTTGAAGTGGTTAGAATAATTATTACGCGAGAGAAATCATTTTCGACAACTATAAAATAGGGTCTGTTGGTTTTTGTGAAATCTGGAAATTTTGACGGGTTATAAAATATTTTGGGCCAGATATTCAGAAAATATACTTTAAAACAAAAACGTGGTCGCTTGAACGGGTTAAAACGGATTTATAACGAAGAAGTTATGCTATTTTCAAATTTAACGATTTAAAACTATATTTTCCCGAAAATTCAGCATGCTGTCCAGATTTTTAGGATAAAATGAGTCTTAAGCGTTGTCTAAATGAGTCGACTTATCAAAATATATTAGTATACTTTAACACGAAGCTAAGGACATATAAAACGAGAAAACGGACTTATAACGACTAAATTACACGCGCTTAAATAAGGTTGACGTAACTATTTTCACAAGTAGAACACTAATATATTTTCTAATAGCCAAAACTAGTTGTCACCGGAGACCATGTTGAGAGTCATTTTAACATCGATAGAATACTTTTAGAAAACGATGTCTTCTAGTAAAAGTGAGTTCACCTAGTTTATTTTCCAAAATGTTCAACCGTCGTCAAACGGAGTTGTAACGAATAAAACGCGGTCACTCAAACTTTGCCAAAAACTACCTTTAAACAATATTTTTGGTACAAGTACCCTACTTCACCTATGTTTTTCTCCATGATCGAGACCTCTAGGATCAAAAGTTAAAAGCTAAAACTTTGAGATAATGCTACAAGCTTTCCAAAACCATTGAGTTTGTTTCCTAACACTCGATATTCACTATTTTACGACTAGCTTTTCGAGGTCATTTAGTCACTTTCATGAATTGTCAAATTATATTGTTTTACGACGAAAAGCTATAGTTTCTTAATAAATCACTAAACGACTATCGAGAATGTTGTTTCAACATAAATACTTGTAAAGTATTTTGTAACTTGACAAGACGTTATAAACTTATTTTCGACGATAAACTTTATTTTCAAAGGTACAAGTGGTATGGATATCATATGAGTTTGCATGCACGACATTGTTTCATAACTTACATTAGGACACATCATTCATATTAGGTCATGGATAGAGATCGCACCTCATTTCAGCAGTATCTACTTTTCTCATCATAACCATTGCATCGTGTGAGTTCAGAGCCTCACTTTTACTCGCTTAATTGTTTTATAAACTCTTCGAGGAGATACATGCTCAACTACTTGCTTTTACTTTACACTTATATGAACTTAAATATCTTTTGTTTCACCCTATCTCTTATGCTAGTAAGTATATTATGCCCGAACTAAATTGATCACTATGTTATGAACACTATTATTTGAACCACTTTCCGTGATTTTGAGCCTTCGACATATATATTTGAACACTTTAACTTGATTTAAAACATTTTGACATATAATCAATCTCTTTAACTTAATATTGAATCTTTGACTATTTTGAACTTGTTTGACTTTATATTGAACTCTTTGACTGCTTTTGAACTTTTGAACTCGACTTAAACTCTTGAACTTAATTATGAACTTTTGAATGGAACACTTGAACTTGATTACGAACTTTTGAATGGAACTCTTGAACTTAAATACAAACTTATGACTTGTTTGAACTTATTGAACCGGACGTGTTATGACCTTGACCTAAAGTCTCTTATAATAGGAGCATCACTATAAAGTCTCCCATGTTCGGAGCATCACTATAAAGTCTCCCATTTCGGAGCATCACTATAAAGTCTCCCTTGTTCGGAGCAACTTAAAGCCTCCCGGTCCGGGCGTAATGTCTCCCTATGGGACGGAGCATTTAATTTTCAACCCAAAGCCTCCCGGTCCGGAGCGTAATGTCTCCTATGGGACCAGAGCATTTTCAATCTAAATTCTCCCATGTTCTGAGTGTTCTTAATTGTATATAATAGTTGTATGATGTAATGTTCAGACATTCGCATTGTTAGTCTCCTATTAGTAGGTAGTATGGATAGCGCTATTAGAGGTCGGCCAACCTCTCGTCCACTATGTTACGGACGATATTATTTATTCTAGGGCTTTGCACGCATACATTATTATATACGTGGTGCAATATTGTGAATTATTATGGTAACTTATACTCGACTATTAGACACACTATATTTTGTGCAATGGGTTGTGAACACACAAAGTTGCAAGTTTTGTATGGGCGAACTTGAACCGAGTGGATTTACAATGCCTTTGCTTTGTGAACTATTATGATAAACGTGCACTCAACTTCTAGACATACTACTTTTGGCGGTGGGTTGTGAACACACAGTTGCAAGTTTTGTATGGGCGAACTTGAACCGAGCGGATTTGCAATGCCTTTGCTTTGTGGACTATTCTATATGACCAAAACTTTGCTTTTGCATGAACATTCTTTAAAAGCTTTACTTGTTAAACAAACTCTATGAACTCACTCAACCATTGTGTTGACACTTTTAGCATGTTTTATCTCAGGCATCTAAGGCATTCACTTCATGGCATGCATGTGGACTTATCATAGAGTCGCGGTGACGACGCTTCTCACATCCATTTTATGCACTTAACTATCGTTTGATTCTAACAAACTTATTTTGGTATATTGAAAATCTATTGGGACCTATGTTTTGTAAACTCTGATTATTTTATTAATCAAACGATATTTTCAAACGACATTTTAGGTCGCTCGATATAATCAGAACTTTGATGCTATGACAGCCCTCCCAAGGTATTCCATTTCATCAGAAATGTAATTGGGGTGTGACACATACCTGTGTTTGTTACAACCACTTCCAATACCCTCAACTATTTGGTCTTCAATTTCAATGGATTTCATTGAAAAACTACCCAATCCTAATGGCAAGACAGTCATCTTTGTGGTTGTGGATATATTCTAGCAAATATGCTCACTTCATGGCTACGGTGCATCCATTTACAGCTAGTATAGTGGCACAAGTGTTCTCATGTGTACAAGCTGCATTGATTACATATAACAATCATAAGTGACAAAGACAAGGTGTTCATAAGTCATTTTTGGCAATCCTTGTTCACAATGTTGAGAGTAGATTTGCAATTGTCCACTGCATACCATCCTCAAACTGATGGGTAGACTGAGGTAGTGAACAGATGCCTTGAGTGGTACCTTAGGTGTATAACAAGTGAAAACCCTAAATAGTGGACTAAGTGGCTATCATTGGCACGCTTCCGTATAACTTGTCAGTAGTATTTCCCGCAATGTGGTTAAGATAATCAATGACAAGAGAATACCACTAAGTGGTTACCGGATATCACTTGAATCGTGATCACTTTCCAAAGTAAACTATTCGACCCTAATGCCCGGGTATCACGAATATCTACTGGGATAAGACCAAATGCGCTAGAGAATTAGGCACAATTCTATAACCCTTTTGCTAATAAGTGTTTATGGTTTTCAGATGTATTTCATGCATAATCGATCTCTTATTTATAGAAGATTACTCTAGCTAGTCCAATGGAATTATGAGTATTAATCGCCCATTAATAGCCTCATAAGTATCCCCATTATAGTCATTAGTGGTTACATGACCAATTAAACGTGGTCATTAGCGATTTGTAATCGCCATTTAGCAAGATTTTTAACACTAGTAGTACTTAACACTAGCGCACTTTCATACCATTAGCGCACTTTCACACTAGCAATACTTTTATAGTGCTATCGCCGGATACACCGCTCATGGAATCCACAAGCTTCGGGAAAACACAAGCTTCAAAGTGGAAACACAAGCTTCAGCGGAAACATTGCTTATCGTTGGAAACATCGCTATCGCTGAAACCACAAGCAAGATTTTCCACAAGCGATTTCTACTAGCACTACCAATACAAACCACTACAAGAGTCGTGGTGTTCATGAACCTTATGGGTGTACACTCTGCACCTCCTAACCCATTACAAGGTGTGAACTAATCCCACAAGTGCACTAAATTTTCCAACAATCCTCCCCAAATTTAGTTCACTTCCTTTGCATAAAAATAAACATCAAGCAAAACATGTGCATAAACGAAAATGTCCCGAGGATTGAATTTCCATCTTAGTAAATTACACGCTCAAATATTCGCGAATCGGTGTTCTAAGAATTGAACCCTTCAACCCATTCAATACCAAGATAAAATACACACAAGTTTTCAAACACTTAAAAGCTCCCGACACTATACAAGCCATGTGTCCATATCCAAATTCATAAATGTTGTAAAGCTAAAAGTCCAAAGCTTCTCAAGCGGCAAACTTCAACATTTACATAGGTGGTTCCTCCTTATTCATGCTCCCGCCAAGCACTTTTCAAATAAAATTAACCATTAAGTAAAGACTTCATCCTCCTTTCAACGAGTTCCGAGCACAACCCTGGATGTAAATAAACATGTGCTCCACCATCGAATGTTCGCTTTCCACATTGAACTCAGCCCCAAGTTTCCTCAGAGGAGTCAGCGTCCTAGCATTCAAGGACTAAGTCGACTTAAACCCATTCCTTTACTGCACTTTATAACCAAGTCTCTAGCCGCACCCTTCGCCAAGTGATCGCCTAAGTTCGCTGAGATCTAACAAACTCTATAGATACCACCCCATTCATGATAAGCTCATTTAATCATGCTATGTCTGACACCCAAGTGTCTAGACTTACCATTGTACATTCGGCTATAAGCCTTAGCCAATGTAGTGCACTATCACACCGGATAGAAATAGGTGCTATAGGTTTAGCCACAATGGAATCTCAAGAAGCAAGTTTTTCAACCATTCACTTCTTTACCAAGAATGCTAAAGCCACAAATTTAGATTCCATTGTTGAACCGGTGATGCAAGTTTGCTTCTTGGATGCCCAAGAAATTGCACCTCCACCCAAAGAGAATACCCACCACCGGTAGATGAATTGTCTTTAGTGTTATCGATCCAACTTGCATCGTTGTAACCTTCCAACACCGATGGGTAACCAAGATATGAGAGACTATAATCCATAGTTCTCTTAAAATACTTCAAGACTTTGAACCGCTTGCCGTTGATGAGCACTAGGATTACTAGTATACCGCTCAATTTTCCCACCGAAAACCAATATCGTGTCTTGTACAAGTCATGGCATGCATCAGCACCAATTACCCTAGAATACTCAAGTTGAGATACATCCTTGCTATGATTAGCATCGCCTTCTCACAGTATCCATAGGTGTACTCATCGAGTACATCAAAGTAATTGAATTTCCTCGAGACTTTCTCAATATAATGAGACCGAGAGATAGAAATTCTTTACTTTCATGTTTAATCCTTATACCAAGGATAACATCGCCTCCCCATGTCCTTCATGGAGAACCTTGATGACAAAAATTCCTTTGTCAAGTCAACCCGATTTTGGTCAGCCAAAGATCAACATGTCATCAACATATAGACAAATGATGACCTTTACCGTATTCATCAAATTTGCTATATACACATTTTTCACCTTGGTTAAGAACATAACCACTAGACAAAACCACTTCATCAAATTTTTGATGCCATTGTTAGTGCATGCTTAAGTCCATAAAGAGACTTAATCATTTTACACACCTTATTTTCATTGCCGTGCACGATGAAGCCCCGAGGTTGGTTCATAAACCTCCTCATCCAATTCACCATTCAAGAAAGTCGTTTTCACATCCATCCGATGAATAATCGATCGTGAATAGATGCCATAGCAATCGCTAGCCTTATGGTATCGATACGTGCACGTGGGCATAAGTATCAAAATAGTCTATCCTTGACTTTTGTTTAAAGCCCTGAATAACTAGTCTAGCCTTGAACTTTTCAATAGTTCCATCTACCTTCATTTTCTTCTTGAAAATCCATTTGCAACCCAAAGGTTTGCAACTAGGTGGTAGATCAACCAACACCCAAGTGTTGTTCCCCATGATAGAATCCATCTCATCATTGATTGCTTCTTTCCAGAAGGCAATATCCTGGGACTTCATTGCTTCTTCAAATGTTTTGGGATCATCCTCAACAATGAAGCAATAGGAGTATTGGTCCGAGACCTCATCCCTTGTTCCTTCAACCAAGTATAGTTGAAACTCAGTCCAAATGACTTTGAGTCCCGATCCTTTGCTCTTCCCGAGCACGTGTTCGTGTTATCGATGGTTCATCATCGTGACCTCGATACACCAAAGGTCACGAGTTCTATTAGGAATCCTCGACTTGGTCTAGGGACCATGAGAATCTATTCTCATCAAAGTCTGCATCCCTGATTCAATTATTGAGTTAATTGAAATATATTCATTAGGTTCAATAACATAGAACCTAAAAGCCTTGGAATGCTCAAGATATCCAACAAAGATGTCATTAATGCCTCTTTTCACCCAAAGTTTTCATCTTTGGATCGTGAGTCTTATAATGCCTCTACAACCCCAAACCTTGAGATAGTTCAGTTGGGTTTTTTTAGTCCGTAGTTCATAAGGGGTAACCTTGTTCCTTTGTTGGGAACCCTATTTAATAAATAGCAAGTCGTTAATATAGCTTCACCTCGTAACCTCGACTCATTCCGAATAGACAACATGGAATTAACCATCTCCTTCAAGACCTGTTTTTCCTTTCGTAAATGCCATTTGCCGAGGAGTATAAGGGCGATCGTTTCATGGATTATACCAACGGATCAAAGTACTTGAGTATCCATGTACTCACCTCCCTATCGCCCTTAATCTTTTGATCAAAGACCCAAGTTGTAATTCAACTTCGCTTAAACACTTTGAATTTATCTAATGCTTCATCCTTGGTATGTAATGATAGACATAACAAAATCTAGAAGCATCATCAATAAATGTCACAGTACTTCTTATTCCCCAAAGAAGGAGTGGCATGCAAATCACACAGTCATCGTGTATCGCCTCCAAGAGCTTAGTCTTCGACTAACACCTCGAAAGGGTTTCTTGTTATCTTGGTCAACATGCAAGTTTTACACTTTTCGTTGTCCATGTCAAAAGCAGGATTAAACCATCCCTAGACATATCTTGCATTCTTTTATAGTGAACATGACCAAGTCTAGCATGCCAAAGGGTAGAATCATCCGATCATATGTGGTCACAAAAGTCGAAATAACATCGGCTTGTAATATTAAGCCCGAACATTTGATTACATAAATAACTAAAACCAATAAAACACCACATTTAGAAAGAACAAATTTATCGATTCAATAACTTGTTTATACCCATGATTATTCAAAACACTACTTGAAACCAAGTTTTTCCTTATATCGTGAACATGAATAACATTAAACAAAGTTACAATCTTTCCAACTAAACCTAAGATCTACACAACCACCACCATGCACAAAGGTCGTTGACTCATTTTCCATGTGAAGAATAGAACCATCATTCAAGACTCATAAGTCTTGAACCGCTTCTATCTTTACACACATGAACTGTTGCACCAGTAGTCAACCCACCACGCAACATCATCATCCCACACATAAAAAGATTCAGATACATATGTAACATAATAAATCAAAAGACTTATTAAACATATTTCGACCTTTCAGTGAGTTGGTCAACCACCACCCCTGAACCATTAGTGTTCGATCCATTGGCTTTACCACCAATTTTAACACCTTTGCAATATTTTAATGTGACCGCCTTGCCACATTTCCAACAAGTAGGTTGCATTCTTGTTAAGATCTCGCCTTTGTGTTATCATGATATTTATGTTTGCCTTTGTTATCATTGTACCGTGGAGTTGTTATGCTCCACCATATTGACAACAGATGGTCCAAGAGCATTGCTACTCTTTGCTTGTCATTATCCCGCACCTCGAGAGATTCCTCAATGCGCAGATGACCGCCCAACTCAACAGAGTTAACCTCCTTCTTATGTTTCAAGGTATGCTTGAAATCTTTCCAAGGAGGAGTTTGTCAATAACACAAGAGACCGAAATAGCCTCATCCATGTGCATATTGTGTTGTGTAAACCTTCCAAGTATTCAAGAAGTTCATTGTATTGTTCCATAACCGGTCTTGAATTAGTCATTTTGTAATTTGTGAAATTACTAACAAGGAACTTCTTACTTGATGCATCCTCACCATATATTTGGCATCCAAGGAATCCTACTTCTTTGGAAGATTCAAAGTTCGATAAATATCAAACAAAGAATCGACATACCATTCGAATAACACCTCTGATATGTAGTCATCATTCTCCCACTTGCTCCTCCTCCCGATCCGCTTC
The DNA here is from genome assembly GCA_022545495.1 of Chrysanthemum lavandulifolium. Classification (NCBI taxonomy): domain Eukaryota; kingdom Viridiplantae; phylum Streptophyta; class Magnoliopsida; order Asterales; family Asteraceae; genus Chrysanthemum; species Chrysanthemum lavandulifolium. The sequence goes on from CM040245.1 coordinate 5,569,615, forward strand.
AACCGTAGCATCATCCCCATCATCGTGAATTGAGTAGTCAAGACATAGACTACAACTCATGCTCGACAAAGAAGAAATGCATCTTCTTCGCCATCTCCTAAAATCCACCCTTCAAACTTATCCACTTTTAGCAAAGTTTGAAGCCATATGTTTCATTGCGCAGCAGACCATTGATTATCACAAAATAGTTTACTTTGATTGTTTGGGTAGTATTTCCCATAACAGGTTAAGACAATCAACGACAGAGTAATACCACTAGTGGTTACCTGATATCACTTGAATCGTGTGATCACTTTCCAAAGTAAACTATTCAACCCTAATGCATGGGTATCACGAATATCTACTGGGATAAGACCAAATGCGCTAGAGAATTAGGCACAATTCTATAACCCTTTGCTAATAAGTGTTTCCGTTTTCTCGTATGTATTTCATGCATAATCGATCTCTTATTTATAGGAGATTACTCTTAGCTAGTCCAATGGAATTATGAGTATTAATCGGCCGTTAATAGCCTCATAATTATCCCCATTATAGTCGTTAGTGGTTACATGACCAATTAAACGTGGTCATTAAGCGCTTGTAATCGCCATTTAGCAAGATTTTAACACTAGCAAGATTTTCATACCATTAGCGGATTTCACACTAGCAAGACTTTCATAGTGCTTATCGCCGGATACACCGCTCTGGAATCCACAAGCTTCAGTGGAAAACACAAGCTTTAGTGGAAACACAAGCTTCAGTGGAAACATCGCTATCGGTGGAAACATCGCTATCGCTGGAAACCACAAGCAAGATTTCCACAAGCAAGACTTTCTACTAGCACTACCAATACAAACCACTACAAGAGTCGTGGTGTTCATGAACCTTATGGGTGTACACCCGCACCTCCTAACCCATTACAAGGTGTGAACTAATCCCATAAGTGCACTAAATTTTTCAACATAACACAATTACCATTCTTCAATAAGGACTACACCTTTGAAGTAGTATATGGCCAAACACCACCAATTCATTTACCTTATGTGGTGGGTGAAGTGTTGTTGAATAAGTGGACAAAACTATCTAGGCTAGAGAACAAGCCATTGAATTGTTGAAGTTTCATCTCAAAGGAGCACAAAATAGGATGAAGAGCATAAAAGATGGTTAGATGGTTTCAAAATATATAGAAGATTTGAGGTGGGCATGATAGTCTATCTGAAATTGCAGCCTCATAGACAAGTGACAATTAGGAAATGCCAACTGAATAAGCTATCTTCAAAGTATTTTGGACCTTTTGAGGTGTTGTAAAGGACTGGAGAAGTGCCCTACAAGGTCAAACTGCCTAGTGGAAGTATGATTCATCTTGTTTTCCATGTGTCCCAACTCAAGATGTGCAAAGGTTTAGCTCTAGTTACTCGTTCTAACTTAATGCAACATTGATGGTGTGATTACTGATGTAGTGCCAGTGACCATTTTGGAAAGAAGATTGGGAATGTTAAATAAGAAATAATTCATGTAT